>JBBBDQ010000707.1:5035000-5567120 GCA_037127315.1 Ascarosepion bandense
TCATGTTTCTGAACAATACTGTTCTTCTTCAGGTGATAATCACCTGAAGAAGAACAGTATTGTTCAGAAACATGAAAATTTTTGTATAGGGATATAATGCTTTTATAAACTATTGTAATAACAAAATTACAATATATATGTATGTATATAGGAGAGAATGGCAATTCGATAAAGACAAAGAGGATAATCCAAAAGATTTTATCCAATTAATGTAAATTATCAATTAGATAAATTTTAAAATATTGAGAGTAAAACTCAGGACATAGTTAAATGCAATTTTGACTGTTGAAGAATAAATAAATTCACTCAGAATATTTAAAAAAAATGAATAAATACACTCAAAATATATTAAAATATTGAGTGAAATTATTTATTTTTCAACAGTTTGAATGAGACAATGTAAAAAAAATTTTTTTTTTTTTATAAGCGTTTCACCCCGAGCAAGGCATGTCACTGCCACTACTGCGCAGGGGGCTACATAGAGTGGAGAAAGGATGATTAAATATAGGAAATGTCAGAGGGTGGGTAAGGATACAGAGAATGAGGGTTGGGTAGATGAGAGTGTTCTGAGAATAATTGGGAGTTAGTGTGATAGGAGGTGTCTATTGACCCTACATTTAAACACCTGGAGATTGTAGCTGTCGGGAAAGCAGACTTGTGGAAGGGAGTTCCACAGGTGGGAAGCGCGAGAAAAGAAGCTGTTGGAGTAGAATTTACGGTTACATCTTATTTGTTTAACTGTAAAAGGGTGGGACCTAGTTGCTAATCTAGTATCTCGTGTAAATTCGTGCTTAGGCGGCACCAGTGATCTAAGCTCATCAGAGCAGAAGCCATTGAAAAATATCTGTTTTCCAGCAGGAATCAAACCTGCATACTCCCAATGCTGGGTAGATGCTGTAATTAAAAAGAAATCAGGAAAACATCTATTTAAAGCTTTAATTGAGTCTTGTCTGCCATGAATCTTCCATAGTCTAGTGATAAGAAACGTCTTATCTAATGACAGCATCTCCCTGGTATTGAGAATATGCAGGTGGGTTTCTTGCCAAAAGATAGATATTTTCCGAATAAGATTTTTTGAACAATTTAGGTCAGTGGAAATTATAATGTGCTATTTAATTTATAAAAACAGGCTATTCACTCAAATACAAATATTCATTAAAAAAATAATGTTAAAACAAATAAAATTCAAATATTGCAGCTAATGTCAGTTCTGTAAATTTTTATATATATTCATTATATATACAGTGAGGTGAAACAAATATTTGGATAGTAAAAAAATGGATTTAGAATCATATATTGAAAGAAAAGCATTGTCTAAAGCTCAGAATATATTCGTAAAACAATTATAAATGCAAATAAACAGCAAAAATAAATTATTTGACATGTATATATATTTTATATACAAATTATTAAAACAGGTAGTGAAAAAAAGTAGTGAAAATTTTTTACTGGCCAAATACTTGTTTCACCTCACTGTACATATACATTATATATATATATATATATATATACACACACACGCACACACACACACACACACACACATATATATATATATATTCAGGCTGTTAGATACTGTTTAACAGATAAATAAAACAGACCATCTACTCAAATATGAGTATCAATTAAAAATAACACTTAAACAAATAATTTAAAATATGTCAGTTTAATATAATATATATCTATATATCTCTATATATATATACCCCACCCATACACACACACACACACACACACACACACACACATATATATATATATATATATATATATATATATGGTTGCTGCAAATATCTCAAAGCAAATTTGGTCTATAAGATTATTCTGGACATTTTAAACAATGTTGGGAAAATCTTACTCAGTTGCCTAATAGGTCAAATAGAGAGAAAGAGAGACAGGTGTAAGCAGTGGATAACATATTTCAAGGGCCTGAGCAGGTGGATAGCAGAGCAGGGTTTGGGTGGGGTAACAGGAGAAAGTTTGCTAAGAGTTACCAGGGATAGGGAGACATGGAAGGCCATGATCGCCTACGTCCTGAAGGGACATGGCACATTGAAGAATAATAATAATAATAATAATAATAATAATAATAATAATAATCATCATCATCATCATCATAATAATAATAATAATAATAATAATAATAATACTATATAATTCTTGGTAAATATCAATAAATAAAGCTTGGAAAATAATTCAGATAGGTGAAAGATATGAAATTAAAACATTGAATTGTGTGTATGTGTATCTCCAGATGAAGAGAAACAACAGTATGTCAAAGAGCATAATATAATTAAATTTGTTTTTATTTAAAACTAATTGAATTTACATTGGAACACAGAAATTTCTGTGTTTCAAGATTTATAGCTTTTATCTCATCATCAGCCAATGTTCAATAACTTCACCCCTCCATATTAACTCTTTAGGAAGCAAACATTGTTTTCTATTTTCAAATGTAAATCGTTTTCACCAAAGTTATTGAACATTGCCTGATGATGAGATAAAAGCTTTAAATCTCGAAACATAGAAATTTCCGTACGATAATGTAAATTAAATTAATTACAAATAAAAAAACAGTTTGCATACATGGTGCGATGGGTAAATTGTCCTGACTTTATATTTTTAATTTTACCCATGAACATTGTTTTTGAATTTGTCAATTGCACAGTATAGCAGGGTCAGTTGGACACTATATATGAGAAAAAAAGAGTACCATAACACAATTCACTTCATCAGAAAGTGGCAGATTGTATTGCTTGGCATTCATACCAGAAGCTCCAATATGAATATTTCTGATTTTTTGGGGGTCAATCTAAGGACAATGCAAAGGATTCAAAAACAGTTGGATGATATATCCAGTCAAAATCATGGTGTTTAGAGTAATCACTAGTGATGGTGATGTTATGCCTCCATTCATCTTTCCATAGGACATTAGATTCAACATGAAAGCCTACATCAAGTGCCTTGCGGAGGTAGTGCTGCCCTTATGTCTTGCAACAGGACTCTGCACCATGCCACACAAGTGGGAGAACCCAGTCATCGCCATCAGACAATTTCTGCAACCACATCACTCCTTACATCTGGCCACCTAACTACTCAGACTACAAACTCTTTAATTATTATTTATGGAGTGCAGTTGAGCAAGAGACCAACAAAACTCCTTGTAACACAAAAGATGACTTGAAGGCAAGGATTATGGCAGCATTCACTAACTTAACAAGGAGACCATCCAGAAGAGTTGCTGAAGATTCTGAAGTCATCTTGAGGCTGAGATTGAAGCCAATGATAATTTTATTGAATAAATTTACTCTTTAGAATTTCAAGATATTTTTGTGCAACTTTGGTGAATATATCTGTTAAAATGAGATGTCACTGTAAATTAAAACATTTAAAAACCAATAACATTTTTACTCTTGTATATAAATATGCGATACAAAATAAAAATCCTTGCATATTAATGAATGACAAACGTTTCCTTATAAGGACACAACAGATATTACAATTATCATTAGAGATAAGAGCATATACAGCACTTTGATCCCAAGGAATGAAGACAAGTGTAACTCAGTAGCACTAACTGCTCGATCAATGAGTGCCAAATCTTTCCATATTACTCCTGCTATATACAACCAGTTTCTAAAATCAATGTTTAAGAATGTCTTTGAGTGATTGTAGCCTATGGATCTTAGTGAAGACAAAAATAACAGAAGCCACAATAACTAAAATAGAGATGTAATTTGAAGAGAAAATATTGGCATTATGAAATGATTGATATTCCATAATATTTCAAACAAAACTTTAAGAAAAAATCTCTCATCTATAGAAAGAGTGATAATGGCTACTAGACTTGAGAAACCTATTTTCCTGCAAAATTGCTTTAAGGGAAAGATTTTATCAATTTTAACTGGTAGTTGTACAAGCTGCTTGGTCAATAAATGCCAAATGTTTCCTTGTAAGGAAAATCCTAACATTACCATTACAATTAACTGGTAACTAACAATTCCAAAATGTAGCTGCTATTAACCATCATAGACAATTGCTCCTACCCCCCATTAGCATGGATCAGGCTAGTCTCCCTGAAAGTAAAACACGGCGCATCCTCGGGTTTACTCTCACAATAGACCTCAAGTGGTATGACTATATCAAATCCATAGCTAAATCCGCTGCTAAGAAAGTCAGTTCTCTGGGTAGGGCCAGGAAGTTTTTCCTGTCTGAAACCATCCTGCACATATATAAATCTACCATCCGCCTATACATTGAATACTGCTGCCATATCTGAATGGGTGCCCCTGCTATTCACCTAGGTGTCCTTGACAAAATCCAACGGACAATCTGTAATGTGATCGATCTCGACTTGGCAGCTCAGATACAGTCACTTTCTCACTGGCACAATGTGGTGTCCCTGTGTCTCTTGTACAAATACTTTCACAGCTTCTGCTCAGATGAACTTAGCTCTCTGATGTCCCCTATGTATGAATTTACTCCAGCCACAAGATTAGCAACTAGGCCCCACCCTTTTACTGTGAAATGAAAAAAATGTAAACTCAAATTCTACTCCATCAGCTTCTTTTCTCGCACTTCCCACCTGTGGAATTCCTTTCCATCTACTTGCTTCCCTGACAGCTACTATCTCCAAGAATTTAAATGTAAAGTGAATAGTCATCTCCTATATTGCTAACTTGCATTCTCTCACTCATGCTCCTTTCTCCGTCCACACCACTCATTAGTATTCTCATCTTTCTCTTACCCACTTCCTGACACCCCTATAACCTGACATTCTTTCTCATAACTTTCCTCCTATGTAACCCCCTGCACACCAGTGGCAGTAAACTGCCTTGCTTCAGGCGATATGATTATATAAAAAAAAAAAAAACTATTTTAACTTGAATATTAACTTATTTTCCTGAAAAATTTGTTTGAAGAAAAAGATTTTATAAATTCCAACAGATAAAGACAATGGTAGCTCAGTCAATGAATACTGAATGTTTCCTTATTAGGAAATGGCTAATAATACCATTACTTGATTGTTATTATCTGCTACTCTGTAATGAGAGTACCTTTTAGTGTTACTGTTTCAATACCATTTTAAATACAAAGTTAGTATGGAAACCATCATCAGTACTGAAAAGAGTAATAAGAGCTACTAGACTTGAGAAATGTATTTTCCTGAAAAATTGTTTTAAGAGAAAGATTTTTTAATTTTCAACTGATAGTTGCACAAGCTGCTTGGTCAGTGAATGCCTTGTAGAGAAATGACTAATTTTACCATTACCACGATACATCCCCAGGACTTGGGATATAATCCTACTTGAGAAAATCTCTTAAAAGATTTGATTATTATGAATTACAATGAACTGTATAAAATAAGAGAAGCCACATCACTTGAAGGCAGATTCTCGTATCAGATTCTCCAAGCCTTCCTTCCTCATCACATGTCCCAGGAACTTCAATTGCCTTTTCCTGATGCTCAGTATTAATTTTCTTTTCGTTTCCATCTTTTCTAAAACATCATCATTACTCACATGCTCGATCCATGATATCCACAGCATCCTTTTGTAGAAGCACATTTCAGTTGCTTCAAGTTTTTCCTTCATTTTTGATAATATTGTCCAGCATTTATTGCCAAATTGAAGAACAGATATCACATAGCAATCCATTAGTCTCTTCTTTGTTTCTAGCAAAATTTTCCTGTCTCTTAATACTCTGCTTAGCTTCTGGAATGTGTACTTGGCCATTCAAATTCACCTTCAGATTTCAGTGTCACTCTGTCTGCCATTAGAACACTTCCTAAGTTCTTAAATTTTTGTACTTGCTTGATATCACCAACCTGTAATTGGCATTTTGACCTCCTATGTTTGCTGATGACCATATATTCGGTTTTTGCAAGAAAACTTGGGTGATATCATGGAAAGAGGTTCCGTTTTGAAATCCTACTTCAAAATCCTAATTTTTTCATCTGGGTTTGAAGACTGACCTTTGAGGTGGATGGAAAATATATAACTTTTTACGCTATAACACAGGTCCATGCATTTAAGTATAATGAATAGTGTCCATTCTAATATTTCTGCACTGAGGAACTGTCATGGACGTCTGCTGCCACTTTTCCTAATGGTGGGCAAGCTGTGACACTTGCAAAGTGAGGACAAGACAATATATTCAGAATATAACTTACTGGCAACCCAGTCACTTGAAAACCAGCAAATAATAATAATAACACTGGCTTTTTATGCAAATGTAAAGTTAGGGTCATATAAAACAATTGTAGTGCACTGTTATCTTTTATTGTATATAAATAAAAGTATATGTTCAAATGATAGGCTGGTATGGTGCTGGTGTATGTGGGGGTGATCTACTTGCCCAAAACCAATGGATATATATATGGTCATTGATTTTTCTAACTTTTTTTTTAGAATGAGGTCAAAATAATGGACATGGAACAAAATTTGAGAATAAGTGATTTAAAAGAAGCATCACATATGTCATGTTCATATTATCTAATCAGGATGTTGAAAATAGAGTATTGTCACCATATAGGGACTACAATTTAATAAAGAACAAATATTAGGTTAAAGGCTCCAAATATGACTACCTCAGTATCCTGCACGACATGGCCTACTTGGTAGAAATATTGGTAAAAAGCTCATGTAATTCTCTTGAAGTCATGAGTTCAGTCATATGGTCAGGCAGTCCCACAGCTGGATGGGCATTGTGGTGCAGTGGATATCTGCTCGGAATGAGAAATCAAAGAGCTGAATTCGAATTTCATTTGAATTCATTGCAAACATCCTTCAAAAAGTATTAATCTATCACTTCTCTATCCAGCTATGGATTAAATAATAGGGCAGATTGGGTTCTATAGCCTTGGTTGGCAACCAGTCTTCTGCAGAAATTAATGGCAACCTACTGAGGGAAAATCTTTTGCCCAGTCAGTCATGTCCCTTTTGAGACATGATCACCCAAGCATGCATAATGCGTGGCACTTAACTGAGTCTCAAAACATACACTGATTCAGAAGAGCAATATCATAAGGAAAAATGAATGAGTTTTGAATTGTTCTCTCAAAATGCCACTGGATATGATGGAAATAGGAATAAGAACAGCATATTCTTTCGAATTGAATAAAGGATTTCATTCAACATTTCTGGATTGTTAATATTTTGTAGTGTTACTAACTCACAGGAAGTGGTAAGAATTCAACTACTTCATGGGTAATAGCCATAGCTGTTTGTACTCTTATTGATTTCCCATGTAAATGAATCACCTAATCTCGCTGTATCAAAGAGGTTTTCCCCACCCTTAATTTTTCTGGTATTTCTTCTGGGAGTTTTTGTCTTCTAGCCTCTCCCTGACAGATTGTCTAGAAATGGGAGATTGTGATCTTTTTCTATTTTCATAGGAGCGCTCCTCCAACAATTGTTCATTTTCAGAGTCTATACTACTCTTGAGTTGACTTGACACTTTTTTCTTCATTACTTTCAAGCTCACTGCATCTCTTCAATTTACAATCTAAGTTGGTCTTCATCCGCTAATATTCCATTTCTACTTTTTTTCATAGCGTTCTGTCGACATTGTATAATGAATGTTGTCTCTTGTAGATCAGATTCACTATTCTTTTATAACATAGTTTTTTGTTGGCAGTATAGGACATGGTCTATGGCGCTTTATCCCATTCATTTTTTTCCGTTACTTCTGGGAGCTTTTTTGTCCTCGCTGTTTTCTTCTTTTTCTCTAAATTATTGTCTAGATATAAGAGATTGCGATTTTTTCTTTTTTCATGGAAATTTCCTCTAACAATTGTTCATTTTTAAAGTCTAAACTATTCTCGATTTCACTGTAATGTTTGTCTTGCATTGACATGACACTTTTGCTTTCATTACTTTTAGAAACACTGTACATTTCTTTATCACTATGTTGTTGTAATCTAACATGTTCTGTATGAACAAATATTACATTTCCATTGATGTGGCTTCCCCGTGCCTCTTCTATAAATACTTTTACAGCTTCTGCTCCAATGAACTTAGTTCACAGGTGCCCCCTGGGTATGAATCTGCAAGAGATACTAGATTAGCAACTAGGTCCCACCCTTTTACAGTGAAACAGATAAAATGTAAACACAATTTCTACTCTAACAGCTTCTTTTCTCGCACTTCCCACCTGTATAATTTCCTTCCATATACTTGCTTCCCCAACAGCTACAATCTCCAGGAATTTAAATGTAAGGTCAATAGACATCTATCACACTAACTTGCATCCATTCACTCAAACACTCTACCCATCTACCCAACCCCCATCCTCGGTATCTTCATCCATCTACCACCCTCCTTCCAACATTTCCTATAACTAACCACTCTTTCTCAGAACTTTCCCCTATGTAACCCTCTGCACAATAGTGGCAGTGGAGTGCCTTGCTTGGGGTGAAATGATTAAAAAAAAATATTTTGTTCTGTTATCATAATGTTCTGTCCCCTTTGCATTATGAATCTTGCCTCTTGATTCACTATTCTTTTTATACCACAGTTTTTTGTTAATGGCATAAAACATGGTCAATGGAGCTTTAATTTGTCAACCCATGAAAGCGGACAGGCTTTTCGATCTTCCAGTATATGGTATTATCTTCTAGCTTAGCAACAATCTAGAAAAAAATGTTTCTATTTTTTCTTTCCATTGAAGACAAATTTTCAGTTTATTTTTAACAACTTGCACTATTCTTTCTGCTAACCCATTTGATTACAGATGGTACAGTGGAGTTTTATATGGTTTGCAACCAATTTTGCTTAACTACTGGCATAGTTTGTTATCACAGAATACTGGAGTGCTGTCAAATACTAGTATTTTTGGAATTCTATTTCTTGAAAATATGATTCTTAATATTTACTTCATGGTCAAACTTCTCTTGTTGAAGACCTGTATTAGTTCTGATAAGCCTGAATAGATATCTATCTGTATTAGTAATAATCATAATCCATTAACATTTTTTTATAATCATCTCACCCCCAAGCAAGGCAGTACTACCACTGGTGCTCAGGGGTTACATAATGAGAGAGAGAGAGAGAAGAGGTTACAGTAGGTGTTGGAAAATGGGTAAGAGAAGGACGGGTACATTGGTGTGAAGAGAGCTGCATGAGAGCAAAATGTAAAGTGAGAAGAAGGATGGGAATAAAGGAGATAAGAGATGACAGCTGACTCTGCATTTAAACTCTTGGAGATTGTAGCTATCAGGGAAACAAGAATATGGAAGGGAGTTCCACAGGCAGGAAGTGCAAGAAAAGAAGCTGATGGAGTAGAAGTTGTGGCTACACGTGATTGTTTTTACAGTAAAACGGTCGGACCTTGTTGCCAGTTTAGTAGCATGGAAGGGTGCACAAAGGAGCTAAGCTTGTTAGAGCAGAATCTGTGAAAGTATTTTTTTTTTTTTTTAATCGTTTCACCCCAAGCAAGGTATTCCACTGCCACTATTACGCAGGGGGTTACATTGGGGAAGGTGATGAGAAAGAGTGGTTAGATATAGGAAATGTCAGAAGAAGGGTGACAGATGGGTAAGGATGTAGATATGAAGAGTGTTTGAGAGAATAGATGCAAGTTAGTGTGTTATGAGGTGTCTATTGACCTTACATTTAAACTCCTGGAGATTGTAGCTGTCGGGGAAGCTAGTATGTGGAAGGGAATTCCACAGGTGAGAAATGTGAGAAAAGAAGCTTTTGGAGTAGAAATTAGAAAAGACAGAGGGAAGCCACATCTCGTCGGTGAGAGAGAAACTGGAGTCAAGCTGCCAGGTCAGCATCGACTACCTTGCAGATTCTTCTTTGGATCTTGTTGAGAACTCCAAGGTGAACAGCAGGGTTACCTGACCATATGACAGCAGTATTCAATGCATAGACAGATGATAGATTTGTAAATGTGCATGATGGATTCAGAAGAGAAGAACTTCCCGCCCAACACAAGGACCCAACCTTCTTAGCAATAGATTTAGCTATTAATTCAATGCTCTTGTTCCACTTAAGGTCAGCTGAGAGAGGCACAGTGCATTGCTCTCGAGGAAACTAGGGTGATCCATGCTGATGGTGGGTAGGAAATATTATCTATGGTGGTTAAAGGATAGTAGCTTTGTTTTGGAAACTTTAAATTTTATGAGCCATTTTTTACCTTAGTCTAGCACTGATTGGAGGTCCTTTTTGAGAGAAGCAGCAAGGTTTGTTTTGTCTCCATTAGCAGATTTCTTAGCGAGGTGGAAGTAAATGGTGATGTTGTCAGCATAGATGCCTACTTGGGATCTGATTGCATAGGGAGATTGTTGAAAATCAGAAAAAGCATAGGACCTAGGATAGAGCCTTGAGAGACACCTATGTTCATATAATAGGATCTGGAAACATGCCCATTCAATACAATCTTCATTATGTGATTCGATAGGAGCGATTTGATTAAGTCAAACAAGCATCCAAATATACCATAGCCCTGTAGCTTGGGCAGAAGGCCAGCATGCTAAACCCTATCAAATGCCTTGGAGATGTCCAGAGTAACAGCTTGAGCTTTGCCATTCTTATCAAAAGTCTTATCAGTGATGGTCAATAGCATGTGAGTGATAGACCTGGCAAAGCAGAAGCAATACTGATTGTTGGAGGACAGGCAGTGGGCTATGAGATGTTGAACCGCATCAGCATTGATGACAGCCTCGAACACTTTGCCAAAAATTGGTAGGAGGCTGATAGGATGATAATTGGTGGGGTCTGAGGGTTTTCCCAGAGTTCTTAAAAACAGGAACCACAGATGAGGACTTCCAGCAGGCAGCAAAGCAAGAAGCAAAAAGACAGTAGCTATAGAGTTTGGAAAGGACAGAGAAGTTAATCTAGCTGCAGTGATGAGCTATGATACAGTGAAACAGCCTTTTATGCAGATGATTATTCTTCTACATCTGTAGACTAGCCTGGCCACCATTCTTCTAACCTTAACCTCCATTGCAGAGACAGTATTCAGCAATGAACATCGTCATGTATGCTTTTTATAATTTTGCTCCTTTGCATTGCTGGTGAAACAACCACATCTCGATTACAAATTACATCCTTTTCAACAGTTAATTTGTGTTTAACCTCTTTAAAACACCTTTCTGTCATGAGCAATTATTCCACTTATTATTTTTTTATCCTGGACAATATACTGTTCAATATGGCATCTTACTTCATATCCTCAACTAATTTGCCTATTGACAAAATATCAGTTTCCATCCAGTGTAAGAAAGTATCTTCAAGTTTTTCCCTCTCTTTCTCACTTTCAGAAGTAATGAACCTCAATCTTGACAAAACATTTTATATACTCAATATCAAAGTCCAATACCATTATCACTAAGAGCCATTTTAGAATTTTACCTAACCTCACTTTAGGAAGTTCTTTCCTAAGATTAAATACGAATTCTAAAGGTCTGTGGTTGGACCATAGTAAGAATTTCTTTCCAATCAAAACTAACAATCTTTCTTTGTCATCCATATTATGGTCAATGTTTCTTTCCCAATATTTAAGCCGTTAGATTTGGCTTTTGACAATTTTGTCAAACGGTACATAATAGAATGACCATCCTGAGCTAATATTCCCAAAATTGAACGTTTACTAGCATCAGTTTTTACTACTAATTTTCTAACTGGCTTCTGAATTTTCAGGTGTTACTTGTTCTTTTGTTCAAATAAATTCCACATTCTTTTTCCTTAAAGCAGTAAAAAGTTCTGTCAATTCAAAGTCTCACTCTACATATCATCCGTAGAAATTTTTAAGTCTGAACAAAGATCTCAATTCTTTTTTGTTCTTAGGTACTTCAATTTTTAATATTTTGTCAATTAACAATTGATCTGGTGATATGCCTTCGTTAGATATGGAATATCCCAAAAATGATATTTTTTTAGTACTGTGCACACATTTTTTTCATTAATTAAATCAAAATTCAAAAACCATTCTGGTTTTCCATTTTAGTTCTTCATCATTAATAGCACCAATACTAATATTGCCCTGGTAGTACATTTTATATTTTATAAATATTTTATATTACTTTTTATATTGCTGACAATAACTTGCTCTATAATCCTTTGAAAAATCACACTTGCAGTTTTAATTCCATACAGCATTCTTTTCCATCGTAACAAGCCTACTGGCATGTTTACTGTTGTGACTTCTTTAAAGTCTTCATTAATAAGTATTTAATGATATGCTGACTTTAGGTCAAGTTTAGAGAATACTTTTATACCTGCAAGAGAGTTCAAAGCCCAGTATGGTATACAGTACTGTGCAAAAGTATTAGGACAAGAACTATTTTATCTTTTATGAGGCATCAAAATAACTGCGACAATTTCCCAATCGCACCTAGTATATATACAGTACTGTGCAAAAGTATTAGAACAAGAACTATTTTATCTTTTATGAGGCATATTGACAGAAAATAAACAATTTAATTAAAGTATTTTTATTTGATTTTCTCAACAAATTCTTTAACAAGAAAAAAATACTTATTACAAAATAAACTTAATATTTAGTATTACTGCCTTTTACTTTGAAATAATAAAATCATTGCGACAATTTACCAATCGCACCTAGTGTGTGTATATATATATATATATATATATATAGTACTGTGCAAAAGTATTAGGACAAGAACTATTTCATCTTTTATGAGGCATATTGACAGAAAATAAACAATTTAATTAAAGTAATTTTATTTCATTTCCTCAATAAATGCTTTAACAAGAAAAAAATACTTATTACAAAATAAATTTAATATTTAGTATTATTGCCTTTTGCTTTGATCACAGCCTTCATTCTGCCAGGCATTGACATCACAAGCTTCTTTAATGTATCTAATGGTATCTCCTGCCAAGCAGCTTGCATTTGTTCCCAAAGTGTGTTTTGCAAAGCAACATTAGATTTATCAATTCGAGACGAGGGAATAAGAAAAAAGTCAGTCATATCTAAGGATAATAGAATAATGAGTAGTTTCCAAATAACTTGTTTAATAGAAAATAGGAAAAGTTAAATATAACTTCTTTTTAAGACATTTCTTTAACACCTAGTTTTAAATAATCAATATTTATTAGCAATTTACTTGGCTTTTCACGCTGTATTTGAATTTCAGTGAAGTTTTTAGGAAAATCCCCCCTGTAGTGTGCAAAACTGTTAGGACAGGGGTGATTTTAAACTTTATTTTGATGCCTCACAAAAGATAAAGTAGTTCTTGTCCGAATACTTTTGCACAGTACTGTATATATATATATCTTCAGGCAACAACCTTTATCTTAAGCATCTTTCATAAAATGATGGCAGAAAAAGAAGGTCTACTTAATTTTTTATTTATTCTTTCAAGCATCCTGACATATTTTCAGTTCTTCAGGCAAAAGAATGGACAAATGCTTTACATAATTTCCATTCAATTCAGTCACTTTATTAGCCATTTTTAAGGGGATTTTGTTTTTAGTGTTATTAGGTTTTTTTCATTTTGACTGTTTAAGTTGTATTTTCTACTCCTGTATATTTTATGTTAATTCTATCTCTCTCTCTCTCTCTCTCTCTCTCTCTCTCTATCTATCTATCACAGCCTGATCTATCTATCTATCTATCTATCTATCTATACACTACCGACCATAATTATTAGACCATCCTAATGTTTTTAAAAATGATGTATTCCATACTATTTTTTAGTATTTATTGCCAAGTGAATAATTGTAAATGAAAATAGAATGGTCCTTTTCTTAATACTGCATGATAACATGTGCATCAAATGAATTTATAAATATTTAATAATTACCTATATTGCAGTTTCATCAATGAAAGAATGAAGAAAATTTAGGGTGATTTGGACAAGTTCATCTTTGCTTCTATGCCTTGTAAATTTTTGCAAAGTAATAATAACGAGAGAACCATTCTATTTTCTTGTAGAATTATTCAGTACTGTGGAGCTGCACATATTTTGTGGCTTATGCCTATTTTATAGTCATCACAAATGCGCAGATCCCCATCTTTCTTTTTCTCTTTATTGAAATTACTAATGGGGAAACCCATTTGTTCTCTCTCCAGGTGGATTTCATTCAAGTAGACCTTGTTGAGGTGGGAGACATTTTTCTTTCATATTAACTTTGCTTTTTTTTTTAATCATATCACCCCAAGCAAGGCAGAACTGTCACTGGTGTGCATAGTGTAACAGAAGAGGTGAGTAAAGAGAATACAATAATGATGAGAATACAGGTGTGAAAAGAGCTGCATGAGAGTGGAGTGTAAAGGAAGAAGAACATGATCCAAGGTTTTGTCATGGAAAAGATGTGAGTCAAGAAGATAAGAGATGGTAATGCTGAGGATGCCATGGACAGAACACATAAGCAATGATAAGGTTTGAGAGAAAGTTGGAAAAAATGGATAAGAGATGGCAATTGACTTTGTATTTAAATTCTTGGAGATTGTAGTTTTCAAGGAAGCAAGTATACGGAAGGGAATTCCACAGGTAGGAAGTGTGAGCAAAAAAAGCTGACAGAGTAGAAGTTGCAGTTATATTTGATTGGTTTCAATTTAAAAATTTTAAAATTTTAAAATTTAAAAAGTGAGAAAGTGACTGGAGTTGAGCTACCAGGTCAGGATCAATTACATTACAGATACTTTGTTGAATTTTGTCAAAAAGCCTGAGATGAAGAGCAGAGGCATTCAACCAGAAGTGACAGCAGTATTCAACGCATGGGCAGATAGTAGATTTATATATGTCTAAGATGGATTTAGACGAGAAAAACTTCCTAGCCTTACAAAGGGAACCAACCTTACAAGTAGTGGATTTAGCTATGGATTTAAGATAGTCATTCCACTTGAGGTCAACTGATAGAATTAGGCCAAGGAGGCGCATTGTTTTCCTTTTAGGGAGACTTCATAATTTCTTAATGTTCTAGTTTCTTCTTCCTTGATTTTGTTCACTAATTTTGTTGAATTTATGTTCAACACATTGTTTTCTATAATTTTTAAATAATTTATAATTTAGGTTCAACACATCATTTTCTATAAAATCGTGATTCTTTTACAGTTTGCTCTGATAAAGTGTAATATGTCAAACTTATTCTTTACTTCCATGTAGGCTTCAAAATAGCCTAACCTTTTTATCATGTATCTGTCAAACTTATTGAATTGGACAAGACTTTTCTTTAAACTTGGTTTTCTTAATTCCCTCGCAAATTTCTGGGTATGAAAGTCACATCATTTCCCATGTTTTGTTGCATATTCAGGAAAACATTATTAATTCAGATTTTTAATAATCCTTCTTCGTTTATTTTTTTTTCAATGGAAAGACATCCATATTTATTTAGTCTTTGTTTTGTTGGACCATCTCTACATTTCTCTTTTTAGATTTACACATATGTTTAAAATGATTCATTTTGAAATGTTTTTTACATTGTTTTTTATATGTCGGACATTTTTACTTTTCTCTTTGATGTTTATAACTACACCAAGTGTGCATTATTCTGTCTTTTTTTCTCTATTGCTTATGTATCCATTTCCTCTACCATAACTTTTGTTGAATTAAATCTTTGAATCAATTCTGTTATGTAATATCAATCCTCTTACATGGCAGTGAACAATGGACAATCTCTTCACAGAAACTTTCAGTAACCTATAATTACTATCGTTACATATAATTTAGTAACCTATAATTACTATCGTTACATATAATTTAGTAACCTATAATTACTATCGTTACATATAATTTAGTAACCTATAATTACTATCGTTACATACAATTTAGTAACCTATAATTACTATCGTTACATATAATTTAGTAACCTATAATTACTATCGTTACATATAATTTAGTAACCTATAATTACTATCGTTACATACAATTTAGTAACCTATAATTACTATCGTTACATACAATTTAGTAACCTATAATTACTATCGTTACATACAATTTAGTAACCTATAATTACTATCGTTACATATAATTTAGTAACCTATAATTACTATCGTTACATACAATTTAGTAACCTATAATTACTATCGTTACATACAATTTAGTAACCTATAATTACTATCGTTACATATAATTTAGTAACCTATAATTACTATCGGATACCTATAATTTATACTGAATTTTAGTTTTTATGATCAGTACTAGATTTTACAACTGATAGTCATAAATTAAATAACATCTAACTACAAGAAATATGCTATCTAAATAAAAGAAATAAATTACAATATTTACATTTTTTGGACTGTCGTCCTCATCACTATTGCCATATTCGCAAAATTTCTGAAGTTGTTCACTCCAGCCTTTTTCAGATAATATATGTTGTAATAGCTCATCTAAGAAACATAGACAGATTCTGAAGAAGGCCAGACAGTACAATGACCGAAACATTGTAAATATGGCAACAAAGGCCAGGACAACAGTGTTACTGATGTAAATAGCGTAAATAGTTACAATACCTCATCTGAGAAATATACGCAGATCCTTAAGAAGGATGGGGAGTACAATGAACAAAATGCCATGAATATAACGACAAAGATAAGGAGAGCAGTCTGAATCAAGTAAATAGTATAAATAGTTACAGTACTTCATCTCAGAAATATAAACACGTCCTGAAGAAAGCTGAACCATACAATAGTCGAAAAATCATGAATAAGGCAATAAAAATGAGAACAACCAAGCGAACAATGTAAATAATGTAAATAGTTATAATCTGGGAAATATTGACAGAGCCTGAAGATGGCCAGAACAAACAATGGCTGAAATGTCATGGATATAGCAATAAAGATGAAGACAACAATCTGAATGATGTAAATAGTGTAAATAGTTACAATACTTCATCTCAGAAATATAGACAGATATTGAAGGTGAATAAAGCAATAAAGATGAAGATAACAGTCTGAACAATGTAGTGTAAACAGCTACAATACTTCATCTCAGAAATGTAGAGAAATGTTGAAGGTGAATATTGCAATAAAGGTGAAGACAACAGTCCTAACAATGTAAGTAGTGTAAATAGTTACAATCTGGGAAATACTGACAGAGCCTGATGATGGCCAGAGCGAACAATGACTGAAATGTCACGGATATAGCAATAAAGATGAAGATAACAATCTGAACAATGTAAATAGTGTAAATAGTTACAATACTTCATCTGAGAAATATAGTCAGAAAAAGAAATAAATCTATAAATTAAAACATAATAAAAAAGTGTCTGTTTAACTTACATTTTTATCTTGTATTATACCAGTGTTTTGGCGATTTTAACAGTTGGGCCTTTGGGGAACCAAGTGAGACACAGCAGAGAGGGATAGAGAATAACAACCTCAATGTTACAGAATTTTAAGTTTGAATTGCAATGAAACTGAATCTGTGTCTTTCCTCAGATGCCATTCCATTTTTTTGTTCGTTTTTATATAAACTTACATTGTGTTGAGAGGGATACATTTCATTATTTTTATTGCTGCAGACCATTTCTATGGCAGAAAATATATAATCAGACCAATGCAGTTGTGGGTTCAGTAGAAAGTAGATCTGAGTGTGTAGAGTTGCTTATCCCAGGCCCAACCCTCTGCCCAGTTTTCAATTTTGAGTTCAGAGTATAAATAGTCATTCTTTAATGAATCTCTTGCCAACTGCTGCAAAAAAAGAAGCCTGCACACGCTCTCAATATTGGTAAAAAGAAACAAAGAACTAAAAAAAAAAAAAAATGAAACAAAATAAAGATTAAGCAGAAAAAGAAATCATTTTAATAAAGCATCACATGTGAAAAGAATTCAGAGAGAAAATTAACTTTAGTCATGATTACTACATTTGATGGTGTATTCTATGCCACCCCACAAATTTTATGAAACTGATCAGTCTCTAATTTTGATAAGATTTGATCTTCAGCACTTTTCCATCTTCAGAATATATTGATGTTAGTAATAACTCTTTGATTTTGTTTTGAAATGAACCTCTCTTTAGTGGAAAAGAGGGCAAAAATATATTAGAACTCCACTACTATGAATGAAAAGTTATTCTGTTTAATTTAGTGAAGTAAATTAGACAAAGTGGAGAAAGAGGAAATACTCCAGCAATGGGAAGAATATATAAATGATCTTTTCCATGACAAGAGAGAACAACTGATAATATACAAAGATGAGGATGGACTGGAAATATTAAAGTCCTCAAGTGGAAGCTGCAATGGCCAGACTGAATAGAAACAAAGCAGCTGGGCCAGACAGCATTATAATAGAGCTGCTGATAGCCTGGGAAGAATTTGGCAGGGAGAAAATTACAGAAATAATAAATTAAATTTATAATAGTGGTGTCATACAAGACAACCTAAGCAAGTTGATTTTCATAGCATTGCCTAAGAAGCCAGGTGCAAATGAGTGAAAACTCCACCAAACAATAAGTTTAATGAGCCACATGACAAAACTGATCGTCTGAATCCTGATGAATAGAGTGAAAAGCAGAATCAGGCCAGAGATAGGACAAGAACAGTGCGAGTTCATCAAAGACACTGGAACAAGGAATGCCATATTTATGATTAGGATGCTCTCCAAAAGGGCAATACAAATGAAGAAGGATGTGTGCCTATGTTTTATCAATTATACGAAAGCGTTTGACAAAATACACCACAAAGAATTGATGGAGATGCACAGCAGCCTCAACATATCTGGGAAAAACATAAGAGTTATCAAGAATCTCCACTACTGGCAAACTGCCTGCATACGGACAGGTAGCAAATTCAGCAGATATACAAAGATAGAAAGGGGCGTAAGACAAGGATATGTCTTTTCACTGGATCTGTTCAACTTGTACAGCGAGAATATTTTGAGGACCCTAGATGTTATGCTAGGATTTGTCATTGGAGGCCAACAATTTGAACAACATAAGGTATGCAGATGATACAGTGCTGATAGCAGACACAAAAAGGAAACTACAAGACCTCCTGCAGAAGGTAGCTGAAGAGAGTGACAAGAAAGGAATACAGATAAACTGCATGAAAACTGAATGCATGGTCATCAGTAAAAAGGGCAGCCCAAAATATCAAATACAGGTGAGGGATACTAAAATCAAGCAGGTACAAAATTTAAATACCTAGGAAGTGTTCTAACAGAAGACGGAAAGTGCAACACAGAGATCTGAAGGTGAATTGGCATAGCGAATGACACATTCCAGAAGCTGAGTAGAGTATTAAGAGACAGAAACAAAGAAGAAAGTACTGGATTGCTATGCGATGTCAGTTCTTCAATATGGTAGTGAATACTTGACAGTATGATCAAAGATGAAGGAAAAACTTGAAGCAATTGAAATGTGGTTCTATAGAAGGATGCTGCAGATATCATGGATCAAGCATGTGAGAAATGATGGGGGTTTTGGAAAGGACGGAAACAGAAAGGAAATTAATATTGAGCATCAGGAAGAGATAGCTAAAGTTCCTGGGACATGCAATGAGGAAAGAAGGCTTGGAGAACCTGATACTAACAGGTCAAACAGCAGGATAGAGAAACAGGGGAAAACAGCATGTAATGTACTTGGCTGGCCTGAGCGGGTAGATGGGAGAACAGGGGTTGCATGGTGTAACAGAAGAAAGTGTGCTAAGAGTTACCATAAAAGAAGAAGATACTTACACTCAAATACATTCCTAAGTTGTGTATATGATAGTGGTGTAGTATGAAAATGAAGACATTGCTTGAGTTTGCCCCCTCCTTCTCAGAAAAGTCTTGGCACCTAAGTAGTCCCCTGCTTTCAGAGTTCCACAATTGCCACTGTATATAAGCCCCTAACCGAATTTACATTTAATATTACTGAATTACAAAGGTACTCCATAGCATCTGGGGAAATATAATTTTTACAGAATTATTCATCCTCAGTGAATATTTGCACATTTTCTAAGAAAATGTGAATATTTGCAAGTAGTTACTGAATTAGACAAAAATAGTTGATTTCAAACTTAGTTTCAAATAATTTGTGAAAGTTTTAAAGTTTGCCCCCTCGATCATTATCAACAAGAATACCTATTTGGAAATTTTAAAATACATAAACCTCTTACAACCATTACAAATCATTATTTCACAGATCCCAACAGCTATTTACCAGTTGTCAAAATTCCTCAATAATATCATTACTCCATGTCTATCTACTAATTATAGCACCAAATCAACTCATGAATTTCTACAATTTCTTAAAACTGCACAATCAAATCAAAGTATTTTACCATCACTTGACATAGGAAATTTATTTATAAACATCCCTGTCAATGAAACCATCGATATAATTCTTAGCTTTGTATATAAAAATAATTAAGTTATATCTCCATCTATCAAACTTAATATTTTCTAAATGTTATAGCATGCCTCACAACTAAAGTACCCTTCTATGACCATAATGGCAAAATTTACACTCACACTAATGGGATAAGTATGGGAAATCCACTCAGTCTGTACTTCTTTATGAAATGTCCCACATAGAAAACAAGCTATTTAAAAAATTAAGCCCAAGATATAGAGCGGGGAGTAATGAAAACACATAGGACTATATAGCATAATTTTGAATATTTGATGAAACGGTCAAAAGCTTGTCTATTTGTATGTTTGTTGACTTAATATTAGTAGTACTTCATTTTTTTTTTTTTACTAAAATCATTTTTTTTTTTTACAGATATTACTTAAATAAGTTTATTAAAATCAACAGTCAGGACTATTTAAAAATTTTATGTAATCAACTTTGTCCTATGGTTCAGGAAATTTCTGGAGGAAAATATCATCCTTTAGGATGATAATG
This sequence comes from Ascarosepion bandense, assembly GCA_037127315.1. NCBI lineage: Eukaryota > Metazoa > Mollusca > Cephalopoda > Sepiida > Sepiidae > Ascarosepion > Ascarosepion bandense. The sequence goes on from JBBBDQ010000707.1 coordinate 5,055,747, forward strand.
CACCCATTCATACTGCTAAATTGTAGCTAAATGGCATGAGGAAAATTCTAGTGAAGTAGAACATCTTATCTGGCTACCACAGCCTCTGTGGTGATACTGACCAAGCAAAAGCAATGGACCGGATATTCGCACTCTCACAACAAAAAAGCAAATGACCAAAAGTCGTCGGTGCACAGCTGGATTCATGCAGATGTTCAGGTTGAAAAATAAAAATTAATTAAATATTAAATTTCCAGTTCACAAGCCTTCGCGAATTTTATTTATCGGCCAATGGGAATCCCAGAATCAAATACGGATATGAATTCCCAAATGATCTGCTGCGATCCAAAATGTTGAAATAAAAAGCCGATACAGAAAGCATCGCCAGACAGACCGAGGAAGAGACACACGGACTGACTAGAGAGAGAGAGGAGTGTAATCAGTATCCCCTTGACCTATGTCAAGCAGCTTACTATCCTAGCCTCTCTTACCTCTCTCATCTTATCTTTCACCGTCTCAAAACTACTTACTGACCTAAGGAGCGAATACATCAAAGACATTCCTTACTGACAACACTCCCACATTCCTAAGCATTAATTCTCTTTTCAGCATTTTATTGCCATGAACATTTTAATGTCCGTTGGATTTATACTTCAAGTATTACTTTAACTGTAAAAACCTTAATTGATATGTATATATATAAAATGTTATTTTTCAACTCAATTTGCTTTTCTTGATTTATAATCATTTTATGACTTATAGTGGGCTATCTATAATGAGGCCAAATTCCATTAACCTGCAACAATATGCAACTACCCTTCACTAGAACGGATTCCCTACTATAGACTGGAAAAGAATGGATAGCCCACTATACCTCCACATCTCAACATCATTGAGCATTTAAAGTTCATTTTAGAAAAACAAGTGAGGAGTCCATATCCTCAGCCATCATCATTGAAAGAAATGAAGACTGTTTTAGCTGTGAAATGGTTAAAAATTCCTTTGGAAATGATTGAAAATGATTCAATCTTTGTATGAGTCAATTTCATGCAGAATTCAAGTTGTAATGAATGCAGTCCTGCCCCATATTCAAATAAACTTGTTTGAAATTTCAAGGTAATTCCATTATTTTATTCACCCTCTGTATGTCTTCTATGTAGATGATATTGTTATCTTAAGTGAAAATGAAAATAAAATTGATAATCTCAAAACTACACTTGAAAAAATTCTGTCTTCAGCTTTATCTATGAACTTAGTCAAAAAAATAAACTCCTATTCTTGGATCTTCTGGTGGAGTCTAGTAACAATACATTTACAATTGAATTATATAAAAACCCACAAGTAGCAACTCTTGTCACCTTAATTTTACGAGTCAATGTCATCTTAGATATAAAATAGGCATTATAAAAAATTTCCGCATGAGAATTCATCTTTTTGTGTACATTTTTTATAGAACTTAACAACTTCAAACAAATGCTAGTCAATAACAGTTTTTCAAATAACCTCATGGATCAACATATTTGACTTTTTTTTCTAAGGTAACCAACAGGAACACTGAACATACAGATAAAAACAATAAGATTAACATTTTCTATAAAAATCAAATGCATGGTAACTATAAACTGGATTAATCTTTTTTTAGAAATATTAAGAAATATACAATGTCAGTCAACAAAACAAAGTTAAATTTATCATTTTTCTTCTTCATGTGCCTTCTGGACGTAGGCAATCGTGGACTTCCACTTGACTCTGTCTCTTGTTGCTCTCAACATTCTTCCTCTTGGTATCTCTTCCAAAACCCGCTCTGCCATCCATTCTTCTTCTTCATGTGCCATGTTCCTTCAGAACATAGGCGATCAGTGACTACCACTTGGCTCTGTTTCTTGTCACTCTCATCAATTTTTCTCTTGGTATCTCTCCCAGACCATGCTTTGTGATTCAATCTTCTTCATGTGCCATGATCCTTCAGGACGCAGGCCATCATGAACTTCCACTTGGCTATGTCTCTTGTCGCTCCAACATTCTTCCTTTTGGTAACTCTCCTAAACCCCTCTCCGCCATCCATTATTTTTCTACATGTGTCGTGTCCCTTCAGGACATAGACGATCAGTGACTACCACTTGGTTCTGTCTCTTGTCACTCTCATCAATCTTTCTCCTGGTATTTCTCCCAGACCATACTCTGTGATTCATTCTTCTTCATATGCCATGTCCCTTCAGGACGTAGGCAATCATGAACTTCTACTTGGCTCTGTCTCTCGTCGCTCTCAACAATCTTATACTTGGCATCTCTCCCAAACCCCGCTCTGCTATCTATTCTTAATCTTCATGTGCCATGTCCCTTCAGGACGTAGGCGATCATGAACTTCCACTTGGCTCTGTTTCTTGTCACTCTCAATATTCTTCCTCTTGGTATCTCTCTCAAACTCCGCTCTGCCATCCATTAATTTGATAATAAATTAATTATCTACTATAAAAAATTTAAAACTACTAACCTAACAACAATAATAACTCACCTGCATGATCTAAATTAAGAAGAACCAATATTATTTAGGAACTGTGTTCCATCCAAATTCATAAATAATTATATTGGATATACTACAACTAATTCTAATAATATTCCTAACAAGAAGACTCATGTTACATCTTTCTGACCATAAATCTCATTTAAATATACACAGAGACTTACCAAAATCTACTCACAAAATACTTGTTGATAATACAAATATGACAGCCTCCTCCATGTGTGAAAAAAGCATTATTAATAAAAATGAAGCCAGCTGACAGTTTGGAAAATAAAACATTCTTATAACTCTAGAGACATAGATAAAACAATACGTATATTAAGTTAAAAGTAAAAATAAAATCATTTTTGATAATATCTAAAAGTATAGCTGAAATTGCTCAGACACGCAGAACATTAAGACAATTTCTACACAATTTATGTTCAAAAAAGAAGAAAATTGTAAGAACTCAAGAAAAATTAAATAAAAAGCCAAACTGCCGTACTTTGTCCATCATTTTTAATGAAACTTGTATAAAAGTGGGATTGCTGCCCAAATATATAATTCATATATATCACTCCTCTGGAAGATTTGTAGAGAGAATTAATCTGATTTGGCAGTGATTACCAATTTTGAGCTAAAGGTATCGTATCTATTCTCAGAGTGCTTCATCTGTGCATTGAATAGCTGACAAACAGATATGATGAGTGAACAAACTGTCAATGTGTTCAGGAAAATGGATAACAATAAATATATCAGTTCCTAAAATAAGGTAGGAATTCTTGTACTGCTACTATGGGTGTTTGCTTAAGACTGCAATCATTGAAGGCTTAACCAAGAAAAAGAAGACAAAAGACAAAAAGCAAACAGAAGGATGATAAAGGAGCAAGTATTACTAAGAGGAACAATAGACAGGAAGCTGTGGAGATCAATGATTATTCACATGCTGAAGTTCTACAGCACATTGAAAAAGAGGAACAGAACCAATCTGACAGGTTTAAGCAAATGGATATAGGAACAAATGCAGCAAGCTGTGGAGAGCCATGATCACTCACATCCTTAAGTGCTTAGGCACATTGAAAGAGAGGAATAGATAATACATAATACACACACACAAACACACACACACATATATATATGTATATATACAGATAGATAAATAGTATAACTACTGGAACCATACATGATTTTAGTCTTGAGTAGCCATTAATCTGGATTTTTTTCCACTCTAGAAACATATACACAACTTACATTGCCTACTGTCAATATATAAAAGAGTTTTTAAGATGCATTATACATGATGATGAAATCTGTATGGCCTAATATCAACAGATGTTTTTAAAACACTGTAAAATAACAGTTCCTAGAATTTGTGTAATAAACTAACTAGTATATAGCGCTATTAGTAAAAAAAAATTAACATAAGATAGGTTGTGCCAGGAGTAGATTCACCCAACACTAATAATTACTACAAAACCAAAATATCAATCTGAAAACTCAAGCCATGTTCTTAAATAGTCTCATCAGATTGTGACATTTATATAGGCATCATCCAAGGCACCAAATAGTCTCATCAGATTGTGACATTTATATAGGCATCATCCAAGGCACCAAATAGTCTCATCAGATTGTGACATTTATATAGGCATCATCCAAGGCACCAAATAGTCTCATTAGATTAAGATATTTATATAGATATCATCCAAGGCACCAAATAGTCTCATCAGATTAAGATATTTATATAGATATCATCCAAGGCACCAAATAGTCTCATCAGATTGAGACATTTATATAGGCATCATCCAAGGCACCAAATAGTCTCATCAGATTGTGACATTTATATAGATATCATCCAAGGCACCAAATAGTCTCATCAGATTGTGACATTTATATAGGTATCATCCAAGGCACCAAATAGTCTCATCAGATTGTGACATTTATATAGGCATCATCCAAGGCACCAAATAGTCTCATCAGATTGTGACATTTATATAGGCATCATCCAAGGCACCAAATAGTCTCATCAGATTGTGACATTTATATAGGCATCATCCAAGGCACCAAATAGTCTCATCAGATTGTGACATTTATATAGGCATCATCCAAGGCACCAAATAGTCTCATCAGATTGTGACATTTATATAGGCATCATCCAAGGCACCAAATAGTCTCATCAGATTGTGACATTTATATAGGCATCATCCAAGGCACCAAATAGTCTCATCAGATTGTGACATTTATATAGGCATCATCCAAGGCACCAAATAGTCTCATCAGATTGTGACATTTATATAGGCATCATCCAAGGCACCAAATGGTCTCATCAGATTGTGACATTTATATAGGCATCATCCAAGGCACCAAATAGTCTCATCAGATTGTGACATTTATATAGGCATCATCCAAGGCACCAAATAGTCTCATCAGATTGTGACATTTATATAGGCATCATCCAAGGCACCAAATAGTCTCATCAGATTGTGACATTTATATAGGCATCATCCAAGGCACCGAATAGTCTCATCAGATTGAGACATTTATATAGGCATCATCCAAGGCACCAAATAGTCTCATCAGATTGAGACATTTATATAGATATCATCCAAGGCACCAAATAGTCTCATCAGATTGAGATATTTATATAGATATCATCCAAGGCACCAAATAGTCTCATCAGATTAAGATATTTATATAGATATCATCTACGGCACCAAATAGTCTCATCAGATTGTGACATTTATATAGATATCATCCACGGCACCAAAACTGTTAAAAAATACCTAAACAGTCAGTAGTCTATTACTGCATTGTAAGATCAATGTTTAAAAATGGCTCTGAGTGAGTGAGGCATAAGAGATTTTGCAAAGATTATCCTTCTTTTAAAACTGTGGTCTGGTGTGCAGAATCACAAAAAACTGTACTAAATTTTAGACATGACATTACTTGAAAACTACCAACAGCAGTAAGAACTAAAATGGCTAGCACAAGTAGCTCAAAGAGGAAATAATGATATAATCAAGATATTGATTTTTCCCACTATGTCAAATCAAAGGTTAGGAAGGAAACTCCCATCGAAATCGAAAAGAGCAATAATTGCTACTGGACTTGAGAAACCTATTTTCCTCAAAGATTGATTTAAGAGAAAAATTTTATAAATTAAAAATGAACAGAAAGCCCCCATCAATACTGTAAAGAGCAATAACAGCTATTGGACTTGAGAAACCTATTTTCCTGAAAAAATAATTTTATGAATTTCGTCCAAAAACAGTACTGGCTGTTCAATCAGTAAATGTTAGATATTTCCTTATAAGAAAACAGATAATATTATTATTATTATTAACATATACGAGCATATAATGCAACATGCTTTGTGACATTTTTATTGCGCATTGGGGCATCATTTACACTGGTTGGTTCCACATCATAACTGACCGAAACCAAAATGGCATTGACCATGAGAAAATTATCTTTATAGTAATTTATTTCCAGTAAGTTACCTATTTTCCCAAAATGGGCCAGCATAACCAGGCAACAATGCTATAACAATGCAGCAGTGAAAGTGTTAATAGATACCACTTACTTTGGTCTCATGGTGTAAAATATCTACTTGCGTACCCTTGAGAACAGGGGAAAAATTTGAGTGGCATTAAAAGGGAAAATCTTAGAGGAACTAAAAGTCAAACAACAAATCTTGCCAAAACACATTTGTCTGAAACTTGGTTAGACTTTATGATGGTATTGGATAGGAAATCAATGAAGAAAAATATTGCTAATATGCAGATTAGGTATTGCTTGCAAACAACTTAGTTTTATTAGGAAAGGCTGTTTATTTTGTCGGACTGTATACATATCAGCTCCTAATGTATTTTTGTGAGCAGGGAAACCAAGGTCATGTGATTGATTGCATACACACTTATAAATGATTTGACAACAAAACACATTGATAGAGTAATGACTTATAGATGATTTATTTTAAAGAGTTGCAGGTTCAAAACTTCTGTTAAAACATTATTTTTTAGCTTTGATACCTGTCAAAGACCACTAATATATATATATATATATATATATATATATATATATATATATGTGTGTGTGTGTGTGTGTGTGTGTGTGTGTGTGTGTATATATATATATATATATATCAAGGTGAAGAGAACCGACAGTTTCACAATTCTAAGTTCTCCAGCATTTACTTTTTTTTTTATAAAAGTGCTAAATACAATAAGTATTATAGACCATAATATAATTAATTAAATTTGTTTTTTAATTAAAATTACATTGCGACATGAAAATTTCTATGTTTCGAGAGTTCTTTCTCGTCCTCAGGCAATGTTAGATCATTGTTGTGAAAACAATTATTTGAATATATGAAACAATACATTTGTTATTTATAGATATGGGAAGACAGAAAAATTTATGTCTGTGTTTAATTTAACTAATCAGAATAGAAGTTCACTTTAAATTTGAAAAAAAAGTTTATATTTTTGGGAAATACATGATTTCTTCTTTTAATCTTAATGACCAAAGTATCAACTTATTTTAAAAAACCCTGTCTAGACTATTTCTGTTGATGTATCCATTATTGTTACAAAATCCTTTCCTTTAGTTTTCTCTATATCTCAATGACATACGTCAACAGTAAGATGGTAAGACCTTTTTTTCCCCCAATCTAGTAATACACTTAAATTCATACCAATGAGGAGGGCTCATCAAAACAATTGCCATGAAAATATTTATAGAAAAGACAGAGGGAAGTCACATCATGGTAGTGGGAAATTGACTGAAGATGAGATGCCAGATCAAAATTGATAGCATTGCAGACTCTTCTGTGGATTTTCTCAAGATTCACTAGATTCATAAATATGCAAGATAGATTCTGGTGAGAAAAGTTGTCCAGGATGACACAGTAAGAAAATGACTATATATACTGATCCTTGGGAGAATTGTTTGATTCTTGATTATAAGTGTTTGTTGTATTGCTGAGGTGGATATGATACACAGAGAAAGTGTACTGTGGTATTATTAAGCATAATATCCAGTGCTAAATATATATACATAGAACAGTACAATAATTACAATAACGCAAGACAAAACAGAACTTACAATATAGAGAGAAGAGGTTTAGATTCCAATAGTTGCAGAAGTAATCAGTCCAATATGACACTTGAATATTATGCCTCAAATGCTACTATTCTTTACTTAAAAAGACCATTTCTGACCATACTATCACTGAGAGTGCTGCAGGAGTGTCAGCCACTCTACAACAGTGTTACAGTTTTTTTTTTATGCCACCTGGATAGTATCATTATTGACTCAAAACCATAAAGAGGGGGTACTACAACACCAACTTTGCTAACCCAAGAACAATTAGAGGGGAAATTCATGTTAACCAAACTCACACACCTGGTTAAGAAGTGAGGAGTGTTTGAAGACTTTCAGCACAACAACAACTAAGAAGGACAGTAACACATCACTCAATACATCCCAGGCCTGACATATAGATTGTGCCACTAATAAAAAAATCTATATAATTTTTATGAAGTACTAACCTTCAAATGTACATGTGACAAAATTTGGGCCCAATCAGATTATTAGTTTACAAATTATATTTATTTAAGTGAAGCTGCTGTTGCACATTTGCAAAACAATGGAAAAATCTGAATTCCCTGTGTTGATAAAGCATTGCTTTCTGATAGGAAAAAATACTGTTCAAGCAAAGTAATGGCTTGATAAGTGTTATTCAGACTCTGCTCTGTCAGAAACAATGGTTAAGAGGTGGTAGTTGACTTTAAATGTGGTTGCACAGCCACAAATGATGCTGAATGCTCAGGCCACCCCAAACTGGCAGTTGTCCTGTAAAACACCAAAAAATCCACAAACTCGTTTTAGCCGATTGCAAATTGAAGTTGCATAAGATAGTAGAGGAGTTAAACATATCAGAAGGCAGTGTATTCACCATTTTGCATGAACACTATCACCCTAGAGGGAGTCTTTGTTGATGAATAAAGTCAAATTTTGCCTAAAAGTTGTTGTTTTATTAGTTAGGTATGGGAATTATTGAGTAATGTGTTACATGTAACTGGAAGAGAAAGTAATGACGTAATCAAAATGTTAATGTTCCACCTCAGTCAGTCAGTCAGTTAAGTGCTATACATGAAACACGCTTGGGCGATCATGTCTCAAAAGAGACATGACTGACTGGGCACAAGATTATCCCACAGTAGGTTGCCATTGCTTTCTGCGGTAGACTGGTTGCCAGCCAAGTCTATAGAACCCAATCTGTCCTGTTATTTAACTCATAACTGGAGGAAAGAGATGGATTAATACCTTTCCCAAGGGTATTTGCACGTAAGTGAATGCGTGGAATTCAACTGGAATTCGAACTCGGCTCCCCGATTTCTCGTTCCGAGCCGATATCCACTGCACCACAACGCACATCCGCTAATGTTCCAACTACTTTACACAAAAGGTTAGGAAAAAGATACCCAACAATTCTAGAAAGAATGATAACAGCTATTGGATGTGAGAACCCTCATAGAGTTAGTGAAAATGAAAGAGTCCAAGAAAAACATGATTAAAAAGAGAGAGTGATAAAATGAACAGGATCAGGTAGTCAAAAGATAATGATTGATATGGCATTTAAATTTTTTGAGATCAAGGTTGACTGGAAAGAAAGATGCTGTAACACAGCAAGAAGTGCAATAGAAGAAACTGTTAGCATAGAACTTACATTTACATCTAGCCATTTCAACTGTAAAAAGATGTGACCTAACTACCAATCTAGTATTGCATTTAAATTTTTAAAGTCAAGCTCCCAATGAGGAAATCTCATCAGAACAATTACGATGGAAACATTTATAAAAACAGCACAGGAGGCTACGTTACGGTGGTGGAAAAGTGATTGAAGCTGAGATGCCACATTAGGTTTGATATCATTGCAGATTCTTTAGATTTTGTTAAGAAACTCTAGGTACATATTAAAATCCCTAGAACAGATGTGGCAGCAATATTCAAAGTATCGATGGATGGTAGACAGATACGTTTTGTTGAGAAAAAATATCCAGAATGATACAGATGCAAGCACAGGATTGAGATTTCTAACTTAAGTACAATGTTGTGGATTAACACTTGCCCAAGGAGATAGTGATATAATCAAATCAAAACACCTTTTTTTTTCTTTCACCCCTTCCTCTCAATTGACATGAAACACTCAAAATTAATTAATATAATTATCTTGGGTCAATTAAGATACAAATCAAAGTAAACGTTAGCTCAGCATCACAGATCTTCTAATTGGCTTCGAGAAAGTGTGAATTATTAATTAATCTGGATTAGCCTGAAAAGTTCTCTGCGCTTTCATTTTGTTAAATTTTTTTTTTTGCTGCAGACAATTGAGAGCTGATTTTAGAAACATAGATATTTAAACTTAGTTTAAGCAAAGAATTTGAGTTTTTCACACACAGTAACCAAATAAAGATAACTGATTATTTGTTTATACTTCTGAGATGAGGCAGTATTTGGACTGTTTTCATCATTTATATTGTTGTATTCACAATGTTTCAGCAGTTGTGCACTTCAGCCTTCTTCAAATGATTGGAATTTCAAACTGAACACTTTATTTTGATCAATGAGCGATATTGTTCTTATTCCCTGAGTCATGCCTACCATAGGTAAACACAGGTCAGGATTATGGTTGAGTCTATAGGCAAACATTGGTCAGAGCTATTCTTGAGTCTATAGTCAAATATTGGTCAGGGCTATTCTTGAGTCTATAGGCAAACATTGGTCAGGGCTATTCTTGAGTCTATAGGCAAACATTGGTCAGGGCTATTCTTGAGTCTATAGGCAAACATTGGTCAGGGCTATTCTTGAGTCTATAGGCAAACATTGGTCAGGGCTATTCTTGAGTCTATAGGCAAACATTGGTCAGGGCTATTCTTGAGTCTATAGGCAAACATTGGTCAGGGCTATTCTTGAGTCTATAGGTAAACGCAGGTCAAAGCTCTTCTTGAATCTATAGGAAAACACTAGTCAGGGCTATGCTTGAATGCATAGAAAAACAAAGTCTTAGAGAAAATAGAAACTAAAAGGACATGTACTTATATAAGAAAGGGATAACTGAAATTTCTTGGGCACATAATGAGGAAAGATGGCTTGGAAAATTTTATACTCACAGGACAGTTTGAAAACAAGATAGATAGAGGAAAACAATTCATAAACTGCCTTGTGATTTTAAGCAAATGGGTGGCAGAGTAAGTTTTAGGAAGACAGCAAAATCTTAAGATGACAGGAGATTGTGCAGAGCCATAAACACCAACATCTTGAAGGGACAAGGCACATAGAAAAAGTCGAATGTATGTATGCATACACATGTTTAGTTGTCCTTGCTTATAAAAGTGCTGAAATAAACTCATCTGTTTCTTCAAAAGTTTAGGCAAGTATAAAATAAGTTTGTATAAAAATATCAGCTTTGCAGAGAGATAGATTGGCACCATAAATAAGAATTGACAAGTTCTGCAAATTCCCTAGAAATGACTTCAGAAGTGACAACATGAAAATGAGACCAACATACTGCAATGGATAGTTTAATTGAAAATTCTTGGACAGTTTTCAAATACAACAGACACTTAATAAAAGGTAGGAGACTAGTACATTGGTCAAAACAAGGAACTTCAAGAAAAATGGTTCAAATGAATATATGTATATACTGCATTTCAAAGACTTTACCAAAAACTGCTGGTTGGAATTTAAAGAAATTATCAGAAAATTATGACAATGTGTATATACACTGACTTTGTAAAAATTTTAAAAGTTCTAGAAAAAGGAACAGAAGTTACAGTCATTTAACTAATTTACTTAATTTATCAGTGTGTCAAATTATAAGGTGTAAAAAAAAAAAAAAGAAAATAAACTTTACATATTTTAATGGATACATACAGTAACTAACATGAAATTAAATCAAAATAAAAAAGTAAACAGAGTTCAAAAAGGATAGTGGATTTGGTTAATATGAGATAGGTGATCCTTTTTCTAAAATGACTTGGAAAAGATACTGGTTCATCAATTTCTGGATCTCCTCTGAAGTAATTTCATGTGATACAATGACTATTTCCAGCCATAAGTCACTCTTGCTTCTGAATTTGCATCCATTCTATTAAATGTTGCTTCAGAACGCCCCACAAGTTTTTATTGATGTCTGGAGAATAAACCGACCAGTTAATCTTCAAAGGTCCACAGAAGCTTAGTTTCTGCAGGTACTCCATAATTTTATACACTGAATGAAATAGTTCTTCTGTAGGTGATTCTTTGCTTTTTAGTCAAGATTCTAGGGGCTCTTTGAAAAAGGCTATATAAGCATCTGCAGTTGTTTTTGTACCATCAGACACTCTCCATGGAAAAACCATGATACCTCTAATAATACTAGACCAAATCATAATACCACCTCCTCCTCCTGGTTGGTGTGTCAAGCATTGATGATGATTTCATCCATTTCCAACCCAACCTTCAGGGTTATCAAGTGCTGCACGACTTTCATCTGTGAACAAAACTTTTGAGAAATCAACCTTCTTGTTCTCCTTTGCCCATTTCAAATTTGTATGTGTACTTTTGTCAATCGAGGCTTTGTCACTGATATCACTGATGTCATGGCCTTTTTCAGAAGATGACAATGAGTACTTCTGTACAGTGTTTCTTGTCCAATGCTTCTAAAAAGTGCTCCATTGGTCAAGCCTGGGTTATTTACAGCTTCCCTTTTTCATGCATGACAAAGAACCTCAAGAAACTACCCTTGAGTAACCTTTGTCGGCCCTCTTATGTATGAGGGTCATTCAATAAATAAGGTGAATTTTTCGGTATAAGGACATCTACGAGGGTCATTCAATAAATAAAGTGAATATTTCGGTATAAGAACTTCTAATATAGATAGAAGCTTACTTTTTTTTTATTTTTCAACATAGTCTCCCAGCAGTGTCACATACTTTTCCCATCTGTGCACAAGCTTCCGTATTCCCTCAGCATAAAAATCTTTAGACTGATGTCTCAGCCAATCACTCACAACACTTGACTTCATCGGCACTTTCAGACTTTGTGCCTCTCATGAACGCTTTCAAGGGACCAAACAGGTGAAAGTCTAAAGGGCCAAGGTCTGGGCTGTAAGGGGATGAGGGACCAGTTCCCAGCCCAGCTCAGTGATGGTCTGCACCATTTGGCATCTTTGGCACCCACTGGCAGCTGACCTTTGAGTAGGCAAGATCATCATGGACAATTTTGTGTGCTGCCCCAACAGATAGGCCAAAGTCCTTGCAATGTCATCCACTGTCACCTTTCTGTCAGACTGAATAAGTGTCTTCATCCTCAACACTATTCTGTCCTTCTTTAAACAATTTAGCCCACTTGTAGACATTTTTTTGGTTGAAACATGTGGCACCATACACAGTTGACATTCTCCTATGAATTGTAACTGGTTTGCACCCTTCAGCAACGAAAACCTTGATAACTGACCTCTGTTCAATCCTGGAGCATGCTTCTTGGTCGGCCATCTTTGTTAATCTCCAAAACTCTCAAAGGTTTATTCACTCTGCAAAAAAATTAAAATCCCTTTGAAAAAGAAGTAAAGGAAAAAAATTAAAAAATAAGTAAGCTATCTGTATTAGAAGTTCTTATTTATTGAATGACCCTTGTACTTTCATAGGAGCTACAATGTAGCCCTCTGCACATCAGTGGCGTTACCGCCTTGCTCGGGGGATATGATTAAAAAAAAAAATCTTTTCACAGTTTGGTGATATCTTCCAATTATTTTGGATATTTCTAATGTAGAATGTTCAAATGTTATAATATCTTTCTCAGAAAGAGTCAAGTCACATTTAAGACCCATAACCGCACAATTATAATGACACCCTTATCCTCCCTCTTATGTACATTTGTAGGAGCTGCAACAAATCTTTTCACAGTTTGGTGATATCTTCCAATTATTTTGGATATTTCTAATGTAGAATGTTCAAATGTTATAATATCTTTCTCAGAAAGAGTCAAGTCACATTTAAGACCCATAACCGCACAATTATAATGACACCCTTATCCTCCCTCTTATGTACATTTGTAGGAGCTGCAACAAATCTTTTCACAGTTTGGTGATATCTTCCAATTATTTTGGATATTTCTAATGTAGAATGTTCAAATGTTATAATATCTTTCTCAGAAAGAGTCAAGTCACATTTAAGACCCATAACTGCACAATTATAATGACACCCTTATCCTCCCTCTTATGTACATTTGTAGGAGCTGCAACAAATCTTTTCACAGTTTGGTGATATCTTCCAATTATTTTGGATATTTCTAATGTAGAATGTTCAAATGTTATAATATCTTTCTCAGAAAGAGTCAAGTCACATTTAAGACCCATAACCGCACAATTATAATGACACCCTTATCCTCCCTCTTATGTACATTTGTAGGAGCTGCAACAAATCTTTTCACAGTTTGGTGATATCTTCCAATTATTTTGGATATTTCTAATGTAGAATGTTCAAATGTTATAATATCTTTCTCAGAAAGAGTCAAGTCACATTTAAGACCCATAACCGCACAATTATAATGACACCCTTATCCTCCCTCTTATGTACATTTGTAGGAGCTGCAACAAATCTTTTCACAGTTTGGTGATATCTTCCAATTATTTTGGATATTTCTAATGTAGAATGTTCAAATGTTATAATATCTTTCTCAGAAAGAGTCAAGTCACATTTAAGACCCATAACCGCACAATTATAATGACACCCTTATCCTCCCTCTTATGTACATTTGTAGGAGCTGCAACAAATCTTTTCACAGTTTGGTGATATCTTCCAATTATTTTGGATATTTCTAATGTAGAATGTGCAAATGTTATAACATCTTTCTCAGAAAGAGTCAAGTCACATTTAAGAGCCATAACCGCTGTGAATTATAATGACACCCTTATCCTCCCTCTTATGTACATTGTAGGAGCTACCACTGAAATCTTTCCCAGTTTAGTGAAAGTATCTTCTAGTATTTTGGATATTCTAATCTGCAAATGTTCAAATATTTAACATCTTTCTCAGAAAGGGTCAAGTCACATTTAAGTTATAACTGCAATTATATGGCCTTTACTTAATATCCCTCTTATGTACATTTATAGAACTCTATAAATCTTTTCACAGTTTAATGATATCTTCCAATTATTTGGATATTTCCTAATGTAAGATATTCCATCTTATATCCTCTTTTCTCAGAAAGAGTCGATGCATTTTGAACCCATAACCGCACAATTATAATGACACCCTTAACCCCCTTTTGTAATATGCATTTGTAGGAGCTGCAGCAAATCTTTTCACAGTTTAGTGATATCTTGCAGATTATTTGGATATTTCTAATGTAGAATGTTCAAATGTTATAATATCTTTCTCAGAAAGAGTCAAGTCACAGCTAAGACATAACCGCACAATTATAATGACACCCTTAACCCTTTTATGTACATTTGTAGGAGCTGCAACACAAAATCTTTTTTTCTACAGTTTGGTGATATCTTCCAATTATTTTGGATATTTCTAATGTAGAATGTTCAAATGTTATAATATCTTTCTCAGAAAGAGTCAAGTCACATTTAAGACCCATAACCATACAATTATAATAGCACCCTCTTATCCTCCCTCTTATGTACATTTGTAGGAGCTGCAATAAATCTTTTCACAGTTTATTGATATCTTCCAATTATTTTGGATATTTCTAGTGTGAATATTTCAAATGTTATAATATCTTTCTCAGAAAGAGTCAAGTCATTTTTAAGACCCATAACATGGTATAATGACATATCCTATATATGTACATTTGTAGGAGCTTACACTGAATCTTTTTCAGTTTTCAGACAGTATCTTCCAATTATTTTGGATATTTCTAATGTAGAATGTTCAAATGTTATAATATCTTTCTCAGAAAGAGTCCAAGTCACATTTAAGACCCATAACAGCACAATTATAGCTAACCCTTATCCTCCCTCTTATGTACATTTGTAGGAGCTGCAACAAATCTTTTCACAGTTTGGTGATATCTTCCAATTATTTTATTATTTCTAATGTAGAATGTTCAAATGTTATAACATCTTTCTCAGAAAGAGTCAAGTCACATTTAAGACCCATAACACTTTACAATTAATGACACCCTTATCCTCCCTCTTATGTACATTTGTAGGGCACAACAAATCTTTTCACAGTGATATCTTCCAATTATTTTGGATATTTCTAATGTAGAATGTTCAAATGTTATAACATCTTTCTCAGAAAGGGTCAAGTCACATTTAAGACCCATAACTGCACAATTATAATGACACCTTTATCCTCCTCTTATGCTACCAATTTTGGGCTGTTTTAAATCTTTTCACAGTTTGGTGATATCTTCCAATTATTTTGGATATTTCTAATGTAGAATGTTCAAATGTTATAATATCTTTTCTCAAGAGAAGGTCAAGTCACATTTAAGACCCATAACATACAATTATAATGACACACCAACTTTACATATTACAACTGCAGACTTCTATGTCCTACAGTTGGTGATATATTTCCATTATTTAATTATTTCTAATACAGGAATTTTAAATATTTATAAATATCTTTCTCTGAAAGAGTCAAGTCATTCAGACCTGTACTTCAATTGTGTGCTATTATCTCTCCCTCATAACATTTGTAGGAGCTGCAACAAATCTTTTTCTGGTGCTGAGTGATATCTTCATTATTTTGGATATTTCTAATGTAGAATGTTCAAATGTTATAATATCTTTCTCAGAAAGAGTCAAGTCACATTTAAGACCCATAACGCGTTATATGCTTCTTTATCCCCTCTCTTATGTACATTTGTAGGAGCTGCAACAAATCTTTCTGGTTGGTGATATCTTCCAATTATTTTGGATATTTCTAATGTAGAATGTTCAAATGTTATAATATCTTTCTCAGAAAGAGTCAAGTCACATTAAAGACCCATAGCCGCACAATTATAATGACACCTTATCACTATCATACTTTATTTTACACGCGGGAGCTGCAACAAATCTTTTCACAGTTTGGTGATATCTTCAATTATTTTGGATATTTCTAATGTGGTAACAAATATATCTTTCTCGAAGAGTCAGTATTTAAGACCCATAACCGCACAATTATAATGACACCCTTATCCCTCCCTCTTATGGCTTACATTTGTAGGAGCTGCAACAAATCTTTTCACAGTTTAGTGATATCTTCCAATTATTTTGGATATTTCTAATGTAGAATGTTCAAATGTTATAATATCTTTCTCAGAAAAAGAGTCAAGTCACATTTAAGACCCATAACCGCACAATTATAATGACACCCTTATCCTCCCTCTTATGTACATTTGTAGGAGCTGCTTCAATCTTTTCTATGATTTGGTGATATCTTCCAATTATTTTGGATATTTCTAATGTAGAATGTTCAAATGCTGCATATCTTTCTCTGAAAAGTCAGTCACATTTAAGAGCCACAACTCCACAATTATAATGACACCCTTATCCTCCTTATGTACTTGTAGGAGCTGCAACACCAAATCTTTTCACAGTTTGGTGGATATCTCTTAATTATTTTGGAATTTCTAATGTAGAATGTTCAAATGTTATAACATCTTTCTCAGAAAGGGTCAAGTCACATTTTAAGACCCATAACTGCAGTACAATTAGTACCACACCCTTATCCTCCCCATGGAAGACGAGAGCGTGCAACAATCTTTTCACAGTTTGGTGGATATCTTCCAATTATTTTGGATATTTCTAATGTAGAATGTTCAAATGCTATAACATCTTTCAGAAAGTATTGCTTTCCAAGATTTAAGACCCATAACCGCACAATTATAATGACATTACCCTTAATCCCTTATATACATTTGTAGAGCTGCAACACAATCTTTTACAGTTTGGTGATATCTTCCAATTATTTTGGATATTTCTAATGTAGAATGTTCAAATGTTATAATATCTTTTCAGAAAGAGTCAAGTCACACATTTAAGACCCATAACTCATTAATTATAATGACACCCTTATCCTCCCTCTTATGTACATTTGTAGGAGCTGCAATAAATCTTTTCACAGTTTATGATATCTTCCAATTATTTTTGGGATATTTAATGTAGAATGTTCAATGTTATAATATCTTTCTGAGAAAGAGTCAAGTCACATTTAAGACCCATAACCGACAATTATAATGACACCCTTATCCCCTCTTATACATTTGTAGTGAGCTGCAACAAATCTTTTCATTATAATATTTTTAATATATCTTCCAATTATTTTGATATTTCTAATGTAGAATGTTCAAATGTTATAATATCTTTCTCAGAAAGAGTCGGCAAGTCACATTGTTAATTCATAACCGCACAATTATAATGACACCCTTATCTCCCTATGTACATTTCCAGAGTTGCAACAAATCTTTTCACAGTTTGGTGATATCTTCCAATTATTTCGGATATATTTCTAATGTAGAATGTTCAAATGTCAGAATATCTTCTCAGAAAGAGTCAAGTCACATTTAAGACCTGAAGTAACTACACAATTATAATGACACCCTTATCCTCCCTATGTACATTTGTGATTGCAACAAATCTTTTCACAGTTTGCATATCTTCCAAATATTTTATTATTTCTAATGTAGAATGTTCAAATGTTATGATATCTTCTTCTACAGTAGTCAAGTCACATTTTAAGACCCATAACCGCAATAATTATAATATATTACCCCCTTTATCCTCCTCTTAGTGTAATATTTGTAGGAGCTGCAACAAATTTTTCTACAGTTTGTAGGATATCTTCCAATTATTTTGGATATTTCACTTCTAGAATGTTCAATGTTATAATATCTTTCAGAAAGAGTCAAGTCACATTTAAGACCCATAAACTGACAATTATAATGACACCTTTATCTCTATGTACATTTGTAGGAGCCAACAATCTTTTTCACAGTTTATGATATCTTCCAATTATTTTGGATATTTCTAATGTAGAATGTTCAAATGTTATAAATATCTTTCAGAAAGAGTCAAGTCACATTTAAGACCCATAACTTGACAATTATAATGACACTTAACCCCCTTTTATACATTTGTAGGAGCGAAACACCAAATCTTTCACAGTTTGCAGATATCTTCCAATTATTTTGGGATATTTCTAATGTAGAATGTTCAAATGTTATACAATATCTTTCTCAGAGAAAGAGTCAAGTCACATTTAACTTACAACCGCACAAATTATAATGACACCCTTATCCTCCTCTCAAGCATTTATGAGCTGCAACAAATCTTTTCTACAGTTTGGTGATATCTTCCAATTATTTTGATATTTCTAATGTAGAATGTTCAAATGTTATAATATCTTTCTCAGAAAGAGTCAAGTCACATTTAAGACCCATAATCCACAATTATAATGACACCTCTTATCCCTCTCTTATGTACATTTGTAGGAGCTGCAACAAATCTTTTCACAGTTTGGTGATATCTTCCACCATTTTGATATTTCTAATGAATGTTCAAATGTTATAATATCTTCATCAGAAAGAGTCAAGTCACATTAAAGACCCATAACCGCACAATTATAATGACACCCTTATCCTCCTCTTATGTACATTTATGAACTGCAACAAATCTTTTCACAGTTTGGTGATATCTTCCAATTATTTTGGATATTTCTAATGTAGAATGTTCAAATGTCATATCTTTCTCAGAAAGAGTCAAGTCACATTTAAGACCCATAACCGCACAATTATAATGACACCCTTATCCCTCCCTCTTATGTACATTTTATGGGAGCTGCAGCAAATCTTCACAGTTTGGTGATATCTTCCAATTATTTTGGATATTTCTAATGTAGAATGTTCAAATGTTATAATATCTTTCTCAGAAGAGTCAAGTCACATTTAAGACCCATAACCGCACAATTATATTGTACCCTTATCCTCCCTCTTATGTACATTTGTAGGAGCTGCAACAAATCTTTTCACAGTTTGGTGATATCTTCCAATTATTTTGGATATTTCTAATGTAGAATGTTCAAATGTTATAATATCTTTTCTCAGAAAGAGTCAAGTCACATTTAAGACCCATAACCTTACACAATTATAATGACACCCATATCCTCCCTCTTATGTACATTTGTAGGAGCTGCAACAAATCTTTTCACAGTTTGGTGATATCTTCCAATTATTTTGGATATTTCTAATGTAGAATGTTCAAATGTTATAATATCTTTCTCAGAAAGAGTCAAGTCACATTTAAGACCCATAACCGCACAATTATAATGACACCCTTGTCCCCCTCTTATGTACATTTGTGGACGCAACAAATCTTTTCACAGTTTGGTGATATCTTCCAATTATTTTGGATATTTCTAATGTAGAATGTTCAAATGTCATAATATCTTTCTCCAGAAAGAGTCAAGTCACATTTAAGACCCATAACCGCACAATTATATTAGCTTTTATATCCTCCTCTTATGTACATTTGTAGGAGCTGCAGCAAATTTTTCACAGTTTGGTGATATCTTCCAATTATTTTGGATATTTCTAATGTAGAATGTTCAAATGTTATAATGTCTTTTCTCAGAAAGAAGGTCAAGTCACATTTAAGACCCCGCAACATACAATTATAATGACACCTTAATATCCCTCTTATAACCACATTTGTAGGAGCTGCAACAAATCTTTTCACAGTTTGGTGATATCTTCCAATTATTTTGGATATTTCTAATGTAGAATGTTCAAATGTTATAATATCTTTCTCAGAAAGAGTCAAGTCACATTTAAGACCCATAACCGCACAATTATAATGACACCCTTATCCTCCCTCTTATGTACATTTGCTTAGGAGCTGCAACAAATCTTTTCACAGTTTGGTGATATCTTCCAATTATTTTGGATATTTCTAATGTAGAATGTTCAAATGTTATAATATCTTATGAGAAGAGTCAAGTCACATTTAAGACCCATAACCGCACAATTATAATGACACCCTTATCCTCCCTCTTATGTACATTTGTAGGAGCTGCAACAAATCTTTTCACAGTTTGGTGATATCTTCCAATTATTTTGGATATTTCTAATGTAGAATGTTCAAATGTTATAATATCTTTTCTCAGAAAGAGTCAAGTCACATTAAGACCCATAACCGCACAATTATAATGACACCCTTATCCTCCCTCTTATGTACATTTGTAAGAGCTGCAACAAATCTTTTCACAGTTTGGTGATATCTTCTGATTATTTTGGATGTTTCTAATGTAGATTTGCCTTTGGAAAGTTCAGATGTTATTGTATCTTTCTCAGAAGGGATTAAGTCACATTTGCAACCGATAATTGCATGATTATAATGACACTCATTTATAGTCTGAAAAACTCTTATATCATGTTAATATTGCAAACAGACATCATTTGTTTTCTGTTGTGCAGAACAATACAGTTTTTATACTGCTTGCACATATATTTATTCCCATTATACTGTGAAAATTGCATTAAATCCTGACAGGTACTTTTTAGATAAAATGAAAAAAATGTCACTTTATAAATAGTTTGAAACGTAGTATATACACAAGGTTTTATGTGTTTGTGGATTTCTTGTATTAGTTTTATTTGAATTTTCTTAGAGAAAATATCTTTTAAGAACATTTCTGCAAAAATAAATTTTTGAAAAATAAATTCATCATTAAATTAAGTGCAATGACAAAACAGATTGAAATTGTTTGATTTCTCCAACTTTTAGCTCATTAACTCTTCAAATCAAAGTTTATGACTTCCCCAACCATAATGTAGATGAAGAAATAAGATGATATTTCAAAAAACCTCAACACACATCAAACAGAATATAGTACTTTCACAAAAGACCATAAAGATATCAAACTCTTTAATTACAACCAGATGCACAATCACTACAAACAGGGTGAAAAAATCATTAAAGAAATCTCATTTGTACTAATATATCTCCCATTTATCCTAATAAAAAATTTAAATTAATAATATATTATAAAAATATAATACTAATAATTTAATTATCTGTAATAACTCCAACCCACCAACTGATGTATTACGTAAAACCAACAATATATATCAATTCAAATGTTCATTGGGAGAATGTATCTCCAACAAAAAACAAATATATATATTGGATTTACAACAACTACATTAACAAGACATCTTACATTACACATGTCTGACCATATGTCCAATTCTAGACATCCACAACAACAGAGGCAGTCAGTTTTGTAAACCTGGTGTCAGAGATATCACCAAAAGTGAGAGCATGTTGGAATCCACTTTAAAATCAGCCACTGTTCAAATAGGTGTGTTTGTAAATACCATCAATATACTTTGACTTATAAATTTACTAGCAGTATAGCCCAACATTGCTCGGGTGTAATGAAAGCTTTAAAACCAATCCATAGTCCTGGAGCTCAGACTCTTTGGACGTTGGCACGAAAGACTAAAAAGCAATAGTTGTTTCAAGTTAAAGCGAAACCGTAGACTGAAAGAAAAATGAATGGATGTAAATCAAATTTTGATTTTCTGGTATCGATATCAAATAAGTTTTTTCCATCGTAAATTGAATTTTGAAGGTTAAATAAGTCCTCTGAGTAAATGGTATCATGGCTGAGACTAAGAACTACAATTATACCTACTTAGAGCCAAACCCAAAGCAAAAACTAAAATAAAAGGGCTGAAAAAAATACAGACATACAGACAGATAAACAGGCACACACACAAACATCTTACCTTTTACATATATAATCGATTTTCTGCACTATTGTAAGAACTGCAACCTTGAAACTTCTGAATATCATTTGTTATGTCTTTGTCTAGTAGTGTATCAAATTTGATTAAAATTGAACCACTCCTTCTATAACCCGATTTTTTCGATTATCAATTTTTGATATTTATCGGGGGTACCTCAACACAAAACCTAGCTAAGAACACTCGCAGTAAATTTTCAAGGAAATCGGTTCAGCCATTTCGGAGTCTATAGGTAACGGGCACACACACACACACACACACACACACACACACACACACACACACACACACAAAGTTCTACTTATAAATAAGTTTAGATTTGAACTATAACTGCAAAAAGCTTAAATTTAAACTAATTTTTTTTGTTATAGATTTTATTATTGATAATTTTTCAGCCAAGTACCCTTTGGTCATCTCCAGGTATCCATTATTTTTGGCTGATATGCTGTATGCTGATTATGGCATGATTTTTCTTGTTCATTTCCTGCTGACCAGAATCATATGGATGATCCAGAGTTTGAACTCACAATTACAAGGTGATAGTAATACCATATTAACCAACAACTATATCCACAATGCCACACTCTTGAAGGTCATTAGTTGTGTATTTTTGAGCCTTTAAGTCTAGTGTCACAAGGCATCAACGTTATTGGTTAACATGGCGGGTTCAGACAGTTTCTTTAATAAATTTTTGTTTGAGCTCTGAAATCAGGAATTGTTGATATACTTTAAGTTATGTGGTTGGTTTGAATTATTGTTATGTTATTTGGTCATGATTGGCACTCTTATAGGCACATCACTTTAACCAAATACTCTGTGGTCATCATCAATCAATTATTTTTGGTTCTTGTAATTGTTGATTATTTTGCATAAGAATTATTTTTAAATTATGAAATCAGGTTGTTAAATTTTTACATTTTAAGGAGATCTCACTCTTCTTACTTTATTTTTTTTAATCATTTCACCTCAAGCAAGAAAATAAAGCCACTAAGACACAAGAGGTTACTGAGTGTGAAAGAATTAAAGAGGACAATTAAAGTAGGGGATTTATGGAGACAGAAAATTACATTGCATTTTATTTTTAAAGATTGTAGTTGACAGGAATGAGAAAGACAGAAGAGAGTTTCAAAAAGGAAGTGTGAAAAAAGAAACGATTAAAACAGAGCCCACTGTTACCTCTAGTAATTTCAACAGTAAATTGATGAGACCTAACTGCCAATCTAGTATTTCGCTTAAATTTATGATGCCAAAGTACCAAAGAGTATTCTATGGCTTATCAACCTTTTGCAGGTTATTTAAAGTCAGAAAATATTTTGAGATTGCACGAATATTTTTTAAGAAATGATAATAGTTTAGTCATACAGTTATTATTAATTAACCCATAGCTATGGGAAAAGTGCAGAATTCATACCCTTCCCAAGAGCATTTGTGTATAAGTGAATACGAACCCGACTGGAACTGCAACCCAGCTCTCCAGTTTTCAATTCTGGACCACTATTTATTACACCATCTGCACATTTAATACCTGGTATTCCCAAGTTGTCACCTATCTTGGTATTGACCAGGTTTGACATTGCTCAACTTTGTGGATCAGTGGTTTCTTTTTAAGTTTGGTCTTCTAAGTGGCATCCACTTTGACTGAAGACAAATTAAAGGAAACAATGGCAGTTTTCGGGGATGAAGTGACAACAAAATTGGAAAGGCATTATTCTATATTAACAGTCATGCTTAGAATTGAGTAGAGTTCAGCTTTGGTCTTGATGGGAGACAAATGTGTCTGTTGAGCGGTTTTGAAGTATCAATTTTATCTTACTGCCTATCACATTAGTTAAATAATCGGTTGATTTTGTTTAACGGCATATCAACACCTCTGTAGGTTATTTAATGCTGAAATCTAAATATTTTGTACATAATTTTATATTTTCAGGGTAAAAGGTATGTTTTGTAAATATCAGTCAGTTAAGTGCCATATGTGATACATGCTTGGGTGATCATGTCTTGAAAAAGACATGACTGACTGGGCAGAAGATTATCCTGCAGTAGGCTGCCATTACTTTCTGCGGTAGATTGGATGTGCATTGTGGTACAGTGGTTATTGGTTCTGGAATGAGAAATTGAAAGCCGAGTTTGAATTCCAGTTGAATTCCCTGCATTAACTTATGCACAAATACCCTTGAGAAAGGTATTAATCCATCTCTTCCTTCCAGTTATGGATTAAATAACAGAACAGATTGGGTTTGTAAATATACAGTTTATAAATCATAAAATGTATTTCTGGTAACTTTAATAAAAAAATGTATTGCTGATCTTCTTTCTTTTATGTGTTGTGTCCCTTCAGGACGTAATGATCATTGCCCTCCACATCTTCCTGTCCCTTGCAGCCTTTAATACACTTTGTGTTATTATTTCTCCCAAACCTTGCTTTGACAGCCATTTACTAAAACACATCAAGTATGTTACACACTAAAAAATGTAGTGTTGACTTGTTGGGGGAGGGACTATTTACCCATAGTTGGGATCCTAGCAGGTGTTACCATGGTGCAACCATATCAGGATAAGTAAATAGGTGAGGAGTTGATATGGAAAAGAATGGATATAGTGTAATTTGTTCCCAGTATCACCAACTTATTCACACAGATGAGCGGAGGAAATCCTAAATAAAGCAACTACATGTAATATGAAGAATCAGATTTGTGCTCTTATTTCTTACTGTGGTATATTTTTCTTTTTCATCATATCACCTTGTGAGCAGGCAGCATGTTCTTTGACTTTTGGCTAATACCAATGAGACCGATGATTGAAATGCAACTTGGGAGTTATCTTTGGCCAGTTGATGGAAAGCTTGAACAAGCATTGTCTTGTATGTTAACAGCATTTTGTAATCTTTGGCCAGTTGATGGAAAGCTTGAACAAGCATTGTCTTGTATGTTAACAGCATTTTGGTAATTTTTGTACAGTTGGTGGAAAGCATGAAGAAGCATTGCTTTGTATGTTAACAACATTTTGGTGTAAAACTAAAGAGTCAGTTACTTTTATTAATCTCTGTATATTTTATAAACAGCTATTCATGATGGAATGTTATATATGTGAAAAACGTTATATGATAATATTTTAAACAATGCAAAATTTATCAAAATCATTATTACTATAATAAAGTTATTAGTGTGAATTTTATCAGTAAGTGAATCTATAATTTTTGGCAGGTTGGAATGAAAATTGCTGGGTTTGTAATTTTCCAAATGATGCAAATCATAAGCAACTGAGGGAGGAATGTAACCGAGTTACTGGTGGAGATTTTTACAAATGAGTGAATATTTTACACCAATTTTACAGTTGAAGTGGCTAGATATAACTAAAAGTTTTATGCTAACAGTTTTTTCTCTCACACTTGACACGTGTGGAACTCACTTTTGGCCTCTTGCTTTTGACTTAACTTTGATTTTCAAAAATTTAAATATAATGTAATGCCAATCGTTGTCTTTTATCTTCTTAATTTCTGTTCTTTTATTATTCCTTCTCCTTAATAATGCTTTTATTTTCTCATATTCTTTCAGACCCTTTGCATTTTATTGACTTTATTGCCTTGCTTGAAGTGAAATGATTAAAATTATAACAAGATTTTTTTAATATTTCAGGCCAGTGAATATTAAAAATGTACTGTTTAATTATAGAAAAAAAAAGACTATTCACTCAAATATGAGTATCCATTAAAAATAATGTTCAAACAAATAAATTTAAATTAACATATATTTATTTTCACAATGGCTTGTTAAATTTTTTTCAGTTTTGAGAATTGCTCACTTTTCATTGGCCAGAAAATTTTTGAAATGAAAAGTGAGGGATTCTCCAAATTGAAAAAAATTTAACAAGCCGGTATGAAAATAACTAGCAAATGAGCATGCATGCATATGAACTTTCTGACCTGCTCACTGACCACTTATCTATATATTCACAGTGTTTTTAGCTGTCAGAATGACAAACAGATCTCAATATATTATATTACAAATTTATTCATCTGAAGAGAGTCAACTTTGTACTTTCAAGTGTAGCAATGCAAATACTATTATGGACACTTAATGTATTTTACAAAAGTCAAGTAATATTAATAATAATAATAAATCTACACTTTAAACAAAACGTTCATGCCTTCTTACACATTTTTCACCTATACCAATTTTTCTCATTAGAACAACCCCTATTTCTTTTTTCGATATATATATATATATATATACATATATATATATATATATTGTGTATTTGGGTAACAATCTCTCTTTTATACAAGTTTCATTGTTCGTATAATTTTTTTTTTCAGAACTCCAATTATATAAGAATTGTCCAAAAGCTTTTGTTCTTTTAAGTGTTTTCGGGTATACTTTTAGCCATTATCAAAATTAAAACAAGGTTTTTCTTGAGGTCAGATCCTGGCTAATATTAAAATTGGTATCTGTTGTTTTCTTCATCATTTTTACTTTAATTTTATATTAGCTTAGGAATTCAGTCAACCATGTCATTTAGAAGTTCTAACTTCAAGAAAACTAAAAGGCCGATTTATAAAAATTTCTAAGACTTACACATTCTGAACTAAACTCAAATATGTCATCTACTTGAAACACAATGGCTCAAGCTAAAACAGTCTTTCCCTTGCTTTGCTTCCTGCAGAATCAAATAAATATGAGTTTGTCATATTGATATCATTTCTCTTTTAAATACAATAAACTGAACTAGATTGTGGGATTGACTGGATTTGAACTTGTGAATTAACAGGGGTTTAATCTTTTTCATTGAGCGAACCTCCCACATTCTCACTGTAGGAATAAAAGATAAACCAACTAGCCTTAAACAAGGTTGGATCTTGGCTAATATTCAAAATTTCTTTTCTTTTAGTCATTTTCACTTTTTTTGCTTTGATTTTATATTAGCTTAGGAATTCGGTCAATGATGTCATTCAGAAGTTATAACACCGAGAAAATTAAAAGGCCAATTTATAAAAATTTCTAAGATTTAAACATTCCGAACTAAACTCAAACATGTTACGTATTTGAAACACAATAACACAAACTAAAACATTCTTTTTCTTGCTTTACTTCTTGCAAAGACAAATAAATATGAGTTTGTAATCTATTTACAAGTTTTAGTAACGAGAAAATTAAAATGACTGATTCATAAAAGCTTGAGATGCCCTAGGCTGCAACCTACACTAGTCTAAAAGATAATTTGGCCCAAAGTTTACTTCTTGGTCCAACCCTCTTAACGGTCCACCTAAGAGCATACCCTGATATCTTGTGAATGTCTATGCAGATGATACAATGGTGCACATCTAAAAATGTAGATAAAAGGAGGCTGGCAGCTGTTCTCTTTTCTGACCTATCTTTAACAACTCCCTGGGGGAAAACTGGTTGGCGTCTATCAATATTTCAAAAAACAATTTATAATGTTCCATCATCACTGAGAAGATGCCAAAATCACATCTATCACAATAAACAGGGGTTAAGTTGTGAAATAGCACAAATGTATATTTACCACCCAGCACAACCACTGAACTGATAGCCTTCAGCTAATGTAAACTTGTGCTTTAATGAGTTGACCTGTACCACCTGAAGTTGAAATGGGTTCTTCCCTTGAGGTCAATATTGTAGAATTCAAGTTGACTTATCTTAATATCATGGCTTCCCTTTAATCCTGGCATAGGAACCAATGATCAAATTGGCTCCATTTTATCAGGAGCAAAATACGCATCTAGGAATTCATCCAATGGCAGGCCAGTAAATGGACTGGCCAACTCTGATAGTTACACAATTAAATAGTGCCCTGGATATCGGCTCGGAATGAGAAATTGGGGAGCCGGGTTCAAATTCCAGCTGAATTCATTGCATTCACTTACGCGCAAATACCCTTGGGAAAGGTATTAATCCATCTCTTCCTTCCAGTTATGGGTTAAATAACAGGACAGATTGGGTTCTATAGCCTTGGCTGGCAACCAAACTACCGTAGAAAGCAACCTACTGTGGGATAATCTTCTGCCCAGTCAGTCATGTCTCAAAAGAGACATGATCGCCCAAGCGTGTTTCTTAACTGACTGACTGAATCTCTTGGTGATTAGCTTAGTGTATTGTTTGCTACTGGATATTGTGCTGCTTATCCATCA
This sequence comes from Ascarosepion bandense, assembly GCA_037127315.1. Classification (NCBI taxonomy): domain Eukaryota; kingdom Metazoa; phylum Mollusca; class Cephalopoda; order Sepiida; family Sepiidae; genus Ascarosepion; species Ascarosepion bandense. The sequence continues at coordinate 5,084,171 of JBBBDQ010000707.1, forward strand.
AATATAAACTTATGGTTATTCTATTTCAGGAAAGATCCATTTATTTTCCGGCATCATGACATAGTGTAATAGTTACAAAGCTTGTCTCACTAAAATCATTACAAATGTGTAGTTAGTTCAATTCTCACTGAGTTTCCGATACACTCAGTCTTGTGCCACATCTAAACTATGCTTGGTAAATCACCAATCCATTTGACCTTGGCTGGGATTTATATTGTTCTATTAAGCCCAAGCTCCAGAAAGACATTTCCATCTTTTTGACAAACTCTTTCTTCCTCTCATCATTTAAGCTTATGTTCTTCAAGTTTATAGCCCAAACCTGGCCTGCAAAGTATTGATACATTCTGGCTCATTTTTAAGCAATTTAAATATTCTATCAATGATGCCATATTGTTGTACTAGCAGTATAGCCCGGCGTTGCTCAGGTGTAATGAAAGCTTTAAAACTAATCCATGGTCCTGGAGAACAGACTCTTTGGACGTTGGCACGAAAGACTAAAAAGCAATAGTTGTTTCAAGTTAAAGCAAAACCGTAGATTGAAAGAAAAATGAATGGATGTAAGTCAAATTTTGATTTTCTGGTATCGATATCAAATAAGTTTTTTTCCATCGTAAACTGAATTTTGAAGGCTAAATAAGTCCTCTGAGTAAATGGTATCATGGCTGAGACTAAGAACTACAATTATACCTACTTAGAGCCAAATCAAAGCAAAAACTAAAATAAAAGGGCTGAAAAAAATACAGACATACAGGCAGATAAAAAGGCACACACACAAACATCTTGCCTTTTATATATATATATATATATATAATCGATTTTCTGCACTATTGTAAGAACTGCAACCTTGAAACTTCTGAATATCATTTCTTATGTCTTTGTCTATGGGTGTATCAAATTTGATTAAAATCGAACCACTCCTTCTATAACCCAATTTTTTCGATTATCAATTTTCAATATTTATCGGGGGCACCTCGACACAAAACCTAGCTAAGAACACTCGCAGACGCTTATAGTACAACTGTGTAAATTTTTAAGAAAATCAGTTCAGCCGTTTTGGAGTCTATAAGTAAAAGATACACACACAGACACACAGACAAAGTTCCATTTATAAATAAGTTAAGATTGTGTTGTTCTATGTCACATGATCAGTAGTCAACTTCTTCCTTGTCTCTTAGTTTATTTTACTACTAAGTCTCTTCTACATAACATATGCAAATAGGTACATAACTATTTACCACCTCCTTGAACAAAAGAGGTTTAATGCCTTTGGTTGTTTTTTAATTCTTTGACAAACTCTTTCCTCCTCTCTCCCTTGAGGTTTATCTCCTTCAAGTTTATAGCCCAACCCTGCAAAATACCAGATCTAGGTCTTGATAAATTCTGGATCATATAAGTGGCTTAAAGGGTGTTTATTGACAATGCCATAATGTTGCATTGTGTTGTGTTCTTCTATGGCACCTGATCAGAAGTCAACTTCTGCCAGTCTCTTAGTTTATGATAAACTTTATATCTCTTCTGCTTACCATACACAAATAGGTAAAATCCGATATGTGGCCTCCCTTTGTCTGTTCTATAAATACTTTTATGGCTTCTGCTCGAATGAACTTAAGTCACTGATGCCTCCTCAACAGGTGTTTACACATGCAACCAGATTGGCAACTGGATCCCACCCATTCACAGTTAGGTTAACCAAATGCAGACGACAAGTCTACTCCTGCAGCTTCTTCTCTTGCACTTCCCGCCTGTGGAACTCGCTCCCATATTCTTGCTTTCCTGATGTCTACAACCTCCAGGAATTTAAATGCAATGTCAATACTCATCTATTAACCACTTGACTCTCGTTCTTTCACCACCCCGTATATCCTTTCCTTTCTCTCCACCTTTGATCTGTCATCACACCTGCATTCCCATTCTTCTATTGCTCCTTTCTAACTGGTTCGTCTTCCGCTTCACTCCCTTTTAATTAATCTTTTTACACTTATGTAGCCCCCTGCACATCAGTGGCATTACCGCCTTGCTCGGAGTGATACGATTCAAAAAAAAAAAAAAAAAAAATACCAATCCACTACACAAACAATAATGTAATAATTTTAATTAAAATATTTTAATTAAAATATTTTAATTAAAAATATTTTAATTAAAAATATTTTAATTAAAAAATTTTAATTAAAATATTGAGCATCAATGATCAATCTGCAGTTATGCAATTACTTTTTTAACCTTGAAAAGGATCAAAATATTGTGCAATATTTCTTCCATGTTTCTGATACAATAATAACGTAATAATAATACAATAATAATATAAAATTGTTTTAAAAAGGATATTCAACTTGATCAGGGTCATGAGATACTAGTGACAAAAATGAATGAAAGTGAAAATGTTGAAATAGTCAACCCAAGATTAGTTTGTTAAAGATTCAGTTTAAATTCTCACAGCAAGTTAGTTTGGGGATATTCTCAAAAACAAGAAAAACCTGTTTAGATTTAACAAAAAAAACTACTGCACATATAAATAAATACAATGAGTGTATTCAGTCGACATTTCAAGGAAAAGCAATTATTTTAATCTATCGAAGTTTGTTGACAAATATTTTGATTTATTATATAACCTTATCTTGAGCTTTTAACATTAAATATATATTTTCTTTCTGTACATCAAATGAAGCACTTTTTTAGTTCTAAAAGCATAAACTGATTTTCTGATTTTTTTTGTCTATATATATATATATATATATATTCATTTGTAAATGAATTATTATGCAACACAGGTTTCTATATTCTGGTATCTTCAGGTGATTTACAAAAAGACACCAGAAGGTGGAAACCTGAGTTGCATAATAACTTATTTATAAATGAAAAATATTCAAAAGTTCTACAATATAATTGTATTGAACACTTTTTAAAAGAACTGTGTACTGATCTAATTTAATTATGACCAAAAACTAAATAATTAAACAATATATATATATATATGCAAACACACACACACATTTATTTCCTATATAAATTCAGATATTATATTTACATCTGAATTTCTATATAATATAAATGAATATCTGCTCTTTACATCATGCTCTGTGTTGGATCAATTTTAATATTTGACCTAATATCACTTGGGTCTATTGTGATTATTTATCAATCTTCTCCTGGATTTATTATATATATATATATATATATACACAGTGGTCTGGAAGTAGGTGGACAGTAACAATCCATTGAGATTAAGCCAGGTGAATGTGCTGGCTAAATCATTTCTTAGGAAATGTTTCAACATACTCATGGACTACTCTTGCATAATGTGGGGGAGGCCCCTTCTTGTTGGAAATGATACTCAAACTTATTTTACTTACTGTCCACCTACTTTTGGACCACCCTGTATCTGTATTGCAGATTCTCCTTTGGATTTTGTTGGGAACTTCATGATGTATAGCAGGAGCACCTGACCTCATCTAAGCTTGATAACCATTATACCACTTCGAGATGCCCATGTCCTTATAGATGTAATGACTAATAAGATGAAGAACCACCTCATCTGGATATGTAAACACTTTCAAGGTTCATTTGAAGCCATGTTTAGTGTTAAGGGTAATTTTATTGAATAATGTTATTCCGTTTTTAACAAGAAATTATATACAATATATTGAATTTTTCTTTATTATAATATTTTATGGTATACCCTGTTGACCAATACTGTCAATAATTTTAGCTGAACCTTAACAATCATTTTCTTTCTGATTTTCAATTCATTCCTATAGTAAAATTATTATTTATGCATTTTCAATTCCTTTTCTATAGTAAAATCATTATTAATACATTTTTCAATTCATTTCTTTAGTAAAATCATTATAAATACATTTTTCAATTCATTTCTATAGTAAAATCATTAATACATTTTTCAATTCATTTCTATAGTAAAATCATTATTAATACATTTTTCAATTAATTCCCACAGTCAAATCATTATTATTACCATTTTCTATTCATTTCTGTAGTAAAATCATTATTAACATATTTTTCAATTCATTTCTATAATAAAGTCATTTTTAACATATTTTCAATTCATTTTTATAATAAAATCATTATTAATACATTTACAATATACAGATTTTAACTCTATTTTATTGTAAATATTTCATTAATTCCTGGCCCCTAACAATCTTTTTTCACCCTGATTTTCCATTTTCTGAAGACATGTCAAAATAAGAACTGTTTTTAACATTTTGAATTCATCCATTTAAAAACCAGAGTCTTTTTAATGAATGTTAATCAGCTAATCTTAACCTGTCTAGGCTAGTTGTGCAAATTCTGCTCTATTTTGCTTTAATGTGGCATAGTGTAAAATCTTAAAGCAAATAAATATTGATAAAAACCAAGATGAAATTAATCTAATTTAAAAACAATACACTTAAAGTAAAATAAATTATTATTAATGTGACTCACATTCTGTCTCACTAATATAGATTTGGTTGAAATAAGATCTATTTTTCTGAAGATACATGTCAAAATAAGTTTCTTCCAAACTGTCTTTTATATTTACCAACATCCAGATTATCCATTACTCACTCATGAATATTTTTTGATCTTTTTTATATGAAGCTGTTGGCAAAATAAAATAGAATCAACCAGATTAAAAAACAAAACAAAAAACAATTTTTTTGTAAGTCTTGGTTGTCTGGTATCCTGCTAAATGGTCTGATCTCTCTCTCTGTGTTGCACACTTTCTTCTAGTGAGTGCAGAGCCAGGGATCGAACCACAGACAGTTGGATTTCAATTCAACGCTCTCCCAGCTGGCTTCTTGCTACGCCTCTTCCTCTTCCTCTTCCTCTTTCCTCCTTCCACCTTTTCACTGCGTCTCTCTGCGTCAGCTCCTCGCCAAGAAATTGACGCCACTCACCCCTCGGTCAACTTGGTAGGTCGGGTTTTATCTATCCATAATCCATTTCTCTACCCATAATCCATTTCCTCAGTCTATAAAAATTCCACTCTAGGGCCTCCTCTCTTTTTTCCTCTAGAATGAGCTGAAGGTGGATTATTAAGACAGCGGTGAGTATTATTATTATTTTCTTTCTTTGGAACAGATTACTGCCCTGCACGCCAGACACAAACGAACCCTCTTTTTTCCAGAGCTGCCGCTAGTCGCCCTTTCATGTTCACACTCTGTACAAATTCCTTTCAGAATGTGGTTAATCACGACTCTCCTCTATTCCGTCTTTTACTACTTTAAGTAACACTTGCTCTCTCTCCTTCTTCTACCATCCTTCTTCATCCTTGTGGCTCTTGTTCTGTGATTAATTTATTCAAAATTTGTTTTTTCTTCTTTTCTCCCAATTCTTTTAGATATATCCTGTGAGCATAGAAAATAGATGAACTCCAACAGCCAAGTAGAAGTAGTGTCTCAATTAAATCACCATGGAGGATGCAAATGAAAACAGTCCATTATATATTCTGAAGAACAAGGCAAGGCAAAATTCTATATTTATATAATCATTTTATAGATGCTTGAATTTTATAACTTTTTTTATTTGCCTTCTTGATCAGCTCAAAAGAAGCATGGCTTTATCAATGATAACCATTGTTATTGATATGTTTACGGTTAACAATTGACATGCAACCAGTCTAATAACTAATGCAACAAGGCAATGATATTTATTATGTGTTTTACTAAGACACTAATACACTAAAATATATCCTGCAAAACATGCAATCTAATATTGCATTATTACTATATTGGAAGAATTTTTTTTAAGCTAAATGCCTATGAGAGGCCTAGCAAAAATATGAAATGCACAGACAAATCTCCAAACTTTAAGAAAAAGAAAACATGCAGTCTGAATTCACTACAGATCAATACTGAAAAAAAGAAAAGGATATATATATATATATATATATATATATGGGCAACTTACATTTTGCATTTTGTTTCATTCAGATTAATCTCTTTGTATGTATCTTTATAATAAAAATTTTGGTTGCTATACTCAGTAGTCTGCATATTTTGGAAAAACATTCATGCCCCCAAACACAACAGATACCAAAAGTAGACTGGCAGGTAGAACAGGCAAAGTATGCTCTGGCCTTCTTCAGGTGCTTCGAATTTTGAACTGAACCCTTTATTTTGATCACTGGGGTATATCATTCTCGTTCTATGTGCCATGCCACTTTTGGATGTCATGTAGTTATTATAACTCTTTGAATTATTTGTTCACCACTATTTGTAGCCAGGTATTGAACTCACAACTCTTTGAGTCAAGTTGCTGGATCTAACCAAAAAATATATAAACCTAAGTAACCATTTTTTACCAGAGCAATCTTTGAAGCTAATGATTTTCTCTACCACAACAGAAAGCAATATATAAGTTTTTATATATTAAGAATAATTTTCATTAAGAAAAATTATGAGAAAGTGGAAAAAGTTTTCATGTGGTACATTTTGTCCTTTAAGACTACATTGAATAAAAGTGATATTTATGTTAATGTGACTAAATATGTCAAATAATTCCGAGAGTTATAATAACTACACGAGAATGATATACCCCAGTGATCAAAATAAAGGGTTCAGTTCAAAATTCGAAGCACCTGAAGAAGGCCAGAGCATACAGCAGCCAAAAATATCATGAATATGGCAATAAAGATGACAACAGTCGAAACAATGTAAATATTACCTCATCTCAGAAATATAGACTAACATTGTTTTCCCAGTATTTCTTTGTATTTTACAAGAAAACACAAGGTAATTTTAAAACAGCGAAAAACCCTTGATTTGGCTTGAGGAAGTGAAGGAAGTTTTTTTTAAATCAAAAACTAATTAATTTTTTTTTTTAATCATATCACCCCAAGCAAGGCGGTAATGCCACTGATGTGCAGGGGGCTACGTAAGAGTGAAAAGAAAAAGATTGGAAAAGAGAAAGCCGGAAACAACATTCCAAACAGGGACCAAGGGATAAGCCTCTTCACCTGTTCAATAAATGTGGGTGGAGTGTGAACCAGGCGATAGTATGAAACTGCAAGCTGGGTAAATTTTTAAACACCAAATCCTTATTCCAGTATGAAACTATAAGGTGAGATAAGTTTTTAAATATTGAAACCTTTCATTTACTTTCAAAATGTGAGTTAGGGTAAGTTTTCCATAAATAAATCTAATTGTAGAAAATTGTAATATGGGGTACTTTTTTTGAACACTAAAAATTCTTAATTAAGTAAAACATTCCGAGGCGGGATAGAGTTTCAATGCTAAAATCACTGATTTAATTTAAGATACTAGCATTTATCATTTTTAATCTTCAGAATTTGCTTAGATTGATCAATTTCTTTTTTCTATTTATTGAAGTTGTCAGAGGTGACATATAAGAACAATACCCCAAAGAAATGAGACGAAAGAAGAAAAAAATTTGAATGTAACAAAATGCAACAATTAGAACACCTCATCTGAAATAAGTTAAATCAAATGATTACTTACATTTTCTTTGTCAGCCTGAGTTTTTGGAATGAGAGTCAGTTGTAGAATAAGGTAACCCATGTACGCAGACTTGCCTTTTTCAGACAACATCACTTTAATCTCCTGCGTCCTGAAAAAAAAAACAAAATTAATTTTAAATAATGCAAAAAAGAAAACTTTGTTAAGCAGACTGGTGAACAAAAGTTGTCAAGATAAGCTTTATTCTCCAGGTCACAGCTGCAAAGCATGTCTTTGATGTTTTAAAGTTTATTGTTACCAGAAAATATTGATAAAAAAAAAAATTACTTGCTGTTTTTGTTATGTAGAATTTACAATGAGATAAATATCAACTGTGACTTCAACACGCTTTCGACCACACAGGCATAATCTCTTTCCAGCCGAACAATCTAAAGCATGCCAGGCTTTATGGTGGTTTGCTTTATAAGAAAGATGCAGGTTTGAACCCTGTCAAAAGATACATTTTTTTATTATAACATACAACTTAAATTTACTTAAAAAAAAACTAGGTGTATGGTAATGTGGTACATGCACATATATATGGAAACATATACACACTTACTTACGCATTACGTATGTATTAAACTTTGTTGTAACTATTGTATATTTGAATAAATGTAAACTGTTTGCTGATTGATTTGAGCTAGACAATCAGATTAAGGTAAGTGAACCACATTTTTACCTCTAAATCGTAAGGATGTTTGAACACCTATTAAAAAGATTTGCCGTGTATTTTTCACCAGCTGGCACAAGAAATCCTTCCACACACGTCATGTAAAATATTAAGTCCAACTCACATTCTCTTACAAATTCATTCTTTTGTACACTATGAAGATGAACGTTATTCATGAACTCTCACATTTGCACAATTCTTTTATCAATAATATTTCTCACACACATTTCTTATCACACTGATAAATCTTTCAGCGACAGTGAACATTCCAACTTATCTCAAAAGCTTTAACATAATTTTCATACAGTTCATGGAATACACTTTCAACATTTGTGTAATGTCAAACAAACACTTTCAACATCTGTGTAATGTACGTATTTCTTGTTATTGTTAAAACACTTTATAGTTACAATTGATGCTTTGTCAATTTCATTAAACTTTTCATTTGCTTGTTTAATGAATGATTTCAAAGCTTATAAAAATAATGGTGGTATGCAAGGATTTAGTTAGCAAGTTCTTTGGGAAGTGGCCTTGTGCCATGTAAAATTCAAACCTAAATTAACATTGCATAGTAAGCATCAACAGTTAGGTCTTGAAGGCTATCACAATGTGTTTCGTAAAATAAAGGAAGGTAAAGACGGTGTTGGGTATGACCTAAACACACACACACACACACACACACACACACACACACACACACACACACACACACACATATGCATGCTCAAACACACTTACAGGTACACACACACACTCACTACAGTTAACGACAGCAGTAGCAGCGAAGAATGACCATTCGTTGAAAGGCATGGTCCATGAGCAGATGAACGTGAAAACAAGCTCTCTTACCATTCTGAAGATGAGATTTTGATCTCGAAATATTAATGAATACTAAATAGGTAATACTCAACACCTTCTTTACCTTCCTTTATTTCACTAAATGCATTGTGATAGCCTTCAAGACCTAACCATACACCTAATATACACAATGCTTCAAGCAAATTACAAAACTCTCCTGAAAACAACTAGATTTGACTGGAAAGCAACAAGCCAGAAGAGAATTCCACAAGTGAGGTGTCTAAGAGAAGAAACTATTAATATAGAACTTATTAGAACTCTTGGATGTCTCAGGAACTTCAACTGTCTCTTCCTGATGCTCAATATTAATTTCCTTTTTGTTTCTAACCTTTCCCTAAACCTCATCATTGCTCACAAGCTCAGTCCACAATAACCGCAGCATTCTTCTCTAGAACCACATTTCAGCTGCTTCAATTTTTTCCTTGTCTGTAATGCAACAAGCCAGAAGAGAGTTTCACAAGTGAGATGACCAAGAGAAGAAACTATTAGCATAGAACTTATGATTACATCTAGCCATTTCAACAGTAAAATGATGAGAACTATCTGCCAATCTAGTACTGCACTTAAATTTGTAAAGGCAAGGTACCAAAGAGGAAAGCTCATCAGAATGATTACCATGAAAATCTTTACAGAAATGGCACAGAGAGTTTACACTACAGCAGTGGAAAAGTGACTGAAGCTGAGATGCCAAGTCAGGATTGATAACATTGCAGATTCTTCTTTGGATTTTATCAAGACTCTAAATACATAGTAGATGCACCAGACCAGATATGTCATTAACAAAAGTAATAAGAAATATGAGGATATATTTAAGAAATAAATTGGAAAAAAACAAATAGATAATAAACCTTGATTAAAACAGAAAAAGAAAAAGAAATTACAAAGAAATATTAACTTGTTTTCTATTACAAATTCTAAAAGTAAAAATTAGATTCATTTGAATTAACTCTGTAAACAGAGTGGAGATAGATTTGTTTTTTACAGCTAATCAACCATTTGGGATGATGTGCAGTGGTGTAATGTATAGCAGCTTAGAATGAGAAATCGGATAGCTGAGTTCCATTTCCAGTCGAGTTCATGACATTCCCAATGCAAATATCCAAGTAAAAGGCATGAGTCGACTTCCTCTCTCTCCAGCTATGGATAAATATCAGGACAAACTGACTCCTATTGCTGTGGTTGTCAATCAGCTTAGAAGTGAAACTATATTCAAACCATCCTGGAGAGGGGTGGGTTACATCAGGCTATCATGCTGAAGACACACTACTGTGTTTTTAGCTAAAATACATGTGTCCTGATGACCCTCTGACTCATGATCAAGAACCCTTTGTGGGTTATTTAAAGTTAAAATATATTTTGGATTGTAAGAATTTAGTTTTTTTAGGCAAATATTGCATCAACAATTTCATGAGGTTAACAATGTTTTTTTTTTCAAATATAAGTTCTGTTATTTAACCCATAGATAAAATGAGAAGATGGATTCATATCTTTCCCAAGACAGTGGAGAATGAAATGAGTTGCTGAAATTGTGGCATTCACTTCCGCACAAATACCCTTGGGAAAGGTATTAATCCATCTCTTCCTTCCAGATATGGATTAAATAACAGGACAGATTGGGTTCTATAGCCTTGGCTGGCAACCAATCTACCGCAGAAAGCAATGGCAATCTACTGCGAGATAATCTTCTGCCCAGTCAGTCATGTCTCTTTTGAGATATGATCGGCCAAATGTTTCATGTATGGCACTTAACTGACTGACTTCTGACTGTAAACAATCCTGACTCTTTACATATTACTTTTCTTTATTCTCTAGGAATCATCGTAACTTCTTGGGAAAGATAATAGAATGGTTTCCTGCTGCATTCTTCATGGCTCTGAATTCACTCATCTTTTTCTTTCACAACACTGGCGATCATGAATCTTCACAAATTTCATTTATTTATTATCTGTGAATTGACACAACTTCTTGGAAAATATAGTAGAATGTTTTCCCATTGCCTTCTTCATGGTTTTGAATTCAGAGTTGTCTTTCTCTCTAGAGGAAACTAGCAGCATAGCCCTGTGTTGCTCGGGTGTAATGAAAGCTTTAAAACTAATCCATGGTCCTAGAGCTCAGACTCTTTGGACATTGGCATGAAAGACTAAAAAGCAAGAGTTGTTTCCAGTTAAAGCAAAACCGTATACTGAAAGAAAAATGAATAGATGTAAGTCAAATTTTGATTTCCTGGTATCAAATAAGTTTTTTTCATCATAAACTGAATTTTGAAGGCTAAATAAGCCCTCTGATTAAATGGTATCATGGCTGAGACTAAGAACTACAATTATACCTACTTAGAGCCAAACCCAAAGCAAAAACTAAAATAAAAGGGCTGAAAAAATAGACATACAGGCAGATAAACAGGCACACACACAAACATCTAGCCTTTTATATATATATATATATATATATATATATATATAATCGATTTTCTGCACTATTGTAAGAACTGCAACCTTGAAACTTCTGAATATCATTTGTTATGTCTTTGTCTATGAGTGTATCAAATTTGATTAAAATCGGACCACTACTTCTATAACCCGATTTTTTCAATTATCGATTTTCGATATTTATCAACACAAAACCTAGCTAAAACCACTGGTAGAGGGCTTATAGTACAACTGTGTAAATTTTCAAGAAAATCGGTTCAGCCGTTTCGGAGTCTAAAGGTAACGGGGACACACACTCACAGACAAAGTTCCATTTATAAATAAGTTTAGATAGATTTAGATTTAAATTAAGATTTAGATTAGATTAGATTTAGATTTAGATTAGATCGGTGATCATGTTTCTCCAGAGATTCCAGTACTTCATTATCTGGTTATTGCTATGACTTCTTAGGAGAGATAGTCGAGTAGTTTTCCATTGCCTTATTCATGATTTTAAATCCAGTGTTTGAGTTTGGTTTAATGGCATATCAAACATTGTGGTTATTTAATGCCAAAGACATAAGATTTTAAGATATTTTTTTGAATGATTTCATTATAGTGAGAAGGTTGATTTAGTCACATTTTGATGAAAAATTTCAAAATTTTTTATTTTTATTTTAGAAAAGTGAAGATGTTTTGTATTAAAAATGTATTGCTGGTAATAATCTTTTTTCCTTCAAAAATGTGTCATTGTAATAAGTTTTTCTTCATAAATGTATTGTTGGTAATATTTTTCCTTCAAAAATGTATATTTTTGTATAAACATATTTTAATGTATATATTTCTATAAAAGTTTATTTTTATACTTTTATACTTTTATAGTATTTTGACTCCAGTTTGGGGTGTACACTATTTGCCCATAGCTGGGACCCTAACAAGTGCTACCACTCTTGGTCAGGGTGGACCTGGGAACAACAGCAATTAAGAGGTGGTTCCATTCCAGTCCTTGCTGCCAGATGCAGTTTACCATCATACCCAGGACCTTTAAATTCAGAGTTCCATTTCACCTTTCAGGACATGACTAATGATAGCTCTCTACAGATTTCTTTTCTTTATTACTTGGTTACTGCAATAACTTCTTTGGAAAGATGGTTTCCTGTTGTCTCCTTCATGGTTTTGATTTCAGAGTTGTCTGTCTCCCTCCAGGATGTAGGTAATAATGACTTTGTGACATTCAATTGCAATGGTGTCATGCAAAAGAAACTTCATACTGAAAAATGAATGAGACCTAAATAATCCAAAACATGTCAAGTGAATTAATTTTTCCAGTTAGTCATAGTTTCCCCTAAAATACATACATACACACACATATATATACACACATACCAATCTGTTCTTATATCTCTCTCCTTAACTTTTTTTTGTAGAAGCCTAGTAATACCCTATATTTCACAGGGAGTCTACAGGGCTATCTAGATGGAGGTTATGTGTGTCAGGTTCCTTGATGAGTGCTGATGGTAACATGTAACCCATTACAACCTGTCTCATAATTGGCTTAGCAGGCTTGACAGGTGAAGAGGGTAGCTAGTTAGCCAGTAGAATGAAAAAATAAAACCTGACAAAGGGCAGATAAATTCTCTCATGGAATCAACAGCCTCTAGCATGATATGAAGTGTGTGTGTGTATATATATGTATATATTATTTATAAATGGAGCTTTGTCAGTGTGTGTATGTGTCCATTACCTATAGACACTGAAACGGCTGAACCAATTTTCTTGAAATTTACACAGTTGTACTATAAGCGTTTGCGAGTGTTCTTAGCTAGGTTTTGTTTTGAGGTACTCCCGATAAATATTGAAAATTGATAATCGAAAAAATCAGGTTATTGAAGGAGTGGTCTGATTTTAATCAAATTTCATACACTCATAGACAAAAACATAAACTATATTCAGAAGTTTCAAGGTTGCAGTTCTTACAATAGTGCAGAAAATCGATAATATATATATATAAAAGGCAAGATGTTTGTGTGTGTGTGTGTTTATCCACCTGTAGGTCTGTATTTTTTCAGCCCTTTTATTTTAGTTTTTGCTTTGGGTTTGGCTCTAAGTAGGTATAATTGTAGTTCTTAGTGTCAGCCATGATACCATTTACTCAGAGGACTTATTTAGCCTTCAAAATTCAGTTTACAACGAAAAAAACATTTGATATCGATAGCAGGAAATCAAAATTTGACTTACATCCATTCATTTTTCTTTCAGTCTACGGTTTTGCTTTAACTGGAAACAACTATTGCTTTTTAGTCTTTCGTGTCAACGTGCAAAGAGTCTGAGCTTCAGGACCATGGATTAGTTTTCAAAGCTTTCATTACACCTGAGCAATACTGGGCTATACTGTTAGTATATGTGTGTGTGTGTGTGTGTGTGTGTGTGTGTGTGTGGAAAATGTGTGAGAAGCCATGAACATTTTGTTGAAAGTGTAGATTCATTGTTATTATTAATACTATTTAGCTTTTGTATAATAAATTAAGTCTCCACAATAATATTTGTGTCATTATATGTGTTTCAAGTCTAAAGTTGACTCTTCAGACAAATACATTTCTGACTTTACATATCGAGATTATATATATATATATGCAACATCTGATAAGTAATTTTCAAGAAATACATACATACAATTCAAGTAAGAAAATGCAACACTGAAATCTGAAGCCAGACTGAGAGAGCCAAAGATGTCTTCCAAAAGTTAAGCATAGTATTAAGAAACTGAAAAATTTTCTTATAAATAAAAAAAAAAAGACTACTGAATTGTTACATGATATCTGTCCTGTTTGGAAGTTAATAATCTCCTCAAAGATGAAGAATAGGGTTTGGGAGAAATAATTAAAGAACAAACTTTATTAAGCGCTACAAAAGACAGGAAATTGGAGAGGCCATGATCGTCTATGTCCTGAGCATATATGGCACACAAGAAGAAAAATTAATACTGGATTTTATGGAAAACATTAATTGGTTAACAGGAGTCATTTTTTTAGCTAAACTATATAAAATTTCTCCTTCAGAAAGCCTTTATAATCTTCATGTAAAAAACTGCAGGAAATCAATCCAAGTATCGAGATACTAAAAGTACCCAGACAAAAGCAATGAATAGACACTAGATAAAATATTGAATAATTTTCTTGCATGTGTATTTATTTTTTCATTGTAAAAAGCAATTACTTTATGGATTAAGAAATTTTTGAAAAAAGTCAATACATTAAGCAGTTCTTTTTCACTGAAAAATGAGTAACAGATGATTAAGTGGTTTTTAGTTAAGGTATAATGGCTTTACTTTTTTTTCATCAATATTGCTGTTGTTAAAATTCAATAAGGTTAAAATGTTTCACTAAGTAATGCAGTAGGCGATCTATAAAAACTAAAACTAATTTAGTGCATAAATAAATCACCCCATTATTAAGAGAAAAACGGCAACTTTAAAATATCAATAACAGTAAATTATGCTCCAAAAAATAAAATAAAACTTGCATCTGCTTTTCCATTATATCAACAATCATGTATACAGAAGCATTGCAGTTGGTCTGTTGTTAAAATAGAGAATCTTGAAGAATATAAACAAAGCAGACACCTGTCGCAGAGCCTTGAAAGTGTCAAAAAATAAAAGAAAATGGTATCTCTCTTTTCTTGGTAAAACTGAGCGAATTTAAATAACAACTGAAATGTTTACAGTATTTATATTATTTGGACTATTGTCTTCATCTTTGTTGCCATTTATATGATGTTTCGGCTGTTGTACGCTCCAGCCTTTTTCAAGTGCTAAGAATTTTGAACCGATCTCTTTATTACAAGCACTGGGGTATATGAACTCCATTCCTTGCACAGTAGTGCCTCTTCTGGTAGTCATGAGTTATCTCCCTCTATCCGTAAGTTACTTGTTCACCACTGCTGTAGCCTGGTATTGAACTCACAACTCTTTGGGTCAAGTCACAGGAACTAATCCACGTCTATATCCTTAAGGACACATGGCCCAGTGTATATAGACTGTAAATACTACCTCATCTCAAAAGTATAGACAAACTGAAATGTTGTGAGAAAATTTATTAAAAATAAAAGAGTGAAAATAACTTCTATGTACCGTGTCCCTTCAGAACAAGTGATCATGGCCCTCCACAATTTCCTGTTACTTTTATAAATCTTTTCTTTTTTGTTATATCTCCTAAATCTTGTTCACCATCCATCTACTCAAATTCATTCTTCTTCTGCTTCTATGTATTATATAACTTGATGTTGACAGTCATGGCCCTCCATAATTTCCCATTCCTTTCTAGCTGTTAATAAATTTTGACTTTTTTTTCTTATCTCTCTTAAACTTTATTCCACCATCTATTTACTGAAGCTTATTCTTCTGCTTCTATATGCTACATACCTTCAAGTTGTTAGCAGTTACAACCCTCCACACTTTCTCATCCATTGTAGCTCTTAATAAGTTTTGTTTTTTTTTCTTATCTCTCCTAAAAATTGTTCTGACATCCATTTACTCAAACTCACTAGGTAGGTTATGTGTTTTTTTTCTTTGTCCCTCTTGCCTTTGATATGTCCTGTGAGAATCAAATTTTCCAAGCCCTCTTTCCTTATTACATGCCATACAAATTTCAGTTGTCTGATATTAAGTATAACTATGCATTTTGTTTCTATTTTATTGAAAACTTCAGTCAAATGTATGGCATATGGTATTCTCTACATCCTCCTATAGAACAACATTTCTGTTGTATCAAGTCTCTTCTTCATCTGTGAGGAGATTGTCTAGCATTCACTGACATATTAGTTTAGTCAGTTAATTGGCAGAAGATTATCCCACAGTAGGTTGCCATTGCTTTCTGCAGTAGAGTGGTTGCCAGCCAAGGCTATAGAACCCAATCTGTCCTATTATTTAGCCCATAACTGGAGTGAAGAGATGAATTAATACCTTTCCCAAAGGTATTTGTACATAAGTGAATGCAAAGAATTCAACTGAAATTCAAACTCAGCACCCAGATTTGTCGTTCCAAGTTGGTATCCACTGCACCACAGTGCACATCCCACTGACATATAGGAGGAGTGATATTACATAAGTTCAGGAAATTGTTTCTTTGTAAAGGCACATTTCTGTTGCTTCAAGTCTTTTCTTCATCTGTGACGAGATTGTCCAGCATTTGCTGCTATATAGGAACAGTGATATTACACAGAAGTTCTTTACTTTTTTCTTTCTTTTACAATTTTATAATACTTTACTTATCTTTTAGAAGACATCTTTAGCTTTTCCAATATGAATTTGAATTTCAGTGTCACACTTTTCTGTCCCCCTGATAAAACGCTTCTCAAATATTCAAATTTTTTTTGCATCTCCAATTTATAATTTGCATTTTTTGGTTTTTTTCTTTTGCTGACAACTATGCTTTCTGTCCTACTGCAATTGAGGTTTAGTCCTTTCTTTTTCTTTTTCTTCACTATTATAAGTTAATATTTGGGATCTTCATACCTGCAAAAAATGGAGTCTCAGAAGGACAGTTTGTATGCCTCAACCTTCTTCAGGTGATTAGAATTTTCAAGTATCACTATTTCATTCATCAGAGTAAATTGTTCTAGTTCCATGAGTCATGCCTCTTCTAGATGTCTGTTATCTCCCTTTAACTCAACTCTGTAAAATTTTGTTTACTTCTGCTGTAGCCAGGTATTGAACTCTTTGGGTCATGTCACTGGATCTAATCCACATCCCTGAGGACATTAGGGTATGAATTTTGGGGACTTATAACTTATAAATCTAATGTCTCAGTAATCATTTCTACAAGAGCTAATATTACACTCTTGTTGTGTGTGTGTTTTTTTAAATTGTTTTTCTGTAACAGTATTACAGGTTCCCATATTGTATTGATTTCTATGCTTGGCCAACTTAGGGGATTTTTGTAGTGTAGCATATGTGCTAATTCCTTAAGTTTCATATTTTCCAGTGGTGTTTTCTATTATTTCAAATTCATCTCACAGGAGTCAGTGATCTCTCTTTTACCTTCATATGTGATCAGCTACACATGGTTGTCAATAAACAATCTAATAAATAGCGCTAATTATTTTTGTTGTCAATTCTCAGAAAATGTATAAATTCATTTTCATGTTTAGGTTTTACTAAAATTCTAATCATCACTTTCGTAAATAATAAACCTTGCCAAGGGGTGAAGGTTGTTAGAATAATAGTGATGGCAAGGCAAAAAAACTACTTTTGGTGCTGCTGTCTAAGTTTGCCAATAATCAATTAATAAAAATAAAAAATAAACAAAACCCATGCACAAAATTATAAATATAAAATGGTGACAATTTACCCATTGCACCCTCTAAATAAATGGGGTTTATTATTTTTGTTGTCAATTCTCAAGAACAAAGAAAATTTATAAATTCACTTTCATATGTATAGGATTTATTACAAAATATTAGTGATGAGTGAAGGTAGTTAAAATAATAGTGGTGAGAAAAAATGAACCGTTCTTTTGACACCAGGTTTTTTTTGCAGATAGTCTAAGTTTGTCAATAAATGAGTAATAAAAATCATTGTCTGTTAGACAATTTGAATGTATAAAGAATGAAAGGAACTAAAAAAAAAACATTGCTCTGCAGATCAATATTTAAAAACAATGACCTTAACCACTTAATTTAAAGACATCAAAAATGAAAACAACTCAAAATATCTAGGCTTCTTTTGACTTCATGAAAAAAAAACCAAAGATAGAAAAATGAAAACACTACAATTTATTCCAAAAAAATATATACAAATAATCAAAATCCTTAAGCAGTGGTTGTTAAAAACAGCAAATGCTATAAAAAAAACTATGCAGACTTGTTTCTCTTGGAGAAAAGAGGTTGGATCAAATGACAAAAACATATACATTCATTCCAAGTGGTAAAAAGCTATGCAAAATAAGAGTTTGGTGCAAAGAAGGTTGGTTCACTATGTTGTGCCAAATAATTCTCACCAGAATCGAGCTTACACATTTATAAGTCTACCATTCTTCCATGAATATTTCTATCACAGCCAGTCTGGTGATTCTGCCTTGTATTTAGAGATTCTAGAAAAAAGTAAAAAGAAGAATCTGCAGTGTTATTGGTCCTGACCTGATATCTCAGCTTCAGACACTTTTCACCACTATAACATACTTACACTGTGACTTCTTTATAAATATTTTTCGGGTAATTGTTTTGATGAGCTTTCCTCTTTGGTACCAAGATTATATAAATTTAAACATAGTACTGGACGTGCATTGTGGTGCAGTAAATATTGGCTTGGAATGAGAAATTGGGGAGCCGAGTTCAAATTCTAGTTGAATTCCTTGTGATCACTTATGTGCAAATACCCTTGGGAAAAGTATTAATCCGTCTCTTCTCTCTAGTTATGGGTTAAATAACAGGACTGATTGGGGAAGTAATGGCAACATACTTTGGGATAATCTTCTGCCCAGTCAGTCTTGTCTCTTTTGAGACATGATCATCAAAGCGTGTATTACATCTGGTACGTCACTGATTGACTGACTGGATGTGCAATGGGTATTGGCTCGGACTGAGAAATCAAAAAGCCAATTTCGAGTTCCAGTTGAATTCGTTGTATTCATTTACAAGCAAATACCCTTTGGAAAGGCATTAATCCACCACTTCACCTTCCAGCTATGGGTTGAATAGCAAAACAGATTGGATTCTATAGCCTTGGTTGGCAACTAGTCTACTTCAGGAAAAACTTCTGCTTTGTCAGTCATGAATTAAAAGAGGCATGATCACCCAAGTACGTATCGCATATGGGACTAGATTCATGGCAAGGTCTCATTTTACAGTTGAAATGACTTGATGCCAATATAAGTTCTATGTTAACAATTTCTTCTATGACACTTCTAGTATGTGGAACTCTTTTTTGGCTTCTTGCTTTCCAGTCAAATTTGATCTTCAAAGATATAAATCCAATGTCAAAGTTTATAATATTTTCTTTGTTCTCATATTTTCTCATACTGAGTTATTGTATTGTTCTCTCCTTTATAATATTTCCTTTGTTCTCATATTTTCTCATACTGAGTAAGCCCTTTGCATCCTAGTGTCTTTGTTGCCTTGTTTGGTTTGGTTGGTTGTTTTTGTGACAAATAAACCTCGGCGGGCCATTTATTGCCAACTAAATTTTATTTATTTATTGCTGGTAATATCTTTTTCTTTCAATAATTTATTGTAGTTTTTATATAAGTTTTTGTGTCCATTAATACTTTTTCTTTTCGAGTATTAAGATATATTGGGATTTTTTTTTTTTTTTTAACCCTCTAGGGCTATTCGTATCATATTTGATACAGTATTTCCCTATAAGGAAACATTTGGTATTTCCCTATAAGGAAACATTTGGTATTCATTGACTGAGCAGTCAGTACTGCTTTCATTTGAAATTTATAAAATATTTCTCTTAAAAAATTTTTCAGGAAAATATTTCTTTCAAGGCTTGTTTTGATACTGTATCAAATATGATACGAATGGCCCTAGAGGGTTAAGAGCAGGGTCCCCAAGTCCTACCCTCGTTATTTAACCCATAACTGGAGGGAAGGGACGGATTAATACCTATCCCAAGAGTACCAGTACTCAAATGAATGCAAGATATTCAACTGGAATTTGAACTCGGCTCACTGATTTCTCTTTCTGAGCCGATATCCACTGCACCACAACACACATCTGTCACTAAACACTTACAGCACCTGGTATTCCCAAGCGGTCACCCATCTAAGTACTGACCAGGCCTTGTTTGGGGGAAGATTATTAAAAGGTGAATAAGATGAGAAATCCCTCAATATGGACAGTGAAATCAGAACAATCTACCCTGGTAGATTAAGTAAACAGTTCAGCTAAAAGTTTCTTAAAATTTACCCAGATCAAGAAACGACTGAGAAAGGCTATAGGGTTGAAGTATTTTGATGATAAAGACAAAGATAAGGATATTCTTCTTTTATGTGTCATGCCCTTCAGGATGGAGGCGATTGTGTACCTCCACATCTTCCTGTCCCTTGTAGCTCTTGATATATTTTGTCTTGTTATTTCTCTCAAACCCTGATATGCTATCCATTTGCTTAAGCTCATCAAGTATGTCACGTGCTGCTTTCCTGTCTCTCTTTCCTCTCTATCTGCCCTGTGAGTATCAGATTTTCCAATCATTACATGTTAAAGTACAATTAACAGTACTCTTTTCTCATTACAGGATCCAGAAACTTATAAACAATGAAAATGGTAAGCATGTTGTTAGCTTGTTCAGTACATAACACATATCACTACTGTACATTATAGATAACACCACATACATTCTGTTACACATAAAATAACATTTATCCTCAAAAATGGCTAAAAGTATAGCCACAAACGCTCAAATAAACAAAACATTTGGGCAATTTTTATATAATTTATGTCCTCAAAAGAAAAAAAATAAGATCTTATGAAAAATTACATAAAAAACTTAACCAACACACTTTTAATGAAACCTGCATAAAAGTGAGATTGTTACTCAAACATACAATATATATATATATATATTTATTTCATTTTTAAACAAGTTATTTTGCTACCTTGGTTTCTACCATGAGTGGTGTCTTCAGGCGATTTTTAATAACTGATTTTACCTTTTACTGTTTTTCTTTTAAAGAACGCTCTTGTAACATTGTTTTATTTGAACGTTCACATGGCAGAGAATTTATAAATGCACATTGTTTAAATTAAAATGAATTATGACATTTTCATCCATGGTTGTATGAACCTAAAAGGTATTTCTTAGTGTGGATGCATTTTGTCATAATTTCTGTTCTTTCATTTAACAGTTTGTCTTTTATTTGGGTATGTCATAATTTCTTATTTTTCTTCTTGGCACAGTATACATATTTGTCCACCATTGTAAGGCTTGGTTGTTTTTACAATGCTCCACGTTATGTGTGGATCTTTTTCATATTTTGATTTCAATTTCCAGACATGGTTAGCCAATTTTGTATTGTTTTTTAATTTTTCTATTTTAAATGTAGATCTGTGGTTGAACCACCTGGTCTCAAAAGTGTCTTTGCATTCATAAATTCTCTGCCACATGAACATCCAAATAAAACACCATTACAAGAGCGTTCTTAATAAGAAAAACGGTAAAAGGTCAAATCAGTTATAAAAAAATCATCTGAAGACATCACTCATGGTAGAAACCAAGGTAGCGAAATAAATCATTTAAAAATGAAAAATATTCAAAAGTTCTACAATATAATTGTATAGAACACTTTTTAATACAAATGTGTACTGGTCTAACCATATTAAGTATTAAACAATCAACATATATATATATATATATATATATATATATATATATATATAAAATATGATATATATACTTTTATATATCAAAAACAGTATTGAGGAAATTGTATGACAAAGTGGGAAAAATTTGCTCATGATGCATTTCAGCCATTAGGACTTCATCAGACTAAATTTGTTATGTTTGTATGATTACACATGTGTGCGATAAAGGGAATTTTAAATTTTATGGGTTTTATTTTTTACCTAGCCAAATTAATTTAGAGTTTTTTCTTTTTGTTTCCATCACTTTTCTTAGTAGATATCCCACCCTGTGATAATAGAAGATCTGCCAGGAAAGGTGAAATGTTGTAAGAGCCAGGGTGCAAATTTATTGTGGATGACCTTGAGATCAAGACACTCTTTAGGCATTTAGGTCATAGTGAATTGTTTTCTCTTTTAATCAGGGTAGTATTTTTATGTCAAAATTGTGATTGATCTTGTTATGGTAGTTAACCAATGCATTTGACATATTATTTTGTAAAATGTCCCGTTTGTGTTCATATAATATTTATTTACATTTCTTGAGATTTCTCCCATGTATTTTTTGTGACAATTATTACAGGTGATGGAGTAAATTCCTGCTTCCAGTTTTAACTTATTGTTTTGTTTAGTATTGTCTTTTATTGTTTTGGCTTCTCAGGATGGATCATTTTTCAGTTTTGGAATATTTTATGGGGCTTTTCTTTTGCATTAAATAGAAACAAATTTGGCTAGACAAAAAGAATCTAAAACATAAAATTCCCAGCACTTCTCTAGCATACACGTCAATAGTAAACATTTTCTACTTTGTCATATAGTTTTCCTTGAACACCCAATATACCCTGACATCTAACCTACATTTTAAATTTTCAAACCTATATTTTTAAATTTTCAGTTTTGGCCTTCATTCTGATTAGTTAAATTAAACACATCCATATGATCTAAATTTTCTGTCTTCCTCCTTCTATATTAATTCTTTAATAAGTAAATGTATTGTTTTTTGCATTCAAATATAAATCATTTTCACCTAAGTAAGGTGAACATTTCCTGATGACAAGATAAAAGCTTTCAATCTTGGAACATAGAAATTCCTGTGTTGCAATATAAATTAATTTTTAATAAAAAAAAATTATTCATATATATATATATATATATATATATATATATATATATATATATATCTTAGTAAGAATAAGAACAAGTGGAGTAATGATCCACAATTCATAGAATTTACTTTTTAAAAGTGCTCAATCCAAAGTAGAGCAATATTATTATTGTTATTGCAAATAGTTATATTAAAAACATTTTACATCGCTTCACAAAAGTGATTGTGTTTCAGTACTGTTAATTGTACTTTATCTGGTCAGTCACAGGTGTTGGAAATGATCTTTATGGAAATTTAAAAACAATTTGTAACCTATTTTCAGACAGTTAAGAAGATACATAATAACAGAATTAGGAATTAATTACTAACAAGAACATTCTTAATTCTGTCCTTATGCCCCCCACCCAACTGTCTGAAAATGGATAACAAACTGTTTTTAATTTTCCATAAAAATCATTTCTAATGCCTGTGACTAACTGTTGCCTGACAAAGTTCAGTTAACAGTACTGAAATACAATAGCGTTCATGTTGGGAATAATTTTCATGGAAATTTAAAAAGAGTTTGTTAATCATTTTCAGACAGTTAAGGGAGGGCATAAGTACAGAATTAAAAATTTATTATCCACAAGAACATTCTTAATTCTGTCCTTATGCTGCCCCTTAAGTGTCTGAAAATGGGTAAGGAATTGTTTTTAAATTTCTGTAAAAATCATTCCCAACACCAACAATTGCCTGACAAAATAAAATTAACAGTACTGAAACACAATAGCTTTTGCAATGCAATATAAAATGTTCTTATTATAATTACTTATTATATATATATATATATATATATATAAATACATTTTTAAACTCAAAACATTTTAATATTCTTTCCTATACATATTAAGACAGTATACGTGGATCATCACTATGCTATATATACACATACATGATCCACGTATACAGTCTTAATATGTATAGGAAAGAATATTAAAACGTTTTGAGTTTAAAAATGTATATATATATATATATATATATATATATATATATATATATATATAATAAGTAATTATAATAAGAACATTGTTTTTTTGACAGTATTTGTTTATTTCTACTATTATATTTTATATTTCAGACCGCCCTTGGTCCTTCATCAGAAACAAATGATTTTTAATTCAAATTTTAAAATCATTTGTTTCTGATGAAGGACTGAGGGTGGTCTGAAATATAAAATATAATAGTAGAAATAAACAAATACTGTCAAAAAAAATACATTTTTAAACTCAAAACGTTTTAATATTCTTTCCTATGCGTATATATATATATTTCAAATGTGATGATTAATGATACTCATTTGAAATAGATACCCTATTTTTATTTTAAACATCTAGCAACCTGGGCATTTGAGAAATCTTAATAAAGTTAATGTTTTCTTTGTCAGGGATCAAATTAATATGTTTCTTTGTCAGGGATCAAAGTCATGTGTTTCTTTGTATGGGAAAACTACAGATTTGATCCAGCATGCTTCACCACTCCACTATGAAGAAAATCACATTTAAGTAATGCTTTATTTTTCCTTTTTAAGGAAAGCACATCCTCTTCACTCACATTATTTTTCTCAAGAGCCTACATCCATTCAGTTTTCATATGTGCAACATAAACAAAGTAAATTCTAAAAGAATAATAATAACATTTAAAGCAATTAAAATGTTGGTTTAAAAAATCCATTAATTCTTTAGAAATTTCATTCTATATATATATATATATATATATATATATATATATATATTTTAATCCTATCACCCCGAGCAAGGTGGTAACACCATTGAAGCGCAGGGGCTACATAAGAGTGAAAAGATTGGAAAAGAGAAAGCCGGAAACCACATCCTAAACAGGGAACAAGGAATGAGCATCTTCACCTGTTCAATAGACATGGATGGAGGCATGAATTATCTGATTACGTGGAATATTTAGAGTTGAAAAATTTTTTAAAAAATTATGGAATTTAAAAAATATACATATACATATATATATATATATATATATATATATATTAAATTATAGTTTAGAACGTTTTTGAAAGGATGGTGAAACCCTGTACAATCCCCAATTCTGAATTCTCTACCCTCTTTACCTCGCAAATGAAAATTTATCAATATAAGGAAGCGAATTTTCCATCTTCCTTCAAAAAATAGCATTTACTACCTGATGAGACTTTCAATGTCAAAACAAAATGTACATTTTGTAGTAGTGTGTAACTTGTACATGTTCTAAACTATAATTTATAATAAATATTCATAGCTCTATTTCTATATTGAGCACTGTTTTAAATTAATGTTTTGAATGTTGTTAATATTTTCTTCATTCCTTATTCACTTGGAGATGCATATATATATATAAATAAAATGTAATTTTTTGAGCGGAAAATTCAACATATAGTTAAACAATTATAAATCAGGATTTATTTTGTCAATGTAAATTTTCTTATGTTCTCTCTTTCAGATCATTATTTTAGCAAATTTACATTGTTTAAATATATCCTAAGCAGTAAATACATAAGTTTCTGATTTCTTATCCAAGGGTCATTCAATAAATAAGGTGAATTTTTCGGTATTACGACTTCTAATACAGATAGAAGATTACTTTTTTTTAAAATTTTTCAACGTAGTCTCCCAGCAGTGTCACACACTTTTCTCATCTGTGCACAAGCTTCCGTATTCCCTCAGCATAAAAATCTTTGAACTGATATCTCAGCCAATCGCTCACAGCACTTTTGATTTCATCGTCACTTTCAAATTTGTGCCTCTTGTGAATGCTTTCAAGAGACCAAAAAGGTGAAAGTCTGAAGGGGCAAGGTCTGGGCTGTAAGGGGGACAAGGGAACAGTTCCCAACCCAGCTCGTTGATGGTCTGCACCATTTGGCACCGATCGGCAGCTGACCTTCAAGTAGGCAAGGTCATCATGGACAATTTTGTGTGCTGTCCCAACAGATAGGCTCAAAGTCCTTGCAATGTCATCCACTGTCACCCTTCTGTCAGACTGAACGAGGTCATTTTCTGATTTGATCACCTCAGGAGACCTCACTTCTGTAGGCCTCCCAGGCCTGTCTTCATCGTCAACACTGCTCCGTCCTTCTTTAAACAATTTAGCCCACTTGTAGACATTTTTTTTTCTGAAACATGTGGCACCATACACAGTTGACATTCTCCTATGAATTTTAACTGGTTTGCACCCTTCAGCAACCCAAAACTTGATAACTGACCTCTGTTAAATCCTAGAGCATACTTCTTGGTCGGATAACTTTGTTAATCTCCAAAACTCTCAAAGTTTTTTTTTCAATCTGCAAAAAAAATTAAATCCCTTTGAAAAAGAAGTAAAAAAAAAAATTTTAAAAAAGTAAACTTCTATCTGTATTAGAAGTTCTTATATTGAAAAATTCACCTTATTTATTGAATGACCCTCATAACATCTAAAACTGCTCTGATTTGCATCTTATTATTTTCTATGTTTATGTTTGTTCACATTAGGATATAAACCAGAGGATATATGTATGGCTGACTGGGCACTTATATCCAAGGATCCTTGTCTACTAAGACAGCTAGGTAATTCCTGTTGCAGACACCTGCTCAAGCACATTTGTGCTCATTCAACAACCGCAGAACCCACCTGTAATTTGTACCACATCTATGATGAGTGCACCTTAATTATAGTTTCTGACAGAATGCATTATCTAGCATGAACAACAGTATAAGCAAGGCCAGGATGTTCAAACCTTCAGTCACGATGACTTGCAACTTTGTGCTAGCACAACCATCAATGGCTCCCAAAGGGTTCCATCTTATATATATATATATATATATATTGGATTTTAATGAAACATGTATAAAAGAGATATTGCTGCTCAAAAGGTATTGCAGTTAAGTTTATTAAATTTTTCTTGTGTTCTCATTAATTTTTATCTTTCTGGATATAAATTATATAAAATCTGTCTAAATGTTTTATGTATCCAAGCGCTTTCCGCTATACTTTTAGACATTATCAAGAACTTAATTATAATTTTATTTTAATTGAATGTCTGGATTGTTTTATGTATGTATCTAGAGTTATAGGAATGTTTTATTTTTTAAAATATGGTTCCGACCGACATTGCGACCATGTTCACAGTTGATATTATTGGGTGTTGGCCTTTCTCTTTTTTTTTTTTTTTAATAACGTTTTCATTAATTTTGGTCATTTTTACAGATGGAAGAGGCTATTATAATGTCCATGAGTAAGTTGTAGATAGAGTTTGGTAGGTCTTCATGTGTATTTCAATGAAACCTAATTGAACTATATGGTCAGAGAGATGTAATGTGAGTCTACTTGTTAAGTATGTTGTAATATATCCAATATAATTATTTATAAATTTAAATTGGTCAAGAACACAGTTCCTTTGGAACATGTGAATTCGTAAATATTTGATCTTGTATGTGAGTTTTATTGTCGACAATGAAGTTAGCACATTAATTTTATAGTCGATAATTTCATTTTCTTGTTTTTGCATGCATACACACACATGCACACACACACTACTGGCCATAATTATTAAGACACCCCAATGTTTTAAAAAAAATGATGTATTTCATACTATTTTTTAGTATTTATTGCCAAGTGAATAATTGCAAATGAAAATAGAATGACTCTTTTACTAATACAGCACAATAACATGTGCATCAAATGAATTTATAAATATTTAATAATTACCTATATTGCAGTTTCATCAATGAAAGAATGAAGAAAATTTAGGGTAATTCGGACAAATTCATCTTCGCTTCCTTGCCATTTAAAATTTTGCAAAGTAATAAAAGAATCATCAGTTTTCATCTTGAATTATCTACTTGGCAATAAATACTAAAAATAGTATGAAATGCATAATTCCTTTTAAAAAAACTGGGGTGGCCTAATAATTATGGCCAGCAGTGTATATATATGTATGTACGAATGAATCTGATTTTATATCTGATCAGACATTACTTTTCTTATTGCATAATATGACATTTTTCTTTATATGACATGATTTTCTTATGATATAATTTAGCATTATTTCTTATTTGACATTATTTACTTATTACATCATCTGACATTATTTCTTATCAAACATTATTCACTTATTGCATTATCTGACATTATTTCTTATCAAACATTATTTACTTATTGCCATCATCTGACATTATTTCTTATCCAACATTATTCACTTATTGCATCATCTGACATTATTTCTTATCAAACATTATTTACTTATTGCATTATCTGACATTATTTCTTATCAAACATTATTTACTTATTGCCATCATCTGACATTATTTCTTATCAAACATTATTTACTTATTGCATTATCTGACATTATTTCTTATCCAACATTACATAATTTGAAATTATTTATTTGATATTATTTTCTTATTATATACCAGCTTCAACAGAGTTCAAAAGCACTTATTCTACAGATGAAACATCAACAGCCTTTCACTACTACATCACTATTACTATGGCAGATATTCAAACAGGTTACATTCCTTAGTACCACCAGCAGAGACATTCACAGCTAGGATCTGCCAATTCCATTTTCATGGCAGTAATCCATCTTCATTCCTCTCGTGTTTCTTTAATAAAAAGCAAGTTCCAATCAGACAGCTTCTTCTCAAGAACTGTTTCTTTGTGAAACAAACTCCCAAGAGAATGCTTTCCTGACAGCTATAATCTTAGTCTCTACAGGTCAACCAATATATATCCTACTCATCCTTACCCTTACTTCCCTCTTCCTACAATCTTTCTCTCAGTAATGCTTTACCTTGAGTAGATCTTGTACTGGGTGAACTATGAGTAAAAAAGAATAAAGAAAAAATAGTAGAGTTTTATAATTTGCTTGAAGCATTGTATATATAAGGTGTATGGGTAGGTATTAGAAGGCTATCACAATGCGTTTTGTATAATAAAGGACGATAAAAAAGGTGTTGGGTATTATCTATTTATTATTCATTAATATTTCGAGATCAGAATCTCATCTTCAGAATGGTGGGAGAGCTTGACTTCCGTTCTGTCCGCTGTATGTGTGTGTGTATTTATGGTTTATATAAGTGAGCGCCAGATATGTGTCACGTGTTATAAAGTAATGGACGAATATTAAAATGTAGAAGATAAAGCTTGTTTCTTTTCGTTTTTTAAATGTGTGTGATGTGTTGTAACGGATATGGACTCAAAACAATAAACAGGGGTGCTGAGTTCAAATTCTAGTTGAATTCCTTGCATTCACTAATGCGCAAATACCGTCTCTTCCCTCAAGTTATGTGTTAAATAATAGGACAGATTGGGTTCTATAGCCTTGGCTGGCAACTAGTCTACCGCAGAAAGCAATGGCAACCTACTGTGGGATAATCTTTTGCCCAGTCAGTCATGTCTCTTCCCAGACATGATCGCCCAAGCGTGTATGACGTATGGCACTTAACTGACTGACCACCCAGTAGATTTTAAGAATTTTGTTTCGATAAGGTAATTTTGTTTTAAATATATTTAAAAAAATAATAATTAAGAGATTTTTTTTGCTTAAGTATTCACTAATCATTTTCATCTAAATTTATTTATAAGTAGAACTTTGTCTCTGTGTGTGTGTGTATGTTTCATGTTTCGAAATAGACATGATCGTTCAAAGCATGTATCATGTATAGCACTTAACTAACAGTGTTTTGTTCTATTTAAATA
Source organism: Ascarosepion bandense (assembly GCA_037127315.1). NCBI lineage: Eukaryota > Metazoa > Mollusca > Cephalopoda > Sepiida > Sepiidae > Ascarosepion > Ascarosepion bandense. Next base: position 5,113,721 of record JBBBDQ010000707.1, read on the forward strand.
AAATAAGAGAAAACAGTTATGAATTTGTGTGTTGAGAGAAAACACCAAAAAATGTTTATTCTCTTAAAAAATAAGCAACAAGCTATTATTTATTTATTTACTGATCCTCGGCTGGTATATAGTAACAACACGAAGACATTGAGATAAGCAAGATGAACTTGGAAACCATCACTCAAAAGCAGATGTCCAAAAATAAAAAAATAAAATTTGATATAGCAAGACAATGTCATAAAAGTATAGAACTTTATCAAATACAAAGAACGACTCTGGAAAAAAACTCCAGCTTATGTCTTTTTGTTTATTTTTTTTTTAATTTTCTATCAGAATATAGTAAATAAAATTTCATCAAATGATTTCCCCATACAGCAGAAACTTCTGCTGATAACATCACATGATCATCTTATTGGAAATAACACCTCATTTTAATCTACAGTAAGCAGAGAAAGGATGTGCGTTGTGGTGATTTGGATATCGACTTGGAACGACAAATCAGGGTGCCGAGTTCGAATTCCTATTTGAATCCCTTGCATTCTCTTACGCACAAATACCCTTGGGAAAGATATTAAGCTGTCTCTTCCCTCCAGTTATGGGTTAAATAATATGATAGATTGGGTTCTATAGCCTTGGCTGGCAACCAATCTACTGCAGAAAGCAATGGCAACCTACTGTGGGATAACCTTCTGCCCAATCAGTTATGTCTCTTTTAAGACATGATCGCCCAAATTGGGATCACGTATGGCACTTAACTGAGTGAAGCAGAGACAAACATACACACAACCACACATTATAGAGTGTGATATATAAATTTTCGCAATAATATTTTAAATTTTGAGCATGCACGTTTTTGATTTTATCAACTGCTCAGTATAGTAGGGTCACACTATTTACGTTGTTAGGACTACTGTCCTCATACTGCCATGCATACAATGTTTCAGACATTGTATGCTCCGACCTATTTCAAGTGCTAAGAATCTCATTGGGGTATATCATTCTCATTCCACGTGCGATGCCACTTCTGGTAGCCATGTAGTTATCTCCCTTTCATTTAACTTTCTAAGCTATTTGTTCACCACTGCTTTAGCCTGGTATTGAATTCACAACTCTTTGGGTCAAGTCACTGGAACTAACCAATGTGTCCTTGAGTACACATGGCTTAGCATCTGAAGAAGGCTGGAGCGTACAACAACCAGAACATCATAAACATGGCAGTAAAAATGAGGACAATAGTTCAAACCATGTAAATAGTGTAAATACTACCTCACCTCAGAAGTATAGACAAATATAGTAGGGTCAGTTGGGCACTATCTGTGAGAAAATGAGCACCATGTTGCAATTCACTTTGTTAGAAATTTAGAAATGGCATGTTGCATATGCTTGGCATTCATGCCAGAAGCTTTAATATGAACATTTCAGCATGTTTGGTGTCAATATGTGTCAACATGAGCACATTTCAGAGGATTTGGAAAGAGTTCGATTAATATAATGATGATAATGAAGGTGTTTGGAGTGATCACTAGTGATGGTAACATCATACTTTCATTCATCTTTTCCCATGGCCCCAAAATCAACAGGTAGTAGTGCTGTTCTCTTTCAAGAGGTTGGCTGCTGGAAAACTATGTCTGGCAACAGCACTCTGCACCATGCCACACAAGCAGGAGAACCCAGTCATTTTCTGCAACCGCATCATACCTTAAATCTGGCCACATAACTAACTCCCCAGCCTGCAAACCCCTTGATTATTATATGTGGGGCAGTTGAGTAAGAGACCAACAAAACTTCTTATAATATTAAAGATGAAATGAAAGCGAGGATTATGGGAGCATTCACCTGCTTCGATAAGGAAAACATCCAGAAGAGTTGCAGGAAATTCCAAAGTCATCTGAAGGCTGTGGTTGAAGCTAATGGTGTAAATAAGTTTAGATAAATTATTTTCAATTGTAATTGTTATGTATTATACATCTAGTTTTATCAAAATTATTGATGCCTACTTTTCTAATCCTTTGAATTTGGTAAGCTTTACAACAAGCATTATACATGAAGTAATTAAGCTATTAGATGAGTTTAAAGGTATATATATGCAAAGTTTAAGGGTATTTTAAAGTTGACATTTTTGCTATGGCTCTTGCTAGTCTATGATGAGCACTAATAGTTTCAGATATGATTTTTTTATATAAATCATTTCACCCTAAGCAAGGCAGAAACGCCACTGTGACACAGGGGTTACAGTGAGTGAATAAAAAGGTACAGGGGACATCGAAGAAAAGATAAAAGATGGATGGGAATCAAGTAGATTAAAGATGGCAATTGACATTGCATTTAAACTTTTCAAGATTGTAGCTCTCAGGGAAGCAAGCAAATGAAAGTGAGTTCCATAAATGGAAAGTGCGAGAAAAGAAACTGTTAGAGAAGAAGAGAGTTACATTTAACTAGTTTGATGATAAAAGGGTAGGAACTTAACACCAATCTAGTAGCATGAGTAAATACATGTAGTTGAGGTACCAATGAAAAAAGCTCGTCAGAGCAGTTGCCATGAAAATATTTCTAGAATTGACAGAGGGAAGCCACATCCCATCGGTTAAAATGTGATTAAAGGCTGGCTGCCAAGTCAGGATTGATTATACTGCAGATCCTACTTTGAATTTTGTCAAGAACCCCAAGATGAATAGCAGGAGTATCCGACCAGATATGGCAACAGTATTCAATGCACAGACGAATGGTAGATTTAAAAAAGTGCAAAATGGTGATATTGATATACCTGCTTTGTATATTTTAAGTAGACCATAAAGTCTAGTTATTTTAGGATCATATTCGATCAATCTTGACAATGTTTAGTCTTCCTAATTAATTAACTAACTGAATAGTTGAATTTTTGCAGTTTGAAAATTATTTTATGTTTATTGATTTTTCATAAACATTTGAATCAACATGTAACAGTTTCATTTTTTTTTTCATTGTAGGCATTCACATTCATAATAACAATAGGACTACCAGACCTGATAGAAAAATTGTTGAAACAAAATTATCTCACACTGAACTTGAAGTCCTTATATTCTGTCTAAAATTGCCAGTCAGAATTTTAAAAAGACATTAAATTAGCACAATAGTTAAGAAGTACAGACATAAGGATTTTAAATTTAGGGACTAATTAAATAGCCTGATCTACTTTTAAAAAATAGAGAAAAGTTTTTTGTGAAATACTGTCTGCACGTTACCATTCTTTAGACCTTCCTTACACTACAACACTTGTCAGAATCGAAAAATAAGTCAGTGAAGTGCCATACATGATACACACTTGAGCAATCATGTCTCAAAAAAGATATGATTGACCAGGCAGAAGATTTTCCCACAATAGGTTTCTATTACTTTCTGCAGTAGACTGGTTGTCAACCAAGGCTATAGAACCCAATCAGTCCTGTTATTTCACCCATAGCTGGAGGAAAGAAATAGACTAATACCTTTCCCAAGGTATTAATCCATTTGTGTGTAAATGAATGAAATGAATTCATCTAGAATTCAAACTCACACTCACTTGATCCAAAGAGTTGTAACTAATCAATGCTTATATACACTGGGCCATCTGTCTTCCATGTAAAAAAAAATACTACCTCATCTCAGAAGTATAGACAAATCAATGTTTCTGTTTGCATTTTCACCATATATATCATATATATATATAATTAGTTAGTTTTTAGTAATAATTAAATTAGACCAGGATATTTTCAATATATTGTAGAACTTTTAAATATTTTTCATTTAGAAATGAGTTATTTCTGTGACCTAGGTTTCAACCTTTTGGTATCTTCAAGTGATTTATGAAAACTGATTTTTCCATTTTGCAAATGCACAAACAGTTATTTATACAAGCATGTGACTGGAATTTTCAAACAATCGAAAATTTTCAAAATTAGAGAGGAGTTATTCAAAAATTTTACAACAGTTTCATCCATGTTTGTATGATCCTTGTATGTATTTATAGGTTTGATTACATCTGGACATAATTTCTGATCTTTCATTTAGCAATTATTTTTTTGGTCTAGGAACAACATAATAGATAACTTTTACTCCTGGGACAATTTGCATACATTGTCACTGTTGTATGGATTGGCTATTTTCACTATACTCCAAGTTATATCAGGGTCTTCTTCATTTTTCACTTTTAATTTCTACATGTGACTAGCCAGTCTGGCACAATTTTTGAGGTTTTCCTGTTTAAATGTACACTACCGACCATAGTTATTAGGCCACCCCAGTTTTGTTTTTTAAATGATGTATTTCATACTATTTTTAGTATTTATTGCCAAGTGGATAACTCTAAATGAAAATAGAATGGTTCTTTTGTTAATACTGCACAATAACATGTGCATCAAATGAACTGTTCTGGTGTCTAGTTTTTATGCTCTCTTCCCCATGTTAGTCTCTTATTATTATTGGCTGGCCAAAGCAAAGACTTCCTTGCTGTCTTGTAAAATTTTGTAATAATAACAAAAGAACCATTCTATTTTCATTTAGAATTATCCACTGTCCTAACACTTTTGCAAACTACTGGTAGAGTGCAAACGTATTAGGACAGGGGGTGATTTTCCCCAAAACTTCACTGAAATTCAAATAAAGGGTGAAAAGCAAAGTAAATTGCTGACAAATATTGATACTTTATTGATTATTTAAAACTAGAAATGTATTAAAAAGAAGTTATATTTAATTTTTCCTATTTTCTATTAAACAAGTTATTTTGAAACTACTCTATTGAAAATCTATGGGATATTTTGGATAAAACAATTGATAAATCTAATGTTACTTCACACAACACACTTTGGGAACAAATACAAGCTGCTTGGTAGGAGATACCATTAGATACATTGAAGAAGCTTGTGATGTCAATGCGTGACAGAATGAAGGCTGTGATCAAAGCAAAAGGCTATTATACTAAATAAATATTAAATTTATTTTGTAACAAGTATTTTTTTCTTGTTAAAGCATTTGTTGAGTAAATCAAATAAAATTACTTTGATGAAATTGTTTATTTTCTGTCAATATGCCTCATAAAAGATAAAATAGTTCTTGTCCTAATACTTTTGCACAGTACTATATATATATAACAAAATTATATGAAAATTTACAAAATTGGTATTAACCAACATATTTAAATTCCTTTTGAACCTTAACTTTAATAGCTACTTGTATTTCAGTGGATAGTCATGGATAGTGGATAGTGGATGTTTTTTTCTATACTTAAACAGTCCATTTTTAATTATCCACCGGCCTAGATGTTTGAAAAATCTTGTTTGAAAATATCTATCTTCCAACAAGATTTAAACCTGCATACTCCCATATATTGGGGAGATGACATTATTAGAATTGATGTGTCATACCACTCAACCACAGACGATATCATGGTGACCGAAGTCCAAATAAAACATTTTAAATACATATTCTCCTGATATCTTTCACAACATCTATCTCTGCTTGGGATCATATCCTAATGTAAACAAATGCAACTGAAGACAATATTACAAATTTATACAGAAATTTACAAAATTGGTATTAACCGACATATTTATTTAAATTTATTTGTTTGAACATTATTTATTTAAATAATTTCATCCATAAGAATGTCATTTTAATCTTATTATGTCCTTTTGAAGGACAAAATTTGTGATATAAAATTTTTTCCATTTTGTTTTTCAATTACCAATAAAACTCAATACAATAATAATAATTATTATTATTATAATTATACATTCAGTTCATCAGTTGTCATACCTAATACGTACTTGGGCGATCATGTCTCTTTCAGTCCATGACTGACTAAGCAGATTTTCCCACAGTAGATTGCCATTTTTTCTGTGGTAGATTGGTTGCCAACCAAAGCTATAGAACTCAATCTATCCTGCTTTTCAACCCATAGCAGGAGGGAGAAGAGATGGATTCATACCTTCAGGTTTGAAGAGATGGGTTGGGTGTTAAATTATTATAGTTTATAACTGCTTTAGATGATGTGTTGAGTTTTCCTACATATATATGTAACAACATTGCATGCTATAAAATCTGCCTTTCTCTGACATGTGCTGATAGCTTGGTGGGTAGATCTTCAACTGGTGACAAATCAGTTGAGTTTCATTTCTGGCTTGAAGTGAACAGTTAATCTAGTTGCATTGATGAGCTGTGATACAGTGAAACAGACCTGTATGTAGATGATTTATATATATATATATATATATATATATAGCCTTTGGGATTTTACTTGCCTGATTGACTCATTCAATTAAAAGCTTAATTAAGTGATTAAAGTTGATTGCTTTACTCGCCTACAGTCAATTAAAAATCTCACAATGAAATGTGTCCCTTCAACTATAAAAAAAAACAATCCAACTTTCACAACCCAATAGTATGCCATTGAAAATTCACAAGTTACTTAGAATGACCTACAATGACATTATTGAACTCTTTGGTCTTACTTTTATCATCCTGGTCAGTGTAAACATTCATTTAATTAATGCTTCCAGAATGGATCCCAAATGTCTCTGTTGCCCAGATTAAAGACACTCACAAATTTTTAGAAACTCATTTGGAAAAATATTATCCTTGCCTCCATATTTCTTCCCTGCTTACAAAAAGTAAAAACAAACATTTGACAGAAAAAAAAAATGTTTCAACCATGCACCAAAAAACAAATTATACAAGTAAGTAATTTTTTTATAAAAAATCATTGAGAAAATCATATTGTTATTTTTTATCATCTATGAGATGGAGGTTGTAGTCAAACAGAAGGAATAAACTAAGAATTTAGGTACCAAAAATAAAACCAAAAAAAAAAACAAAAAAAAAACAGCATATCATGATGTTAAAAGCACTCAAATGTAATAAAAACAAAGTTTTATCATCAAAATGTTCATGCTATTATTAAGAGGAAAGATCAAACATTGTTGTTATTATTTTTAAAAATTTTAAAACCCTTTCTAACATGTTTGAAATTTTAATTAAAATTTCATTTTTTTGTTTTTCATCAGCAATTCACATTATGTTTATGTAAGGCAACTATTAAGAAAATAGAGTCGGTTAAGTAAAATGATTTTGGGGCGAGTAAATTTTCCCTCGCTCTTGACTGCTGGACGAAGTGATTTCTTTTTCAAATCTCAAAGCCTAGATATATATACAAGTATAGGGTTGGTATAGATGGAATAAAATTCCAATATAAAAAACAAACAAAAAAGCACTATTCTTAAAATAGTGCTCAATACAGTAGAGCAAATATTTATTTAAAATTCATAACAGAAGTATATTATAACATCAGAAAGTAGCTTTGTTGTGATGTTATAACATACTTATGTTATGAATTTTGAATATATATATATATATATATATATATATATATATATATATATATATTTAAATCCAAAAGGAAGAGGCTTATTGGTAAAATCCCAAAGGAGATCCCATTAATATTAATTGTTGAAAAATTAAATATTAAAACCGATCCAGCCAGAGAGCTTGATGTAAATAAGAATATGTATTTTCAGAGCCAATATGTATATTTTTACAAAACAAAATTTCAGAAATTCCTCCCTTTCTTCTGTTTTCTCTTTTTTATTTTCTCCTCCTCTTTTTTTTCCTTTTTCATTTAGCTATGTTTTTTCTTTCTTTACCAGCATACACATTCAAATGAACTTTTGAATTTTCTATTTTATGAAAGGATTGCCTGCAGAAATGATCATTTGATCCCATTTCTGAATTTTATATAAAATTACATCTCTAAGAACATTTTAATATGATTAAGCCCTTTTGAAGGACAAAATGTATGTCATAAAATTTTCCCATTTTGTTTTTCAATTAACCAATAAAACTCAATACAATAATAATTACTATTCTTAAAATTATACATTAATGATTTTAAAAACTATCTTGCTAACTGCTGTTCCATAGCAATGCCACTATAAAGTTATTTGTTAAACAGAGAATCACACAAGGTCAAAAGCATAAAGTCAAGTTTATATGTTGGGTGTGCAATATTTGTCAAACAAGAAGATGCATGATTATTGTATCTCATCCAAATACTTGAGCTATCCATTTCAAGCTTCAGTAGACACCTATAATGATTATGCTTTATACAAAAGGTAGCCGAAGCAAGAAGAATAAATAAATACTGAAATTAAGCAGGTATAGATATTTAAATACCTGGGAAGTGTTTTAACAGAAAATGGAAAGAGTGACATTGAAATCCAAAGGTGAATTGCATGGCCAATGATGCATTTCAAAAACTGAATAGAGTATTGAGAAACAGGAAAATTTTGCAAGAAACAAAGAAGAAAGTATTGGATTGCTTTGTGATGTCTGTTCTTCAATATGGCAGTGAATGCTGGACATTCTCACCAAAGATGAAGGAAAGACCTGAAGCAACCAAAATGTGGTTCTACAGAAGGATGCTGAAGATAACATGGACAGAACATGTGAGCAACAACAAGGTTCTGGAGAGGATGGAAAATAGTACTTAACATCAGGAAAAGACAGTGAAGTTCATGGGATATGTAATGAGGAAGGAGGGCTTGGAAAATCTGATACTCACTGGTCAGATAAAAGGAAAGAGAGACAGGTGAAAGCTATATGTAAGATATTTGATGGGCTTGAGCAAATTGATGTCAGAGCAGGGTTTGGGAGGGTTAACAGAAGCTTATTAAGAGCCACTAGGAATAGGGAGATGTGGTATTGTTACTGTTTAAAAAGAGTTGTGTTTGTTTGTTCATTTCTCCTTTTTTTGTTGTTTTTAGATTTCTCTGTGGATTTCTTAAATAAAAAAATACTATCAGCATAAAGCACAGGTTTTTTTTTTAAAAACTGGTCGGGGGTTACAAAGGTCACAGTGAGGTTTGAAGATGAATTGTCAAAGCCAAAGACGAATTCCAGAAGCTGAATAGAGTATTGAGAAACAGGAAAATTTTGCAAGAAACAAAGAAGAAAGTATTGGATTGCTTTATGTGATGTCTGTTCTTCAATATGGCAGTGAATGTTGGACAATTTCTTCAAAGATGAAGGAAGGAAAGACTTGAAGAAACCAAAATGTAGTTCTACAAAAGGATGCTGAGGATACCATGGACTGAACAAGTGAGCACCAATGAGGTTTTGGAGAGGATTGAAATGAAAAGGAAACTAATACTTAACTTAAGGAAAAGACAACTGAAGTTCCTCAGATATGTAATGAAGAAGGAGGGCTTGGAGAATCTGATAGTCACAGGTCAGAGAGAAAAACAGATAGGGAAAAGCAATGAATGACATAGTTGATGAACTTTAGCAGATGGATGGCAGAGCAGGGCTTGAGTGGGATAACAGAAGAAGGGGTGTTAAGAGCTACAAGGGATAAGATGTGGAAAGGCCATGATTGCCTACATTGTGAAGAGACACAGGATATGGAAGAAGAAGAGTTATAAATAACTAATCAGTATTGAGAAGAGGTGGATTCATATCTAATCAAATTTTGATAAACAAAAAATTATAATGTGGGTATAAAGTGGGGGATAAATTTAGTATTATAATCAATATATAAACTGATCCCTCACATTGTGTACATGCTAGTTTCTAGATATATATTATTTTAGATTTATGGGCTTGAGCAAATGGATGGCAGAGCAGGGTTTGGAAGGGTTAGCAAGAGAAGGGGTGTTAAGAGCTACAAGGGATCGGGAGATGTGGAAGGCCATAATCGCCTACGTCCGGAAGGGAGATGGCACATAGAAGAAGAGTTATAAATAACTAATCAGTGTTGAGAAGAGGTGGATTCATACCTAATCAGAATTTGATAAACAAAAAATTATAATGTTAATATGAAGTGAGGGATCAATTCAATATTATAATCAATATGTAAACTGATCCCTCACTTTGTGTCTATGCTAGTTTCTATACATTTATATTCAAGATTTATGGTCTTGAGCGAATGAACAGCAGAGCAGAGTTTAGGAGGGGTAACAAGAGAAAGAGTGTTAAGAGCTACAAGGGATAGGGAGATGTGGAAGGCAATGATCGACTACGTCTTTAAGGGACACAGTATACAAGAAGAACCATTTCTAGACAGGATAATATTCCTCATTCATTGACTAAATATCAATTGAAATTTATTAAATCTTTTTCTTACAACAGTTTTGCAAGAAATTAGATTTCCTGAGTACAATAAATATTACACTCTTGTGCAAATTAATTGAAACAACTGCTTTAGTTTCCTTTCTTTTACCATACGATCAGTTTTTAGACCCACTGGAGTGAAAGTTGCTAGTCTAGTAGCTCGTGTAAATTCATACATAATGGGAACCAGTGAGCTAAGTTCATTGGAGCAGAAGCCGTGAAAGTATTCATAGAAGAGGCACAGGGAAACCATGTCATGCCAGTTAGTGATCGACTACAGCCGAGCTGCCAAGTCGGTATTGATCAAATTACAGATTCTCCATTAACTTTTGTCAAGAACCTTGAGGTGAATAGCAGAGGTACCCAACCAGATGTGGCAGCAGTATTTAATACATAGGCGAATGCATATATGTATTTGTTATGTGAAACAAATTATTGTCTTGAAATAGTAAAATTTTGAAGTCATCTTGTAAGTAAAAATCTGCAGAAATTAAACCTTTCGCCACCTTATTTTTAGACAATCTTTAAAACTACATACTTGGGCAAATTAGTTGAATTAACTGCTTTAGCTTCATTTCTTTTACCATACATGAAAAGGAATGTAAACGTGGTGTGAAAAGGAATGTAAAGAAGAAAAGATGAAACAGCCTTTCATAAAAGATTCATCATTAATCAGATTGGAGTATAGGAAGAAAATTGCACATCAGGCATGATCTGGGTACTTTTACACTGACTGTCTCATTAGTTTCTCAATAAGAAAAAATTAAAAAGAAAAGAAATAGTAATTATAATCTTGGCAATCAGTAATTGTCTATTCTACTTCAGGTTACCTTCACTCAGTAAATTTGACTCACAGAACAAATTTCTTTGTTTGCTAAGTCATCATAGTAATAATAATAGTCATAATAGTAATAATAATAGTCATAATAATAATAATATTCATAATTAGTCATATTGTTCTTGTGTTAATTTCTCAAAAACTGAATCAAAGTTGAGATCAAGTGAATCAATTACACTTGTGTACTTTAAAATGGACACTTTCAACCTTGCATAAATTAACTGAAACAACTGTTTTAGTTTCCTTTTTTTTTTCACCATTTGGTCAGTTTTCGACCCACTGGAGTGACAGGGTGTAATTGATTTCTATTTTTCCTCAGATTAAGTCACCAGGTGTGCAATAATATGAATCTATTTTTAGGGTGTATGACGAAGTTTGTTTGGCCTTGAAAAATATTGCGTAATCCCTGATTGCGTCAGATCTTTTATCAGGCCCACACACTACGGTCATGACTGTTGATTAGTTGTTCTATGGTCATTGCCTGTGGTTAACATTACTCCAAGGTAGTGTGTCAAAAATTGTAATGTTGTACAAACACACTGGCAAGTTTTAAAGAGAGATTGCGGATATTGTTGGTGTCAGTCTTTCATCTGTTAGTCGTGTGATCAAGGCAAAGAAGCAAACTGGATTCATTAGTCCAAAACATAAAAGAAAATGCTGTCAAAAGAGAAAAACAATGCCAAGGGACGATATATACATGATCAGGGAAAGTGTGAAAGATCCTTGAAAGACATTTGTTTTGTTTCAATTAATTTGCACAAGGAGTAGTCAGTCAGTTAAGTGCCATACATGATACACACTTGGGTGATCATGTCTCGAAAGAGACATGACTGACTGGGCAGAAGATTATGCCGCAGTAGGTTGCCATTGCTTTCTGCGGTAGACTGGTTGCCAACCAAGGCTATAGAACCCAATCTGTCCTGCTATTTAACCCATAACTGGAAGGAAGAGATGGATTAATACCTTTCCCAAGGGTATTTGCACGTAAGTGAATACAATGGATTCAACTGGAATTCAAACTCGGCTCCCCGGTTTCTCGTTCCGAGCCGATACCCACTGTACCACAACGCACATCCTACAAGGATAATATTTGACAGTGACAGGAATTTCCTTCAAAACTTTTTGTTTTTGTTACTGTGGAGCTTGAATATATCATTACTTCCTCTTTTAGTAACATAAGCTACCGATTTTTGCTGTTTTTTCTCTAGGAAGTTGCGTGCAGTGTAAAGTAATTGCTTGACTCACCAGGCATCCATATTTCAAATATAGAGAGAAGTGGTAAGTCTTCATTATTATGGCAAATATTTACAAGGTGAAGTCAGGTTCTCCTTTGACTACTTGCTATAATATGTAAGTAGAAGAGAGGAAACTTAAAGACAGAATCTGTAGTCATTTCCAAACATGATGTGGCTTCCGTCTATCTTTTTTTCTACAAATATTTTCATGTCAACTGTTCTGAGGAGCTCTTTTCCCTGGTGCCCTGTCCATGTGAATTTAAGTGTGTTTACTAGATTGGCATCTAAGTCCCACCCTTTTACTGCTGAAATACTTAAATGTAACCCTCACTTCTACTCAAACAATTTCTTTTCTCACACTTCCATTTACTTGCTTCCATGATAGCTACAATATCCAAAACATTTAAAGCAATATCAATTTTCATTTTCTGTTGTCTTGAATTTCGTTCATCTTTTATCCTTTCTTTAATACTCCCTGTACCCAGTTTTTTCTCTCACTGTAACCCCCACCTCACACTAGTGGCAGTCCTGCATTGCCTGAAAACAATTAAAAAAAAACCCGTTCAAGTTAATGGAGTTAAACATTGACGTCCATTCCCAGCAAAAGCATGTATGAAAAAGAAGAAGAGTTTTATTTTAGAATTTTGGGATGAAGGTAAGTTAAATCTGTTTCCTGTTTTGGTTTTATTTTTATTTTATTTATTTACTAGCAGTATAGCCCAGCGTTGCTCGGTGTAATGAAAGCTTTAAAACTAATCCATGGTCCTGGAGCTCAGACTCTTTGGACATTGGCACAAAAGGCTAAAAGCAAAACCATAGACTGAAAGAAAAATGAATGGATGTAAGTCAAATTTTGATTTCCTGGTATCAATATCAAATAAGTTTTTTTCGTCGTAAACTGAATTTTGAAGGCTAATTAAGTCCTCTGAGTAATTGGTATCATGGCTGAGACTAAGAACTACAATTATACCTACTTAGAGCCAAACCTGAAGCAAAAACTAAAATAAAAGGGCTGAAAAATATACAGACATACAGGCAGATAAACAGACACACAAAAATCTTGCTTTTTATATATATATATATATATATATATATATATATATATATATATTATCGATTTTCTGAACTATTGTAAAAACTGCAACCTTGAAACTTCTGGATATCGTTTTTTATGTCTTTGTCTATGAGTGTATCAAATTTGATCAAAATTGGACCACTCCTTCTATAACCCGATTTTTTTCAATTATTGATACTTATCAGGGGTACCTCAACACAAAACCTAGCTAAGGACACTCGCAGACGCTTATAGTACAACTGTATAAATTTTCAAGAAAATCGGTTCAGCAGTTTTGGAGTCTATAGGTAACAAACACACACACACACACACACACACACACACACACACACACACAGACAAAGTTCCATTTATAAATAAGTTTAGATTTAGATTAGATTAGATTTATTTATTTATTCATTTTTGGTATCTTCTATTATACTCCCCCACCCAAAAATAGAATTTTTAAGTAAAATATTAAAATACATTCCACTTGAAAAAAAACAAAAAAAACTACAAAGGGTTCAAGTGATGTGATTTTTGTTATTTGTTAAATCTCTTTGCTTGGGATTTTATAGTACCAAATGTAATAAAGGGATTTATTGGAATTTCATAGTATTAAATGTAATAAAGGATTGTCTTCTTTAATATTAATAAAATTTATTTGTTTGAAATCATTCTTAAACATTGATCTGAGAAAATGGTTTCATACAAATGATTGTTTAGAAATTTCAGAATGCGTTGGATGATTTACTTGAAGTTTGCATGAAAGTCAAGATCTGACAAGATTATTAATAATGAACATAAAAAAAGCACTTTAAGCCACAGTTATGTGCCCTTCTTCATGGTGTAATTAGTTATGCTTGTATCAAGGCATTAATCTCATAAAACACATGCAGAATTTCTGTTGGATTTTTCTTGGATGAGAAGTTATTATATATAATATATGTGAACTACTGTCTTCATTTTTATTTTTGCTATCAAAATGTTTTAACCCATGGGCTCGGTGGTTTTGATCAAGCATATGTTGATCCATTTTAGAACATTACTGCAATATTCATAGCTATATATATATATATATATATATATATATATATATATATATATATGGGATGGTGCAAAAGTCTGGACCCGTAGACAATTTACTATAGAAATTTTGTGCTGTAATGTCATGGCCATGCACATATTAAAGCATGAAAAACTGTTCTTTTTGTAGAGATTTTACAACAATACTACAATATTTATAACTATATATATATATATATATATATATAATAAAATTATTTTTAAACCCGTCTCGAAAAACCCACTGAGTATAAATGTGGAGGGGAAAAAAATAGAAACAAAAAAAGATACGTGGTTACGGAGTATCTATAAATTACCACTTTGCTTCTGCCTTGTTAGCCAACTTGCCCTGACGATCAGTTAGGTGAAACCTAGGTAGGCCTGTTGGCTCTAGGTTAGATTTATACTTCATATATATATATATATATATATATATATATATATATATATTGTAAGAATAAAAATTGGCTTCTTGCTTAGTTCTTTCTGTATGTTTGGTGTTGTTTATTATTATCTTTATTACCCTGGTTTTTTTTTTGGTTTTTTTTTTTGTCAATAAAGTGTTTTTTCCCCCCTCTAGGTGTGGTAGTGTCTATGTTTTACTTACGTGGTTACGGAGTATCTATAAATTACCGCTTTGCTTCTGTCTTGTTAGCTGACTTGCCCTGACGGTTCGTTAGGTGAAACCTAGGTAGGTCCGTTGGCTCTAGGTTAGATTTATACTTTATATATATATATATATATATATAGAGAGAGAGAGAGAGAGGGGATCTTTTCTAACTTTTATCATAATTTTGATAATTTTAAGTGTCATATCTAATTTTATTTATTATTTTCAGATTGTCTTCCATGGCAAAAAATAACAATTCCAGAAAGAGTAGAACTTGTGCTTCTGAGAACGTAAGAGAAAACATAAAAACTATGAGTAGAACATGTGTCTCCTGTATAAATGTTTGGAAGAAAGTGCAATTCAGTTTGAACACATTGTGAACTGTTATATAGTTAATTTTCATAAGTAAGTCAACTGTTATATGTAAACTGTAAATCATATAGTAAATTGCCTGTAAATCCAGAATTTTCACCAACCAATATATATATACAGTCATATCACATTGAATACACCAGTTCTCGCTCAATCACCGAAGTTAAGCAATGTTGAGCCTGGTCAGTACTTAGATGGGTGACCACTTGGGAATACCAGGTGCTGTAAGCGTTATTGACGAATGTGCGTTGTGGTACAGTGGATGTCAGGTCGGAAGGGGAAATCAGTGAGCCGAGTTCCAATTCTAGTCAAACACTTTGCATTCACTTACGCACTGGTACCCTTGGGAAAGGTATTAATCTATCCCTTCCCTCCAGTTATGGGTTAAATAACTGAGGTCTGTTGTTCATGCAATCTGTGGCAGACTTCTGCACCAATTATTTGTTATCAGCAGTTCCAAAAAGTGTGGATGATGCTACACAAGCCTTCATCACTTTAAACAATTCTTTGTGTGGTTGTCTGACTGTGTTAGATGCTCATACGTCGAAATCGACGGGAGAGTCCATTATATATATTGATATTATTGTGTATTTCCACAGCAAATTTTCTTTTAGACATAATAAATGAACATTCTAATGAATGCTAGCAATTTGTCAACTGCTATATTTGAAGCAGAAAAAATGTACAATAATTTTTAGCAACACAGTTTTTGCGGTTATTTTTTGTTACCATAATTCACACTCCTGAAGATGATCTCAAAAAGAGGTTGAAAGTACTTGGGTACCTTGAGAAATGAATGATAATAACATCTAACAATGTTACTGCTTATTTCTGACATCTTTCAATTATAATATACAAAAGATTATGAGTGAGTATGAATGGGTTTTATTAAAAATAAGCAGACATAATGTTTGCAATTTATTTAATCACACACACACACATATATATATATATATATGTGTGTAGGTACATGGATAAGAAGTTAGAATGTTCTCTTTCTAACCATGAGGCCCAGGTTCAAATCTCACCATGGTCAATTATTCAGGAAAGTGAATTCTTGATGTTATCAGTCTGGAGTAGGTGATCATTTGGAAAGTGCCTGAAAACCATTCTACAGTTTGCCCCAAGCCTTGTGTATGAAATTAGGTAGATTGGGCCTTTGGGAGCCATTGATAGTTGTGCTAGCTTGTAGTCACAAGTCATCATGACTGAGGGTTTGAGCATCCTGGCCTTGTTCAGACTGCTGTTCATGCTAGATCATACAATCTTTCCCAGAAACTGTAACTAAGGTCTGCTCAGCATAGCTGTAGCATAAACAACAGGTGGGCTATGTGGATGTTGAACAAACACAAATATGCCTGAGTAGGCGTCCACAACAGGGATTAGCTAGTTACCAAAGTAAACAGGCATACTTGTATATAAGTGGCCAGCCATACATAAATAAAAAATTATTTATTGTATTGAACACTTCTATAAAAATAAGTAAATGTTGGAGAACTCAGAATTGTAAAACTGTTAGTTCTCTTCACTTGGATACACACACACACACACACACACACACACACACACACACACACACACACACATTAATCTCTCTCTTTTGTTTTTCTTTTTAGAAACCTATAATTATCTGTTGCCTTCATGGATTTGAATTCAGTCATCTGTCTCCTTACAGAACACTGGAAATCATGTTTCTCCAGAGATTCCATAACTTCATTATTTGGTTATTGATGTGATTTCTTGTGAAAGAGAGTGGAGTTTTTTTTTCTATTACTTTATTCATGGTTTTAAATTCAGAGTTTGTTTTCACCTTTCGGGACGTGATTAATGATAGCTCTCTACAGACTGATTTTCTTTATTACCTGGTTATTGCCATGATTTTTTGGCAAAAATGGTAGAATAGTTTTCTGTTGTCTTCTTCATGGTTTGGATTTCAGAGTTGTCTTTCTCCCTCCAGGATGTAGGTAATAATGACTTTGTGACATTTAATTGCAATGGTGTCATGCAAAAGAAACTTCATACTGAAAAATGAAGGAGACCTAATTAATTCAAAACATGTCATAGGAATTAATTTTTCCAGTTAGTCATCATAGTTTTCCCTAAAAAATAATATATATATATATATATATATATATATATATCAATTTGTTCTTATCTCTCTCTCTCTCTCTCTCTTTATTTAGAAGCCTATAATTAATACACTTAACATGGTGAAGTTATAACCCTATACACCACAGGAAGTCTACAGAGCTATCTAGATGGTGTCAGGTCAATTGATGAGTGCTAAGGGAAATATGTAATCCAGTACAACCTATCATATAGCTGGATTAGCAGACTTGACTGGTGAGGAAGATAGTTACTAAGCAAAATGAAAAAATAAGACCTGACAGAGGGCTGATGAATCCTCTTATGGGGATCAACAACCATCTAGCTTGATAGGAATTATGTGTGTGTGTGTGTGTATATATATATATATATATATATATACACATTTTAATTAGATTTTGTCTGCAGCACTCTTCTGAAAAAAAAGGATATCCTAGTGATATTGTGAATAGTGTTGTGTAACAAAATTAATAATTTCTCTAAGGATAAGCCACTTATAGTGGAGAAATGTCCTGTATATTCATGGCATCCTTATATTGGTTCATGAGGTGAGCTTATAGCTAGGCGAATTTATTCTGCAGTTCGCTCTTCATATTTCTCAGCCCAAATTAGAATTAATTTTGGGACTCATTCTCTTTTTCCTTCTATGCATAAGGATCTCCTTCCTCTTCATGTTTCATCTGTGATGTTTATTTGTTGTTGCAGTAGCAACTACATAGGAAGAACTTCGCAGTGCTTGGAATGTAGGATTAAACAGCATGTCCCATCTAGAGTTCTTAATATGGATGCCTGTATGAGCTAGCTAGTGAATACATCCATGTCAGCTATTACTCAACATTTGATAAATAGCACAGATTGTGTGACTGACTTTAGTGCAAGTGGGTTTTTAGTTCTGTCAGATTCGCACTTATTTGATTTGCAAGCATTGGAGTCACTGTATTGATTCAGGAGGATGTCTCTCTGTAAACAGAGAGACTGCGTCCTTATACTTCATATTATCAGTGTCTAATGTTTACAGGAAAAGGAATAGAAGAGGAAAAAATAAGAATAATTTCCAAAATGTTTTTTTTTAACTCTCTTTTCCTGTTACTCCCTTTTCGCTGTCTATAAAATTTTGTTTTTTTTTTGTCTTTTATACATTTTCATCTTCATTTTTGAATTTTTAAAAATGAAATAAATTTCTCAGAGGACCCTGATGAGGTTGGGATTGAAACCAGTCAGTCGTTCTTCCTTAGTTTTTTTATTGTTCATTTTGTTTTCTTCTGCAATGCCTGTAAGTATTAAATTTCATTTTTTTCTAGCCTTAATACAGTTTTGTTCTACTAATAATTTACATATATATATATATATATATATATATATATATATATCCGAGTGAGTATAGGAATTGGAAAGAAAAATCACCCCACCCCTATCACGTCTATGAAAACCTAGACACAGGATCAAAGTAAATACATGAATTAGGTCCACTAATGGTAGACATCAACCAATTAAACGATAGCCAACCATAAAAATGACCACTCAACAGCGCGCTCTTAGAAATCCTAACCAAAAGATATACCCAACCGATAAAAAGATAAAACATACATTCCAACAGATAATACCATTAATCAACAATTTCACACTTACACACCAAATTCTTCAAAAGTCTAATGATCAAAACAAGACATTCACTTAATTACCAATAACACCAACCAACCCCCACGACAACAACGAACCAAATATAAACAGAGAATGATTCCAAACCTTTATTTCCCCTGAAGAAGTGTTTAAATCCAAACACTGAAACAACCATATGATTGTAGGGAAGGGGACATATATAGAAGAAATTATGTACATGTTCTAAAACATTTAATTTAATAATATATATATATATATATATAAGCTGAGGGTATTAGCCAATTATGTTACCATGGTTTCAACCTTTTGGTTTCATCAGGTTGTTTACTGGTCTAATGCAAATCTAATTCAAATCTGACTTTTAACTGTTTAGAATTTATATATATATATATATATATAATAAAGAGAAAAATTGGTATAGAAGAAAAAAGTATGAGAAGCCATGAATGTTTTGTTTAATATGTAGATTTATTGTTGTTATTATTATTAATATTACTTGCTTTTTGTATAATATATTAAGTGTCCATAATGGTATTTATGTTACTACACATATTTTGAGTCTAAAGTTGATTCTCTTCAGGTGAATAAACTTGTGACTTCAGATATCAAGATCTGTTTGTTTTCCTGATGGCCAAAGTATCATGTATATAAGTGGTGAGTGGGCCAGAAGGTTCGTATGAATGTGTGTTTGTATGGTTTTTTTCAGACTCGTATGTTAAATCTCTCCCATCACCTTTCATTGGCTATAAAAATTACTCTGAATTTACCTCCACTACATTTGTATAGATGTTGAGAAATAGACAATTTCCTGTCATTCGCTAATTTAATGTTAGTTCTGTGCATGCAGAGCTACACTTTTATTCAGGCCTTGTGTCACCCCCACATATTTTTGCTCATTCATCACATTTTAGAGCATAAATTATGTTTTTAGAATTGCAGCTTAGAATTTTAGACTACAATTCCTTCCAATTCAACAACCAAAATGATATTCAAATATCAGGTACTTTTTCTTCTCTCTCTCTCACTCTCTCTCTTTATATATATTGTCATTTAGAACAACACGGTTATCAACGCACACTTCTGAGAAAAACGCTTGTTGATAACACGTACATACTCAAACAAGAAAATAATAAACAGAAACTAAAAATCCTCGAAGCACTCTACATTAAACAGTTTAAACCTGGTTTGAATACAATCAATTTCGATATTTCCAACAACGTACTCAAATGTCTGTAATCAGACCAGGGACCACAACACCACTATTTTGTCACTGTCTTCGGCCATCCGCCACGGTAGGGATGGACTTATATTTTCAATTCAATTATCTTTATTGTTAATAGCTTAAATGTTCTATGTTTACTGTGTGTTATTATTTACTCTTTGATAATGGCTTATGTGAGCCGAAAGCTTAGACCTGATAAAAAATTCAACAAATACTGTGATTTTTTGTTGTCTTTTAACGACATCACCATCAAGTATATCAGACGGTATGAACGGATCCTACACAAAATTAATAGACAAAACTTGTCTATATTATTCAATGAAACCTGCATTAATATATATATATATATATATATATATATATAATAATAATAATAAGAGGGAATACTCAGGAAATACATACAAGGTAAGTAAATATCTGCGATACTAGAAAGCAAAAAATGCATTCCAAAAGCCAAGCAGAGTATTAAGAAAATTGAAAATTTTATTAGAAACAAAGAAAAGAGTACTGAACAGTTACAGAATATCCATCCTCTTATTTGGTATTGAATGCTGCCCAATCTCCTCTAAAGAAGACATTTCAAGCAAGAAAAATGTGGTTCTACAGAAGAATGCTGAGTATCTCACTCAAAGAGAGAACATGTGAGCAACAAGGAAGTTTTGGAGAAAATGGAAACAAAAAGGACATTTAGAATCAAAATGATATTGCTGAATTTGACACCCAAACACTCTGAAAAGTTCGTATAGGAACTTCTGGCACAAATGCCAAGCAGTACAACGTACCATTTCCAAATTTCTGGCTGAGTGAACTGCATCATGCTGTTCTTTTCCCCACAGATGGTGCCCAACTCAACCTACTGCACTGTGCAGTAACAAAATCAAAAAACAAACAATGTATATGCATGAAATTAAAAATATAGAATACATACATACATACATACATACATACATACATATGTACGTTCCTGCCTACATCCACACAAGTTACTACTACAAACTCTTGATACTCTTAACTTCTCATTGAACATTAACTTCCAATTCATGTCATTCTTTTCTTTTAATAAACTTCTGCTTAAATATACAAAAGGTATACTTTTATTTTTCCACAGTAGAAAGAAACTCATGGAGAGCGTGGCAGCAGAGAGTCCTCAGAAGAGAAGCCCCCGTCAAGCAAGTGTTTCGGCCCTTATCTCCTGACACTCTAGCGGGGTTGGGCCGCACCTGGTTCATGACTCCGGATGTCCCTCTGCTGCCTTTTTTTTTTTTTTTTTTTTTTTTTTTTGGACGAGCCACGGATGGGATCCGTGACCTTCTGGATATGCTCATTTTCACTCAAAGACTCCCGCACTAACCACTTAGCCAAAGGTGCACCTGATATTTGTAGGAAAGTTAAGCCTTATGGAGTTCACTTTTATTCCTCCTTGACCAGATAATCTACCTTTTGATAACCTTCTGATGATTCTGATAAAACCTGTAAGTTTTAGGAAGTTTGGTTATGTTACACACAAGGCCAATTCAAAAAACATACAACCATCTCCCTACTTTTACAATTGGTTGCTTGGTATATTACCTCTTCGGATCTACATATATCCCCAACTGGGCACTTGTTTTTGACTCTATAGTTACAGAGGGTAGTATGATCTGTCTTGATTGTTATAAAATTTATTTAGTATACTATTATTGTGGAGAGAGAGAGAGAGAGAGAGAGAGAGAGAGAGAGAGATTTTTTACTGATTGATTTGTTTTTTATGGTTAATCAACTATTTGCAGGTTATTTAAATCCAGAAAATATTTTTTAGATTGTAAGAATTTTGGAGAGATGATAATAATTTCTTAATAACAGTCCTACTAATTAACCAATAGCTGGGGAGAGAAGAGACTGATTCATTCTTTTTGAAAAATTATTTGCATCTAAGTGAATATAATAAATTCAACTGGAATTCGAACTTAGCTCTCCCATTTCGAATTCCGAGCAGTTATTCATTATACCACACAAGCACATTCAAGCTTACAGCATCTGATACTCTCACATGGTCACCCATCTAGGTACTGATCAGGTTTGATATTGCTTAACATGAGAGACAGAATACGATATAAAATTCCACTCTTGGTGGACTGTTTGGAATAACCTTAATTACCACGATCTTGCCTTTTAGTATTTATTCCTTTCAGTTTTGCTGTATTAGTTTGCTAGATCACTTGTCTCCCTTTTGTATTGTATAAACTAAACATATTTAGAACGTAACTGTAAGCCTCCAACTACAGATAAAGATACAGGTTGGTCATTTTTTCTATAATTATTCATTGTTAGTCCTTTAACTATAAGTATTCTTGGTTGGTTGATTTTGTTTAGCAACAACTCTATGGCTTTATCTAATTTAAATACTTTTAATACAATTTATCAACTAAATATATTTTGAAGACTATGGTGAGCCTTCAACTATATTCAAAATGATAAAAATTGTATGAAAGACATGGCGTGTAGAATTAATACCCCCTGGACTAAATAAAGGATTTTGTTTGAAATTCTGATGTATATCACCTGAAGAAGGCTGAAGCATACAATAGTTGAAGCATCATGTGTATGGCAATAAAGAAGAGGACAACAGTTTGAATGATTTAAATTTTTTAAAACCATTTCACCCTAAGAAAGGCGGGACCACCATTATTGTACAATACCTTTAACTACATGTAAAATAATAATTTTGCTATAGAAATGTATGAAAGGCATTGTGCGTAAAATTAGAACCCTCTGGACTAAATAAAAGGTTCAGTTTGAAATTCCAACATATCGCCCAGTTAACACTCCACCCCCGTCTATTGAACAGGTGTAGAGGCTCATCCCTTGTTCCCTGTTTAGGATGTGGTTTCCGGCTTTCTCTCTTCTAGTCTTTTCACTCTTACGTAGCCCCCTGCACATCAGTGGCGTTGCCGCCTTGCTCAGGGTGATATGATTAAAAAAAATAAAAATGCTACCTGAAGAAGGTTAGAGTTCAAATGTCATGAATATGGAAATAAAGATGAGGACAACAGTTTGAATAATTTAAAAAGTGTAAATTAAGTATTGTTGGTCATTTTACAATAAATATGTATTTTTATACTTTTATAATATCTTGTTTTTTTTTTTTTTTTTTGGGAGGGTTCACTGCTTGCCCATAGTTTGGACCCTAACAGCTGCTACCACTCCAGAAACAGTGATTAAGAGGTGGTTCTATGCTCCTCAAAACCTCCAATCTCCCAGTCAGAAACCTTGCTGCCAGATGTAATTTCTCGTCATACTCAGGACTTCTCTTTGTGTTAAATTGTAACGGTCAGTTCCTTTAAGATAAGAACAACATAACTTTTAATTTTATGTTTCAATTCAACACCTAGGCAGCTTTTTTCAAGACATTTTGAATGGAATCAATATGTCTGAAGTGCCTATTATAAAGCCTTTGTCTTGAAATGTTAATTCACCATATGATTAAATAAATCAGAATATATTTACTGAATTAATACGTAAATTCAGAAAATCTTTTTCAATGGACAAATTTCTTTTTTATTACATGAGAGGTGCCAATAAAAAATATTTGACAAGTAAGTTTTAATAAATCTGCCAAATCTTTAAAAGCTAATAGGTCCCTGCGGCGACCAAAATAATTATCAAATCCCAAGCTGGTGCCAATAATAAAAGCTAAGATGTTATCAAAGTAACTTTTACTTGGAACCAGAAATCTTTAATCAAATTAGGTTATTTAGTTTCAAAATATTTATTTGATTCCTATATTACCACTTCATTTAGTAACTCACTTCCTTGAGTGGCTCTTGGGTCTTTTTTTGATTTATTGTTTTTTAAATACTTTGAAGAGTTTTATTAGGATGTCAGTTCAATCTGAAAGGTGTGGGTTACTTCACTTGGCTTTTCTAAATGCCAGCTAGGCAGCACTGTCAAGAAAATGACAAACATTTCCCATTTTGCTTCCTCTTGCTGACATAGCAGAACATAGATGAGGTGTGCCAACTGGAAAATCTCTGTCTCCTTGTTCTTCTGACCACTGAAATCTCAAACCCACACACCTACATACTTCTTTTATGTACCCTGTCTCTTCAGAATGTAGGCCAACATGGCCTTCCACATCTCTCTATCCTTTGTATCTCTTAAAACCTTTTCTCCTGTTACCCTTTCTAAACTCTGCTTCCCAAACCATTTGCTCAAGTCTATTAAGTATGTCACATGTTGTTTTCACCTGTCTCTCTTTCTGTCTATCCATCCTGTGAGTATCAGATTCTCCAATCCGTCCTTCCTCATTACATTTTCCAGAAACTTCAGCTGTCTTTTCCTGGTATTAAGTGCTAATTTTCTTTTCATTTACATCCTCTCCAAAACCTCGTCTTGGCTCACATGTTTGGTCCATGGTAGTCTCAGAAGCCTTCTGTAGAACAACATTTCAGTTGCTTCCAGTTTTTTCCTTATCTTTGATGAGATTTTCCAGCATTCATTGCAATTTTGAAGGACAAACATGACATAACAATCCAGTACTCTATTTTTTTGTTTCCAGCAAAATTTTCCTGTCACTCAGTACTCTATCCAACTTCTGGAATACATCCTTGGCCATACCTTTGGATCTTGGTATAAAGATGTAACTCTAAGTACTATGGTAATATTTTCTTTTTTTTTCTTTTTTTTTTGCACTTCTCACTTGTGGAACTCCCTTTTTGATCCATGCATTCCTGCCAAATTGAATCTGCAACAATTTAATGCAATATCAACTGTTACTGACTGTCTCTTCCTGCTCATTAGTAACTGTCCTTTTGACTACTCTTACTTCTTCTCACTCATTATTAATGTTTCTATTCCTAATTCTTTCAGTAAAGACGTAACCGTAAGTTCTATGCTAATATTTTCTTTTTTTTCTTTTTTTTTGCACTTCTCACTTGTGGAACTCCCTTCTTGATCCATGCATTCCTGCCAAATTGAATCTGCAACAATTTAATGCAATATCAACTGTTACTGACTGTCTCTTCCTGCTCATTAGTAACTGTCCTTTTGACTACTCTTACCTCTTCTCACTCATTATTAATGTTTCTATTCCTAATTCTTTCAATAAAGACGTAACCGTAAGTTCTATGCTAATATTTTCTTTTTTTTTCTTTTTTTTGCACTTCTCACTTGTGAAACTCCCTTCTTGATCCATGCATTCCTGCCAAATTGAATCTGCAAAAATTTAATGCAATATCAACTGTTACTGACTGTCTCTTCCTGCTCATTAGTAACTGTCCTTTTGACTACTCTTGCCTCTTCTCACTCATTATTAATGTTTCTATTCCTAATTCTTTCAGTAAAGATGTAACCGTAAGTTCTATGTTAATATTTTCTTTTTTTTTCTTTTTTTTGCACTTCTCACTTGTGAAACTCCCTTCTTGATCCATGCATTCCTGCCAAATTGAATCTGCAAAAATTTAATGCAATATCAACTGTTACTGACTGTCTCTTCCTGCTCATTAGTAACTGTCCTTTTGACTACTCTTGCCTCTTCTCACTCATTATTAATGTTTCTATTCCTAATTCTTTCAGTAAAGATGTAACCGTAAGTTCTATGCTAATATTTTCTTTTTTTTTCTTTTTTTTGCACTTCTCACTTGTGAAACTCCCTTCTTGATCCATGCATTCCTGCCAAATTGAATCTGCAAAAATTTAATGCAATATCAACTGTTACTGACTGTCTCTTCCTGCTCATTAGTAACTGTCCTTTTGACTACTCTTACCTCTTCTCACTCATTATTAATGTTTCTGTTCCTAATTCTTCCAGTAAACATGTAACTGTAAGTTTTATGCTAATATTTTCTTTTTTTTTCTTTTTTTTGCACTTCTCACTTGTGGAACTCCCTTCTTGATCCATGCATTCTACTCAGTTTTAATGTAAACTCATATTCTGTACATGACTTTTAACTGTACTTTTATTGTATATTTTGGTGGATAATAATGATAAACACTATATTTAAAATTGGCTTTTAAAGACCCACCAAAAATAATGGTCATGATGAACTATTAGTGATTCATTTTTCAAATTTTAAAAAGTATATACTCTTTGTATTTATTGTTCAATCAAAAGAGTGGCTTCTGCTAATGCAGATTATCTGTGTTTGTTTTGTTTGTGTTTAATATCCATTAGCACATATATTGTGCTGCAGATACTTCAGCACACATCATCTGGTATCGTACTGCCACCTTGGCATTACAACAAAAGGCTTAGTTATGAGAAATAAAATAGAACAAAGCAAAAACAGACACTTTTTTAAAATCAATTCACCCCAGGAAAAGTGAAAATGTCACTAAAATGCAAGAGAATACTGGAAGTGAAACAGAATGAGAAATGGAAATCGAATAAAAAAAAAAAACAAGGGATAAACATTTATGCCTGTTCAAAAAACCGGGGAGCAGTGTGAATTGGATAACAGATTTTCTCAAGTATGCATGTGGTTGAAGAATTCATCAAAAAAAAAAAAATCATATAGTGATTAAGTCATTTAAGAGGTGTGGTATCATTTATACAATGACTGGGAATGAGGATGATATCTTTTGTCATATTGGATCCAATGATGAAATGTCAGATTCCTTCCCAAGCAATAGTGAAACAATGAGGATATATAATTCAATATTATGATCAAAGAGAACATTCTCTTTGATCATAATATTGAATTCAATGATGAAAAATCTGATTCCATTGCAAGTGATTGTAAAAACAATGAGGATGACATTGTCTTTGATCATAATATTAGACCCAATGATGAAATTTCTGATTCTTTTCAAAGTGAAAGTAATGAGGATTTTGTAGGTTTTGAATCAAATTAAATACCCATGAACTTTTTTTAAATTTAGAGTATTTTCTTATTTCAATGTTTTCAGCACTTTTATATTCAGAACTTCTTACCTTGTTAAGATCATGTTGACCTCAGCGAACAACATAGCCCCAAAGGAAATCAGACGCAGAAGAAAAAACGAGTGGATGACCGAAGAGATCCTCCACATGATGCAAAGGAGACAAAAAATAATGCCAAGACATGGAGCAGAGTACAAAAAACTTCACAGGGAGATAAGGAACAAATGCAGACAAGCCAAAGAAGAATGGCTCAACAACAAATGTGCAGAAGTAGAAAGACTGAGCAGGAACAACAAAGCAGAGATGCATAAAGAGATAAGAGAACTGACAGGACAAAAAACCTGCTCCTCAACAGGATGCATAAAATCCAAGGAAGGGACAATCATATTAGAGAAAGAGGAAATACTCCAGCGATGGGAAGAATACATAAAGGATCTCTTTTGCGACAAGAGAGAACAACCAAGAATACACAAGGAGATGGATGGACCGGAAATACTAAAATCCAAAGTGGAAGCTGCAATGGCCAAAATGAACAGAAACAAAGCACCTGGTCCAGATGGCATAGTGATAGAGCTGCTGACAGCCTTAGAAGAATATGGCATAGAAAAGATTACCGACATAATAAACGAAATTTATAGCAGCGGAATAATACCAGAAGACCTATGCAAGTCGATATTTATAGCGCTGCCGAAGAAACCTGGTGCAAACAAGTGCGAACTACACAGAACTATCAGCTTAATGAGTCACATTACAAAACTGATTGTCAGAATCCTGATGAATAGAGCAAGAAGCAGAATCAGGCCAGAGATAGGGCAGGAACAGTGCAAGTTCGTCAAGGACACTGGAACAAGGAACACCATATTCATGATTAGGATGCTCTCTGAAAGGGCATTACAAATGAAGAAAGACTTGTACCTATGCTTCATTGATTACACGAAAGCATTCAACAAAATACGACACAAAGAATTGATGGAGATGCTAGGCAACCTCAACATTTTTGGCAAAGACATAAGAATAATCAAGAATCTCTACTGGCAGCAAACGGCCTGCATACGGACAGGTAACGACCTCAGTAGATACACAAAGATAGAAAAAGGCATAAGACAAGGATGTGTCTTTTCACCGGATTTGTTCAACCTATACAGCGAGAATATTTTGAGGACCCTAGATGACACGCCAGAATTTGTTATTGGAGGCCATGACCTGAACAACATAAGATATGCGGACGATACAGTGGTGATTGCGGACACGGAAAGGAAACTACAAGATCTCATACAGAAAGTAGCAGTGGAGAGTGACAAGAAGGGACTACAAATAAACTTTAAGAAAACTGAGTGCATGGTCATCAGCAAAAGATACAATCCAAAATGCCAAATACAGGTGGGGGATAACAGAATCAAACAAGTACAAAAATTTAAGTACCTAGGAAGTGTTCTAACAGGAGATGGAAAGTGCGACACGGAGATCCGAAGGCGAATTGGCATGGCAAAGGACGCGTTCCAGAAGATGAGCAAAATACTAACACACAGGAAGATCTCAATAGAAACGAAGAAAAGAGTGCTAGACTGCTACGTGATGTCAGTTCTTCAATACGGCTGTGAATGCTGGACAATATCATCAAAAATGAGGACAAAACTGGAAGCAGCCGAAATGTGGTTCTACAGAAAGATGCTACGGATATCGTGGACTGAGCATACAAGCAACGACAAGGTGTTAGAAAGAATGGCAACGAAAAGGAAATTGATGCTGAGCATCAGGAAGAGACAACTGAAGTTCCTGGGACATGCAATGAGGAAGGAGAGCCTGGAGAACCTGATACTGACTGGTCAGATAGAAGGAAGGAGAGACAGCGGAAGGCAGCGGATAACATATTTGCAGGGTCTGATCAGGTGGATGACGGAACAGGGGTTGCCAGGAGCAACAGGAGCAAACATACTAAGAGCTACAAGGGATAGGGAGACATGGAGAGCCATGATCGCCTACGTCCTGAAGGGACAGGGCACATAGAAGAAGAAGAAGATCTGCTATCTACTACACCACTCACATATCCAAGCTGACAGTACCTGCTATTCCCAAGCAGTCACCCATCTAGATACTGACCAGGCTCAACATTGCTCAAGTTTGGTGATTAAATGGGAACTAGTGTTTCAATGCATATATATATATATATATATATTCTCTTCTGTTCAATCTGTCCAAATAGTGGATATATTGGTGAATCTGGAAATAGTTTTAGATTCCGTTTCAATAATCATAAACTAAGCATACGCCAAAACAACCCATATTCACCCATAGCCCAACACTTCAATCAACCAGGACACACATTAGAAAACTGCAAATGTTTACTGATAGATTCCAAGTTTAGTTCTACACACTCACGCAGAAAGAAAGAAAAATACTGGATTTTAAAATTAAATACATACAGGCTAGAGTTAAATAGGGACTTAAGTGTTTTGAATCTTTATAAATATTTCAATAGTTAATCATTTTTTAGATACACTTAAAATATTTTCTTTAAAACAACATTTGTAAGTATTATTAAAGATAGGTTTACGTTTACAAATATTAAAAAAATCAGTCGCTTTCTGCGTCACGTGATGTAAACAATCTCTCGACAAACGCTCCTCACAAAACGCTTCTAATTTAAATTTTAAAATCATTTGTTTCTGATGAAAGGCCGAGGACGGTCTGAAATATCAAATATAATAATAGAAATAAATAAATACTGTCAAAAAAAATACATTTTTAAACTTACAACTTTTTAGTTTTTACAACACATACATTTCCTATACATATTAAGACAGTATACGTGGATCATCACTATATATATATATATATATATATATATATATATATATATATATATATATTTCCCTCCTGCCAGCTTACAGAGAGAAAATACTAAGTATCAGCTCAGTTCATTATCTTTACTACCAATTATTAAACTTTATTACCAGTTATAAAAGCTCTTACTGTATGTTTACTCTTTAACAGTGCATCATTATTTTATTTTTTTGCAATAATTATGTCATCGAGTAGTCAACAATATATATATATTCGCTCTATTATAATAAAGACTATTGTGTATGTATGGATATATATATATATATATAAATAAATCTAGATACGAATTTGCATGAGAAACTAGATTAGCAACTAGATCCCACCCTTTTACAGTGAAACCAATAAAATGCAACCGCAACTTCTACTCCAACAGTTTCTTTTCTCACACTTCCCCACTGTGGAATTCCCTTCCACGTGATTACTTCCCCAATGGCTACAATCTCCAGGAGTTTAAATGTAAGGTCAATAGACACCTCCTAACACACTAACTCGCTTCCATTCTTTCAAACACTCTTCCCATCTGCCCAACCCTCATCCTTGGTATCCTTACCCATCTGTCACCTTCCTTCTAACATTTCCTACACCTAACCACTTCTCCTCTTTTCCTTCCCCTATGTAGCCCCATGCGCAATAGTGGCAGTGGAATGCCTTGCTTGGGGTGAAATGATTAAAAAAGAAAAAAAAATCATCTCCATACAGACCTGTTTCACTGTATCACAGCTCATCAGTGCAGCTAGATTAAATGGCTGCCTCAAGCCAGGACTGAAACCTGACTGATTTATCAGCAGCCAGAGATTCACCCACCATATATATATATATATATATATATATATATATATATATTTCCCTCCTGTCATGCTCAGGGGTTTGGATTATTCTTTCTTTTTTATGTCATAATGCAAGGTATTAAATAGTATATATATATATATATATATGTTGCTTTCATTTTTGATGGCATATCAATATAAATATTTCGCTGTCATTTTTTATGGCATAGGCTCACTCATATATACTTGAAGTAGTATATTGAATTTTTTTATTAAACTTTTTAAATGCAACCATAAAATTTTTTTCCAAATCATTTTTTTTTCAAAATAAAGGTGTGTTTTATATTCTGCAAAATATGGTAATTTGCAAATTGTTCTTAAATACAATCAAATAAAGTAACTTCCATTAATGGAAATTTTTACCTGGATGTAAGAAACAGCAACAAGAATAAAAATACCACTTTTATCTTCTTTAACAAAAGATAGGTCTCTGCATAAAAAAGGTCTGCACATTTTCAGCAACACCTTAATTAAATTATTCAAAACTATTTTTTAAAATCTCCCCTAAGGCATGATTGAAGAAAGATCACTGACACTATCTTGATACTTTTAATATGAATAAATAAATAAATAAATAAAAAAGGTACGTAAAGATACAAAAAATCATATATGGAAATAGACTTTTCTTTTATATGTAGTTGAAAGAGAAAAATAATTTAAGAAAAAAAGTTTCTTGTTAGTATTATATAAAATTGATTTATCAAGCATTGATAAAGATATTAACCAGAGGGAAATATTCCTTGAAATTTTATTCAATTGTGTTCTTAACAATTTCCTATGTCTTTTATTCTCCAAGTGATTCAGCCATAGTGGAACCAATAATGCTGACCAATAATGCTTCATTAAATTCTTTATTTTGACAAAGAATTTCTTTAGAAATGACTTGTGTAATGCTGGTAGCCATGTGAACAATTCATCAAAATTGTAATACTGACTTTTTTTTTACTTTACTTTATTTAATTATTTTTTTTTACAAATGTACAGTTGCTTTTTCTGCACAAAATATTTGATAAATTCTTTCATACCTGCAATTTATACATTTTGAAATAGGAAAAATCACAAGTTACAAACGTGCTCAATTCATTAACTGCTGGGGCGCTCTCCACCTGTGTTCTACTATAATGGACTATTCCAAGCACTTCTTAAAGTAGTAGTGGGAAGACCTCTGCGAGTAATGAGTAACGAGTCAGCCAAGTATTTCCAGTAGTGAACCGGAAGTGTGCTATTATCAGACTCTACATCTTATGACGATACGTGCTACTAAACCCTTGTTCCTGTATACTACTAACAACCTCTTTTGTAAATACTACTTCTCCTGGTAATATACCAATTTACTATATTTTTGTTGTTTGTATTTACTTACTCAATAATTCTGTTACATACAACATAACAGTGGTGACGAAGATGAGATTCGAACTCATGCGGGGAGAAGAAACTCAGGTTCGTCCCACAACATAACAGTGGCGATGAAGGATTCGAAACTCACACGGAGAGAAAAAACTCAGATTTGTCCCACAACATAACAGTGGCGACGAAGGTGTATATGGTTTGCATATGTTTGAAAGTATAGAAAAGGTGATAGTTTGACTACTGCTGCCACATCTGGTTGGGTGCCCCTGCTACTCTCCTTGGGCTTCTTGACAAAATACAAAGGAGAATCTGTAATGTGGTTGATACTGACTTAGCAAACCGGCTGCATAGAACGTGCATTAATAAGATAAATTTACATCCAGGTTCATACAGCAATTATTCCTTTTTTAAGTAAATCACGCTGATTAGAACATGGGATATTTACATCTACATTAAAAACAGATGCGCATTGTGGTGTGGAGGATATCAGCTTGGAAAGAGAAACTGGAGAGCCAAGTTCAAATTCTAGTTAAATTCATTGCATTCACTTATGCGCAGATACTGTTGGGAAAGTTATTAATCAATTGCTTCTCCCTCCAGCTATGGGCTAATTAGCAGGACAGATTGTGTTCTATAGCCTTGGTTGGCAACAAGTCTAAAAAGTAATGGCAACCTACTGCACCAATCATGTTTCAAAAGAGACATGATTGCCCAATAGTTACATCCACTGCTAGGATGGCTGGGTCACTGTGTAGGCGAGGAAGTTTTTTTCGTCTGAATACATCTTGCACATATACAAATCACTGGTCTGTCTGTGCATAGAATACTGCTTTCAGATATGGTCAGGTGCCCCTGCTGTTCATCTCAGTGTTCTCAACAGGCTCCAAAGGAGAATCTGTAATGTGATAGGTCCCAACTTGGCGGCTCGACTCCAGCCACTTTCACATCAGCAGGATGTGACTTCCCTCTGTATATTCTACAAATATTTTCATGGCTTCTGCTCCGATGGTGCCCCCACCACAAGAATTTACTCGTGCAACCAGACTGGCAACAAGGTCCCACCCATCAACCAAATGCAACCAACAATTCTACTCCAGCAGCTTCTTCTCTTTGACTTTCTCTCTGTGGAACTCCCTTCCATATACTTGCTTTCCTGACGGCTACAACCTCCAGGAATTTAAATATCAATACTCATCTCTTTTCCACTCGATTCCAGTTCTTTCTACATCATTCTGTATATCTTGTGCTTTTTCTTTCACTCTACCAGACAGAAATAAATTCACTTGCCTATGTGAAATTGCTTTTGGACCAATGAAAACCTTGCCTTCACAGAGATTGATTGGTGAACTAAGAAGACAATAGAAATAAATTTCTGAGCCAATATGAAATTTGGGATTTTGAACCAATGAAAACCTTGTTTTCACAAACATTAGCCATTGAGCCAAGAAGAAGAAAAGAAAAAGTCTCGAGCTTATACAAAAAAATTTTTTATATAAAAATTTAATTAAAGTGTGAAAAGTTTGAAGTCATGTGAAAAACTTTGTTTCACTTCCTCACAACAGCAATAAAGTTTCTCTCAACAATACAAGAGAGTTAAGTATTTCAAATTTTTTCTTTTTTACCCCGAGCAAGGCATTTTACTGCCACTACTGCACAGGGGGCTACATAGAGTGGAGAAAGGATGGTTAAATATAGGAAATGTCAGAGGGTGGGTGATAGGCGGGTAAGGATATCGAGAATGAGGGTTAGGTAGATGAGAGTGTTCTGAAAATAATTGGAAGTTAGTGTGATAGGAGGTGTCTATTGACCCTACATTTAAACACCTGGAGATTGTAACTGTCGGGAAAGCAGACATGTGGAAGGAAAAGCTGTTGGAGTAGAAATTACGGTTACATTTTATCTGTTTAACTGTAAAAGGGTGGGACCTAGTTGCTAATCTAGTATCTCTTGTAAATTTGTGCTTAGGCGGCACCAATGATCTAAGTTCATCGGAGCAGAAGCCATGAAAGTACTTGTATAAGAGGCATAGGGAAGCCACATCACACCGGTGAGAGAGTGGTTGCAGCCGGTTTGCCAAGTCAGTATCAACCATGTTACAGATCCTCCTTTGTATTTTGTCAAGAAGACTAGGAGAGTAGCAGGGGAACCCAACCAGATGTAGCAGCAATATGCAAACTATCATCTTTTCTATACTTTCAAACATATGCAAACCATATACACCTAAAGTGAGCAACAGATTTTCTTACCTTTGTTTGAAAAATTGTTTTAATATCATTTTGTGTCAGATCATTTAATCTGTTGTATGAACATTTCCTTTCAATAACAATACATTAAAACTACAGACTTTAAGAATTCTGATTTACTTTCCTAAAATGATCTGCCGACACTACTTTAATCATGTAAATTCGTGAATTAATTCCTCATCTTGTTTTATTAAAACTTTCCTCATCATTATCAACCATTTTAATCTTCCTTGTGTGGGTAAATAAACTGTTCATTTTAATCTCTAAGTCCCAATCCACTCTAGCATCTTCAGAATGAAAGATACATCAATATAAATGACTAGCAGTATAGCCCGGCGTTGATCGGGTGTAATGAAAGCTTTAAAACTAATCCATAGTCCTGGAGCTCAGACTCTTTGGACGTTGGCACGAAAGACTAAAAAGCAATAGTTGTTTCCAGTTAAAGCAAAACCGTACACTGAAAGAAAAATGAATGGATGCAAGTCAAATTTTGATTTCCTGGTATTGATACCAAATAAGTTTTTTTCATCGTAAATTGAATTTTGATGGCTAAATAAGTCCTCTGAGTAAATGGTATCATGGCTGAGACTAAGAACTACAATTATACCTACTTAAAGCCAAACCCAAAGCAAAAACTAAAATAAAAGGGCTGAAAAAAATACAGACAGACAGATAAGCAGACACACACACACACACAAACATCTTGCCTTTTATATATATATATATATATATATTATTGATTTTCTGCACTATTGTAAGAACTGCAACCTTGAAACTTCTGAATATAGTTTCTTATGTCTTTGTCTATGAGTGTATCAAATTTGATTAAAATCGGACCACTCCTTCTATAACCCAATGTTTTCGATATCAATTTTCGGTATTTATCGGGGGTACCTTGACACAAAACCTAGCTAAGAACACTCGTAGATGCTTATAGTACAACTGTGTAAATTTTCAAGAAAATCGGTTCAGCCGTTTCGGAGTCTATAGGTAATGGACACACACACACACACACACACACACAGAGACAAAGTTCCATTTATAAATAAGTTTAGATTATCACAATATAAGGTACATTTTTTATACAAAATTCTCCCCTAAAAACCACCCTACTTTTTACTTCATTTGTTAAGTTACTAGTATAAGAAAAAATTCCATTATTTACCTAATACATACTAAAACTTATTTATTTAATGATGTAAAATGACTAAATTATGAATACAAGTCAAAATAATCTTAAAAAACAAACATAAATTTAGATGTATCCTTAGTGGAATATTATATAAATTAAATATTGAAGCATTTCTTATCAATGGAATGTGGCTTCCCTCTGTCTATTTTACAAATATTTTCATGGCTTCTACTCCAATGTGCTTAGCTCCCTGGTGTCCCCTCTACAAGAATTTACTTGAGCAACCAGACTGGCAACAAGGTCCCACCCTTTTACAGTTAACCCTCTAGGGCCATTCGTATCATATTTGATACAGTATGAAAACAAGCCTTGAAAGAAATATTTTCCTGAAAAATTTTTTAAGAGAAATATTTTATAAATTTCAAATGAAAGCAGTACTGACTGCTCAATCAATGAATACCAAATGTTTCCTTATAGGGAAATACTGTATCAAATATGATACGAATGGCTCTAGAGGGTTAAAACAACCAAATGAAGTTTTTACTTTATCAGTTTTTTTTCTCACACTTCCTGCCTGTAGAACTCCCTTCGGTATCCTTGCTTCCCTAACAGATACAATCTCCAAGAATCTAAATGCAATGTCAACTGCCGTCTCTTATTCCCCTGGCACCCATCCTTCTCTTATCCTTTCCTTAACACCCCCTGTATCTTGCTCTTCTCTCTTTTTCACTCTTGCAATTCTCATCACACCTGTATTCCCATCCTTCTCTTGCCCTTTCTCTGACACCCCCTGTAACCGGTTCTTCTTTTTCTTTACTCTCCTCTTGTGTAACCTTTCACTCTGCTTTTATGTAGCCCCCCCCCACACACACACACACTAGTGGCAGTATTACCTTACTTGGGGGTGAAACAATTAAAAAAAAAATAACACTAGATTGGTAATTTGGCTTTATTGGTTTACGATTGAAATAGCTAGACGCAAATGTAAGTTCTCTTCTAATAGTTTCTTTCATCACCTGTGGAGTTCTCTTCTATTTTATTGCTTCCCTACAATTTTAAAAAAAATATTCAAAAATAAATAATTAAACAAATTACTAGCACCACACCATGAAATCAAGCACTTAAGGAAGAAATGGGGGACCATATTAAACTAAAATAAGATACAAAAATTATCAACATATAAAATATGTTAGGCGACTTTAGACCGGCACTTCTTCAAACAACAATCGTCGGTAATTATTAAAACTAAGTGTCCAACATTAAAATTTTTTATTAGCTACCAAGTTTAAAAGAATTATATATATATGCGTATTAGAGGGGAGGGAACATTTTCTCCACTAAGTAATAGCTTCCCCAAAGAGGGCCAATTTAAATTTCAATTCTCGTTGTATGCACAGGGCAGTTCTCTGCATATAAATGATAACAGACTCAAGAATATCAAGATAAAGTCTGTGCCAAGAAAAAATCAGGATAATAATTTGTCCTGCAAGCAATAGAATTTAATAAATTCTTGCCAATGGCAGAGATATGGATGTCACAAGCTCCTGCGTATGTACCTGGCCCGGGACATGTTGGGTGATTCTAACTTTCAACCACTGGATAGTTCTACCCATATAGTCGACCTCACATTGACACTTAAATTGCCCAGTCAGTCAGTAAGTCAGTCAAGTGCCATATGTGATACATGCTTTGGGTGATCATGTCTTGAAAAAGACATGACTGACTGAGCAGAAAGTTTTCCTACAGTAAGTTGCCATTACTATTTGTGTTAGAATGGTTGCCAACCAAGGCTGTAGAACCCAATCAGTTCTGTTATTTGACCCATAGCTGAAAACAAGGCCTCTGACTGGGTGGTTTCGAGGAGCATGGCACCACCTCTTAATTGCTGTTGATCTCAGGTTCATCCTGACCTGCAGTAGTAGCAGCTGTTAGGGTCCCAGTTATGGGCAAATAGTTTACCTTCAAACTATGAAAGTATAAAAATAGTTTTTTATAGTAAAAATACCAGCAATAAATTTAAAATACATTTTTTGCCTGTGGAACATGTGGAAAATGAAAAAAAAAAATAATAATAAAAAGAATAAAAGAAACAAGTAAATTAATTTTCTCATCATGCAAGTTATAAAGAAACCAGAAATGATTTCTGGTCACAAGTGCAATTTTATGATCCCACTTTCAAAAAAACAATTTTTCTCTTTCCACTTTCCAGTGGGCTTATTCGGAAATGATTTACTTATGAAGCAAAGTTTCAGCCATCTCAAATCAGTGAGTGGCTGACTTGAGCTTATTCATCTTTATCCATTCTTATCCTTACTTCCCATAAATTATCTTTTTTTTTTATCCTTTCATCCCAAGCAAGGCAGAACTGCCACTGGTATGCAGGGGGTTACAGAAGAGGTGAGTGATGAGAAAGAGGAACAAGTTCCAGGCGAGTCAGAGAATGAGTAAGAAAAGGATGAGAATACAGGTGTGAACAGGGCTGCATGAGAGCAGAGTGGAGTGTAAAGAAAAACATGATACAAGGGTTGTCAGGGAAAGGATGTGAGTCAAGAAGATAAGAGATGGCAATTGACTTTGCATTTAAATTCTTGGAGATTGTAGTTTTCAGGGAAGCAAGTATACAAAAGGGAATTCCACAAGTGGAAGAGAAAGTGCAAGCAAAGAACCTGATAAGAGGAGAAGTTGCAGTTACATTTGATTGGTTTCACTTTAAAAATGTAGGACCTAGCTGCTAGTCTAGTAGCTCAAGTAAATTCATGCAGTGAGAGCACCAGGGAGCTAAGCTCATCAGAGCAGAAGCCATGAAAGTATTTGTAGATAAGACAAAGGGAAGCTACATTATGTCAGTGAGAAAGTGACTGGAGTTGAATTACCAGGTCAGGATCAAATACATTACAGATTCTTCATTGTGATTTGTCAAGAAGCCCAAGATGAATAGCAGGAGCACCCGACCAAATTTGACAGCAGTATTCAATCCATGGGCGGATGGTAGATTTATATATGTGCAAGATGGATTTAGACGAGAAAAACTTCTCAGCCCTACAAAGAGAACCTACCTTCCGAGCAGCAGATTTAACTATGCATTCAATGCAATCATTCCACTTGAGGTCGGCTGATAGATTCTGAACTAAAAAAAGGAAAACAGACATACTCAAACCACATTTGAACACTTTGATGTGATGTAATGGTTAGCAAGTTGGGCTCACTATATCAATAATGACTGAATAGTGAGTTTGATCCTCACTGGGCATTCCACACTTCTGGCCTTGTACCACATCTAAGCTACACTTAGAAAATAATTTGGGCACTTCCGTGTGGTGTAATAGTGAGCAAGTTTGTTTCACTAGATAAATTACAACTAAATAGTGAGTTTGATTCATGCTGAGTGCTCCACACTTCCGGCCTTGTGCCAGATATAAACTATGCTTAGAAGTTTAGCAGAGTCAAGAAATGTTTACCTCTGTTTCAATACATTCAAGAAAAAAAGGAATAAATGTCTGTTGCAGAAACACCATTTTTTTTTTGTTTGCCACTTCTATCTTCTTTGCTTTTTTTTTTTTTTTAATCATTTCACCCCGAGCAAGGCGGAAATGCCACTGATGTGCAGGGGGCTACATAACTGTAAAAAGATTAATTAGAAAAGAGTGAGGAGTACAAACTAGTTAGAAAGGAGCAATAGAAAGCTGCGAAAGCAGGTGTGATGACAGATACATAGGTGGAGAGAAAGGGAAGGATATACGGGGGTGGAGAGAGAGCTAGAGTCCGGCGGTTAGTAGATGAGTATTGACTTCGAATTTAAATTTCTGGAGGTTGTAGCTGTCAGGAAAGCAAGAATACGGGAGTGAGTTCCACAGGCGGGAAGTGCAAGAGAAGAAGCTGCAGGAGTAGAATTGTTGTCTGCATTTGGCTAATCTGACACTGAATGAGTGGGACCCAGTTGCCAGTCTGGTTGCACGAGAAAACACCTGTTGAGAAGG
This sequence comes from Ascarosepion bandense, assembly GCA_037127315.1. Lineage (NCBI taxonomy): Eukaryota > Metazoa > Mollusca > Cephalopoda > Sepiida > Sepiidae > Ascarosepion > Ascarosepion bandense. The sequence continues at coordinate 5,153,182 of JBBBDQ010000707.1, forward strand.
CACCAGTGATTTAAGTTCGTCCGAGCAGAAGCCATACAAGCACTTTCACCTAAAAAGACACAAAAACTCACAACTTTGTCAACATCCACAAACACTTTTTTTTTCCCTGCCACCTACAATATTAAAAAATTTAAATGCAACATCAATCCCAATTTTTCTCAAATTCTGTTCTTTGTTTTTTTCTAGTCACCAAAATCACTCTCAGTAACCTCTGGCATCTTAGTGGCATTATTTCCTTGCACGGAGTCAAAGATTTTTTTAATATTAGAGATACACTTAAGGCAGAGAATATGGTATATTTTGATATTTTTGTCTAGCAGTAGCCACACCCATGTCAGTGAGACAATATTAGTGAGACAAAATCACCCTCAATAACCTCTGGCATCTTAGTGGCATTATTTCCTTGCATGGAGTAAAAAATTTTTTTAATATTATAGATACACTTAAGGAAGAGAATAAGGTATATTTTGATATTTTTGTCTAGCAGTAGCCACACTCCTGTCTGTGCAAAACTGGGGTACAGTCTGCTGAAACTTGAGAAGACTCAATTTCAGATGCTGAAATATCAAGCAAGGCAAAAATAGACACTCCTCCAAAACCAGGACATTCATAGACTATAAAACATGGATGGCAAAGGAAATAAGCGTCATTTCCTTTGGGAAGAAGTGCAGGGGGGAACAGCAGTGTTTGAGTTATCTTTTTAACATTGTGTTATTTTATGGTAAGATTGTGGATATGATAAGAACATTACTTAATATGAAGGTGAAAGAAAACTAATCTACAAGAAAATGTGAAAAAGCTAATTCAGAAGAATATAGTTTTCAGATATACTTTTCTGATCATTCATAGGTTATGTCCCTTCTGTCAGTAGGCAATCATGGCTCTCCACAATTTCCTGTCTTTTGTTGTTTTAAGTTTTCACTCTCTCTTCGGTCCAAATTTCCTATCTCCTGAAGAAAGCTTGAGTGTAAAACGGCTGAAACGTTGTAAACATGGGAATAAATAAATAATGCAGGTTAAGAGGCTCATCCCTTGTTCCCTGTTTAGGATGTGGTTTCCGGCTTTCTCTTTATCAATCTTCTCAATTTGTTTTTTCTTTTCAATTGGAGTAGATAGATCTATCTATCGCCTGGTTCACACTCCACCCACGTCTATTGAACAGGTTAAGAGGCTCATCCCTTGTTCCCTGTTTAGAATGTGGTTTCTGGCTTTATCTTTTCCAATTTTTTCACTATTACGTAGCCCCCTGCACGTCAGTGGCGTTACCGCCTTGCTCGAGGTGATACGATTAAAAAAAAAAAAAAAAAAAAAAAAAAATGTAAATACTACCTTATCTCAGAAGTATAGACAAAAACTTCCTTGTAGTTTCTATTTTCTTTATAATAATTGTTATAGTGGAACATCCTGCCATCCCCGAGAATGGAATGCTCTAGACTATAAAGGATGGTGACAAGCAGTACAAGAGAGAGCAACCGTCTTAGGCAAAGGCATTCTCTATTTGATAGTTTATTCCTCTCCTACTCGTTGATTGCTTATCTGTATCTTATTGTTAATTGTACAGTAGTACAATAAATCCATTATATTGTATTCTTGTGTCAAGTACCATTCTTCCACTAATCTTTACATTGATATTCCTTTCCGGGATATATCAATAATAATAATTGTTGGCTTCTTGTATTTGAAGATACTTGTCTGCCAGGGCAGCTAGCTAATCCCCATTGCAAACGCCTGCTCAAGCACACTTGTGTTTATTCAACGCCAACAGATCTCACCTGTGGTTTATACTGCAACCATACTCTCAGTTACGATGACTTCAAACTAACACAACCATTGACAGCTTTTTAAAAGGAAACATCTACACAAATTCAATCACAAGGCTTGGGTCACCCATATTATGGTTTTCAGGCAATTTCAGACAAAGATGTTGCATGATGGGATTGCTTCCGGCCTTGTGCCACATCTAAACTATGCTTAGAAATTGCAAGCAATTTCATGCAAGTAATAATGCCATTAAGATGCCAGAGGTTACTGAGAGTGATTTATGTGAGGAGAAAAAAACAAAGAACAGGATTTGGGAAAAATTGGGATTGATGTTGCATTTAAATTTTTTAATATTGTAGGTGGCAGGGAAAAACAAAAGAGTTTGTGGATGTTGACAAAGTTTGTGGATGCTGACCAACAAATCAGCCATGGTGAGATTCAAACCTGGGCTTCATAGTCAGAAAGTAAACATTCTAACCCCTCAGCCACATGCCCATCTTTATAACCTTATTGTTACTCACATGTTTTGGCCATGGGGTCATATGTTTCATCATCTGTCAATTCCTAGATATTTAAATTTTTGTACTTGCTTGATTCTGGTATGTTGGGCTCTTCTTTTTACTGACAACCATGCATTCTACTTTTCTTATAATTGATGTCTAATTGTTTCTTATTTTACTTTGCTGCATTCTGTAAGAGATCTTGTAGCTTCCATTCTATATCTGCTATCAACATTATGTCATCTGGTAATCTAAGGTTAAGATTGTAACCGCACATATTAAATCCTGCTAAATCCTCCTCTACTGATGGTTTCATCTTAAAGGTTGAATAAATCTGGTGAGAAGAAGCATATTTGTTTTATGCAGCTTTCAATTTTTTCGTATAAACTTAAGTAATGTTGTCAAATAAATAATAAAAAGCTTGATAATGTATAGAACAAAACCAGGTTTTTTATTTTTTCTAATCAACACTGTGTCATCTGGTAATTTAATGTTGTTAAAATTGTGGCTGCCAATAATGAATCCTGGGAGGACTTCTAATTCTCTCAGGATTGTTTCACTGGAAAGGTTTAATAAGTCTGGTGAGAAGAGGCATCCTTGTTTTATGCCCCTTTTGATTTTTGTCTATAAACATTTGAGTAGCGTTGTTAAATACTTAAAAGTTTGATAAAGTATAGAATAAAGCCAGGTTTCTTTTTTGTCTCTTCTAATCAACACTGTGTCATCTGGTAATTTAATGTTGTTAACATTGTGGCTGCCAATAATGAATCCTGGTAGGACTTCTAATTCTCTCAGGATTGTTTCACTGGAAAGGTTTAATAAATCCAGTAAAAAGTTTAATGTCTTTTTCTATTTTTGCATTTTTACTAAATAAATTTTTTATCTGTTTTTTCCCAGTATAATTTCTAGGAAAGTTGTAAGAAAGGACTAACTATCTAGTGTAATAAAGCAGAATATATGGTTATCAGCAAGAATAACAGCTCAATAAGTGAAACATGTATCAGTAAATTTAAATTTCTGGAAGGCATAATATAGAAAATGTGACACTAAAATCTGATGTTTAGTCCTTTTTTCTTTCTTTCCTTTATTACTTTTTGTAGTTTCTTTTCTGTCTCTTCTAATCAACAATGTGTCATCTGGTAATCTAATGTTGTTAAGATCGTGATTGCCAATAATGAATCCTGGGAGGACTTTTAATTTTCTCTTGATTGCTTCACTGTAAAGGTTGAATAAGTCTGGTGAGAAGACACATCCTTGTTCTATGTGCCTTTCAATTTTTATCTATAAACAACTGAATAATGTTGTCAAATAAATTTTTAAAAGCTTGATAAAGTATAGAATAAAGCCAGGTTTCTTTTTTGTCTCTTCTAATCAATTCTGTGTCATCTGGTAATTTAATGTTGTTAAGATCGTGATTGCCAATAATGAATCCTGGGAGGACTTTTAATTTTCTCTTGATTGCTTCACTGTAAAGGTTGAATAAGTCTGGTGAGAAGACACATCCTTGTTTTATGTCCCTTTTGATTTTGGTGTATCTACTGAATTCATCTTAAATCAAACTAAAAATAGAGTATTGCTGCCATATCTGGGGTAGAGATACCTAATCCTCATTTTGCAGCATGGACAGAGATCAAATGCACATACATGGACTTGTGGGTGATGGATTATTTTGAATCCTGTAGCTCCTTTCCAACAGACCATCACTATTTTAATGTCAAGTGTTCAAATGAACTACATTTACAGTGTTTACATTATTTGGACTATTGTCCCCATCTTTGTGAACTTGCAGGGTTAGAGGGAGATAACTCATGAATTCCAATCAAGGCTTTTCACCAAGAATGAGGATGATATATCCCAGTGATTGTAATAAAGATTTCAGTTCAAAATTCTTAGCACCTGAAGAAGGCTGGAGCATACAACGGCCAAAATGCTGTACAAATGGCAACAGAGATGAGGACAATAGTCTGAATACTGTAAATACTATCTCATCTCAAAAATATAGACAAATGAACTACATTTCTTCATTTAACTAATTCAGAACCATATATTTGTACATATGAAGGTATTTTTAAAACTGTGAGTGTTCTATTAGGATCCCTGAAAGATGTGGTATTGTGGTATATGTTGAATTAGATGGAGAAGAATGGGTTCTTGTGAAAATTGTTAATGGGAATGGTTCGTGAGTCAGATTAGCTTGGTGTAGGACATCCAGTGCTGACCAGCCTGTTCTCGTTTCCCCTTTGGTTTTGTACCACAAATTAATGTGATGAGATTAATTAAATAAGCACTTACGCGGCCTTGTGGGTGATGGATTATTTAGAACCCTACAGCTTCTCTTTCACAGATTATCTATGGAAATGTTTAGATGAACTTCATTTCTTTCATTTCACAAATTCAGAACTTTACAGCTTAGACTCACCATACCATGTACACAGGTTTGACTCATTCCAATTCCATTTGTATTCCATTAGTAAGGAGGAAGTGTCAACTTCTAAATGAGAACAACTACCCTGTAGAACAGAGAGCCAAGTGGATGCTTCTCCAATCACTACAACCTGAATAAGTCTAAGGTCTTGCTTTATCTATTCTAGATATCTTCATAATCTGCAGTTAGATTTTTCTTTAATCATTTCACCACGTGCAAGGCAATAAAATCACTAAGATGCAAGGAGTTATTGAGTGGAAAAAATACGAGAAAAAGAAAACATTATTAATGAGAGAGGACAATAAAAGAACAGAAAGTTAGAATTTTGTGTCCCTAAAGTAACCTCATTCTGTAACTCAATGTCAATTGCCATCTCTTATCTCTTTGACTCACATCCTTTCCCCCCAACAACCCTTGTATCTTGTTCTTCTCTCTTTCCACTCTACTCTCATGAGGCTCTCTTTGCACCAATGTTCTCATCCTTCTCTTACCCATTCTCCAACACCCCCTGTGACTTGTTTCTGTTCCTCTTCACTCTCCTCTTATGTAAACCCTTGCGCATTAGTGGCAGTACTGCCTTGCTTGGAGTAAAATGATTATAAAAAAAAAAAAAATTCTCTACTTGTGCCTTGTATTGGGTAAGCATTTTGAAAAAAATGAAAAATTACAAATAAGAGGCAGAGGCAAAAAAAAAAAAAACAGTTATGACAATATGAAATTCTTTTTGTCTAGATCTTTAACCCATTGACTGCCAACCATGAGATAACTTGGGGTTGGCTGTTTTTATTATGTCACTGCTAATGAGGTCTCTTGTGCCAACAATGAATTTATTTGCACTGGTGCTTTTAATGTGAAAACAATGTTGAGACTTAAAGCTGAAGCTATAAATCAACTCATAAAAATTTTTAATACCTCAAGTTGGCCATTTGAAAGTTGGGACTTGAAGTCAGGTTTTATAGTTGAATCAATTTGCAGTCAACATGTTAATTCCAGCCTAATTTTCTGAGAATTATTTTTAGGAGTAATTTTTTTTTTCAATTGCTTCTATTAGGAAGGAAATTGTTGGTAGTATAACAGGTAAAAATAATGTTAATCATTGTGTGTGTATCAAAAGTATTTTCCTTTTTACAAACCTTTATTACCAAGTTTATTTTATTTCCATGTGTAAAGACTTTACAATATGGTGAGCAATATTGTTTAACTTTTGTTTCAGATATTATAATGATGGATCTAAGTACTGGGATTCTAGCAATTCTGAGTTAATATTTTAAGCAGGGCCTTAAAATCTTTAACACTATTCACAGAATTTGAGTGTTGGAAGCAATTTTTTTCTCTTTTAATCATTTAACCCAAAGAAAGGTGGGAATGGCCACTAATACACAGGGGTTTGCAAGAAGTAAAAGTGAGAGAAAAGAAATAAGTTTACTTTATTTTGCCACCTTTTTCATTATTCTATCTGATCTAGAACTATAATTTTGGTTTGGTTTGGTGACATTACTTATCTATCGACATGATTATATTGATTTCTCTTGCTTCTCTTACTCTTAAATACTGTTTTATATTACTTCATATATTCAAAAGATGTTGATTTAAAGTTATAAACATTTTCGCTGGATTTTGATGATCCTCAACCATCTGTCAGTGACTTTCTGTGACCTTACTCTGCATTTTAAAGGTGTATGCCATCATATTATGTTGATCGTTGAAATGCTAAACAAATGCAGATAATGCTTCATGACCCCTGGAGAACAATAAACTGTACTTTCTCAGCCTATATATGTATAGGGAGGATTAAGAAAAGGACAAAAGATGAATGAGATTCAGGAAGATGGTGATGGACATTGCATTTACATTTTTGAAGATTCTAGTTATCAGGGAAGCAAAATAAATGGAAAGAAAATCCACAGGCAGAAAGTGCAAGGGTAGAAGTGACAGTTGCATTTAGCTATTACAACATTAATATGGTGGGACCTAGATGCCAATCTAGTAGCATACTTAAATAAATGTAGTTGGGGCACAAGGGAAAAAAGCTTGTTAGAGCAGTTGCCATGAAAATGTTTAAAAAACAAGTAGAAGGAAGCTACATCACATTGGTGAGAAAGTCAAGATTGATTATATTCAGTCAGTTAAGTGCCATACATGATACACTGACTGGGCTCAAAGTTACCCCACAACAGCTTACCATTTACTTCGGTAAACTGGTTGCCAGCCAAGGCTACAGAACTCAATCTGTCCTGTTATTTAACCCATAACTGGAGGGAATAGACAGATTAATACTTTTCTGAAGGGTATTTGTATGTAAGTAAATGCAAGGGATTCAACTGGAATTTGAACTCGGCTTCCCGATTTCTCATTCCGAGTTGATAACCACTGCACCACAACTCACATTTTCCGTTTTTTGATATTTTTCAAGAATCTTGAGATGAACAGCAGAAGCACCAGACCAGATATAGTAGCAGTATTCACAGTGAATAGTAGATTTGTAAATGTGCAAGATAAATTCTGACTAGAAAGCTTTTTTTGGCATGACACAGTGATCCAAATTTCCTTGAATTAGACGCAGATATTGATTTGATGTAGTTGCTCCAATTCAAGTCTGCTGAAAATGTGAGGATGAGAAAGTACAGTTTATTGTTCTCCAGGGGTCATGAAGCAATATTTGCATTTGTTTAGCATTTCAACGATCAACATAATATGATGGCATACACCTTTAAAATGCAGAGTAAGGTCACAGAAAGTCACTGACAGATGGTTGAGAATCATCAAAATCCAGCGAAAATGTTTATAACTTTAAATCAACATCTTTTGAATATATGAAGTAATGTAAAACAGTATTTAAGAGTAAGAGAAGCAAGAGAAATCAATATAATCATGTCGATAGATAAGTAATGTCACCAAACCAAAATTATAGTTCTAGATCTGATAGAATAATGAAAAAGGTGGCAAAATAAAGTAAACTTATTTCTTTTTAAAATGTTAGGCTTCGTTGATAAGTCATTCTCTTATATGAAAAATAATTCAGACAAGATAGAATAGGGAAACTCATATCAAAATGAAGTAGACTTATTTTTGTTAAAAATTACAAGGGTTTGTTGATAAGTAATTCTTTGAGATCAGGAAAAATAATTCAGACAAGATAGAACAATGAAACTGGTATCAAAATGAAGTAAACTTATTTCTGTTCAAAAGTACAAGACTTGATTGATAAGTAATTCTCGAATATCATGGAAAAAAATTCAGAAAACACAGAATAATGAAACTGATATAAAAAAAGTTCATGAATTTAAATAAATAAATAATCAACTTCATAAAATGGAATAAATAATTCTTCATCTGAAAGGTGGGAACAGTCTTCCAGGAAAACTAAGTTCATGACTTTAAATGAATAAATGGTCAACTATATGTCATAGAATGCATTTCATCTGATAGGGGGGGGGGGTGGAGAGTCATGAAAATTCCAAGAAAATAAGCTCACAACTTTCAATGAATAAATAATCAACATAATTTGATGAAATACACATTTTAACTGAAGGTAAAGTCATAGATCATCATTCATCATCAGTGTGGCTAGGTGTGGTCATAAAGTCATAAAGTATCTGACCAGCTCCCTCCATGTGTCTTGGTTGCATGTCAATGTCTTAGTCTCAGTGAATGACCTTTTAATGATGCTGTCATCCACTTTATGTCCTTAGTCTGCCTCTTCTTCTTTTGCTGAAGGTAGAAAATTGTAGGATGTTTGTGGAAAAATGATCTACAGACTTTTATAACATCTCCACACCATTTTAATCTTCTTTTCTTGATGCATATTATGAGGTCTTCAAACAGGCCCATTTTTTTACATTATTTACATTGTTTGGACTGTTGTTCTCATCATTTTTGTCATATTCACAATGTTTCAGGTGTTGTATGCTCGGGCCTTCTTCAGGACATGTCTATATTTCTGAAATGATGTATTGTAATTATTTACACTATTTACATTGTTCAGACTGTTGTTCTCATCTGTTTTGTCATATCCACAGCATTTCAGCCATTGTGTGCTCCAGCCTTTTTCAGGTGATTGGAATTTCGAACCAAACTCTTTATTTCAATCATTGGGATATATTGTTCTCATTCCATGAAGCATGCCACTTCCAGATGTCTTAATTTATCTCCATTTAACTCTCTAAATTATTTGTTCACCACTGCTGTAGCTAGGTATTGAACTCGCAACTTTGTGGGTCAAGTCAGTGGAGCTAACCAATGCTTTCACCCACTGGGGTCCATGTGTTTGTTTGTTAGATCCAGTGACTTAATCTATTTCACCCACACATGAATTACTCTATACTATAAATTTGATATCTAAAAATCAACAACTTTTCAATATATAAAGTAATGTAAAATAGTATCGAAGAGTAAGACAAGCAAGAGAAATCAATACAATTATGTGGATAAATAAATAGCATCTTCAATCCAAAATTGACGTTCTAGATCAGATAGAATAATGAAACTTGTATCAAAATGAAGTAAACTTATTTCTGTTCAAAAGTATGAGGTTTGGTTGATAAGTAATTGTTTAATATCATGAAAAAGATTTATACAAGATAGAATAATGAAACTTGTATCAAAATAAAGTAAACTTATTTCTGTTCAAAAGTATGAGGTTTGGTTGATAAGTAATTGTTTAATATCATGAAAAAGATTTATACAAGATAGAATAATGAAACTTGTATCAAAATAAAGTAAACTTATTTCTGTTCAAAAGTATGAGGTTTGGTTGATAAGTAATTGTTTAATATCATCAAAAAGATTTCATGCAAGATAGAATAATGAATCGGGTATCAACATGAAGTAAACTTATTTCTGTTCAAAATATTAGGCTTGGTTGATAAGTTATTCTTTAATATCATGAAAAACAATTCAAACAAGACAAAATAATGAAACTTATATCAAAATGAAGTAAACTTATTTCTGCTCAAAAGTATGAAGCTTGCTTGATAAGTAATTCTTTAATATCATGAAAAAGAATTCGTACAAGATAGAATAATGAAACTGGTATGAACATTTGCAAACTTATTGACGTTCAGAATTAATTGGATTGCTTGATAAGCAATGTTACAAATCCGCTAAAACAAGTTTTAAATTTGATGGAAAAATGAAACAAGTATCAAATTGAGGTAAACTCATTTCTCTTTGAAAAGACTTCAAGTTTACTTTCAATATTTCTATAAAATTCATTATTTTCTGTCTGAATTTCTTAAATGTGAAGTTACCCTTACTTGCATTCAGACTATTTTCCTCATCTTTGTTATTATCAAAATGTTAGAATCCAGTCTTCTTCAGATACACAGTATCATTTATGTATCTTAAGTTGTTAAGATTTTGCTAACAAATAATATATTCTTTTATAGCTTCATCTCTATTTCATCTCTGTATCAGTCAAAGAAGGATCTGCAATGTAATCAGTCCTGACTTGGTATCTTCAACTTCAGTCACTTTTTTACCGATGGGATATGACTTCCCTCTGTTTTTTCTACAAATATTTTCATGGCAACTGCTCTGATGAGCTTTTTCCTCTGGGGCTTCAACCGCGTAAGTTTAAGCATGCTACTGAATTGGCACCTAGGTCCCACTCTTTTACTATTGATATAGTTAACTGCAACTACCACTTCTACTCAAACAGTTTCTTTTTTAGTACTTCCTGCTTGTGGAAGTCCTGTTCATTTACTTGCTTCCCTGGTAGCTACAATCTCCAAAAATTTAAATGCAACATCAATTGCCATTTTCTATCTTCTTGAATCTCATTAATCTTTTATCCTTTCTTCAATATCCACTGTACCCAGTCTTTTCTCTCAATGTAACCTCATGTGCACTAGTGGCGATCCTGCCTTGCTTGGGGTAAAATAATTAAAAAAAAATTTTTAATTATTCAGACTCTTGTCCTCTTCTTTATACCCATATTCATAACATTTTGGTGATTGTATGCTTCAGCCTTCTTCAGGTGATATACGTTGGAATTTTGAACTAAACCCTTTATTTAGTCTGGGGGTTCTAATTCCATATGCCATGTTTTTCATATAATTTTATAAAAAAAAATTATCATTTTGCATGCAGTTGAAGGTAGTGTATGCTAGTGGTGGCCCTGCCCTGCTTAGGGTGAAATAATTAAAAAATCACTTTCTTATTGCTGTAAATTTGCCTCCCTGTGCCTTTTCTATAAATACTTTCATGGTAATCGTTTAGATGAACTCTTTGCTATGGTACCTAGCCTTCATGAACTTAACCACAGTACTAGAATGGCAATGAGGTCTTATCAATTCACAGTTGAATTAACTAGATGTAACCTTAAGCTCTCTGCTAACCATATTTTTTCTCTCACTTTCCACTTGTGGTAACTCTCTTCTGGCTACATGCTTTTCAGTCAACTTAAAAAATTTAGATACAATATCAATCGCTAATTACTGTCTTTCTGATTATCCTTCTTTTGTTCTCACTCATTAGTAAAGGTTTTATTCTCTAATTCTTTCACACTTAGTAACACTTTGTGTCTTAGTGGCTTTACTACCTTGATTGAAGTAAATTCGCTTAAAAAACAAAAAATCCTATCACTATTCTACTGCTATTTCCATGGTAAATCATGAAAAGATGAAATATAAATCTCTTGAGGCTAGCGTTTACATTTGGTCTTAAAGTTAAATTGCATATATTTTGAAAAGGCTTTTAGTCTGAAATGGAATTCAATCAACAGAAAATGCCATTGAATATTGTTCATTTTAACATATCTTTCTTAGAATAAGATAGCTGCTCATAAAATCAATGAAATAAAAAAGTATACATTGCTATTTAAGGTAAAGTCAAGGTAATATTCTACCTACTGGATTCTATCTTTTTGTATTTTTCTCATCGATATATAAGAAATTACTGATTCTAATCCATGGAAAAGCCAATGATAATCTTGTTCATAAGCATAAAATAAAAATACAAATAAAAATGAAAAAAATCAGGCCGTCCCAGTTCCAATAAATTATTTCTTTATTCTCTAACAAACCAAATATTTTTAAGAACTCCAAGATGCTTAAAAATCAATAATCATTTGCTTTCCATGAACATCTAAGCAAATTCTTGACAGAAAATATAATTTCAGCACTTGGACAACCCCAACCCCAGCCAATAAAAAGAAAAACAAACAACTTTTACTCGAGTAAGATGCTAACATATGAGCATAAAAGTTATATATATATATATATATATATATATATATATGTATGCAGGTTTTATTAAAAAATGACAGACAAGGTGTGATGGTTAGGTTTTTTATGTAATTGTTCATGTGATATGATTTTTACTTTTGAGGACATAAATTATATAAAAATTGTTCAAAATAGCTAAATGTATAGCCAATAGTGCTTGATAAACAAAACATTTGGACAATTTTTATATAATTTATGTCCTCAAATGGGAAAAATCATAAGATCCCATGAAAAATTGCATAAAAAAACTTAGCTATCATACCTTGTCTGTCATTTGTAATGAAAACTGCATAAAAGAGTGATTGCTGACCAAATATACAATATATATATATATATACTACTGGCCATAATTATCAGGCAACCCCAGTTTTTTCAAAGAAATAATGTATTTCATACTATTTTTAGTATTTATTGCCAAATGAAAATAGAATGGTTCTTTTGTTATTATTACTTTGCAAAATTTTACAAGGCAAGGAAGCAAAGATGAACTCATTCGAATCACCCTAAATTTTTTCATTCTTTCATTGATGAAACTGTAGTATAGGTAATAATTAAATATTTATAAATTCATTTGATGCCCATGTTATTGTGCAATATTAACAAAAGAACCATTCTATTTTCATTGACAATTATTTACTTGGCAATAAATACTAAAAAACAGTATGAAATACATCATATTTTTAAAACACTGGGGTGGCTTAATAATTATGGCGGGTAGTGTATAAATAAATATATATATTTATACAACACGAAATATATTTAGTGTTATATATATACACTAAATATATAGTCTTGTTCTTGTTTAGTATTATTAGTTATTGATAGTTCTTTTTACACTGAATCTAAATCTGTATTACCTGCTCCAGGAATTTGTTGTAACCTCGTTGGTTATTGTTGTGACCTAAAAAGTTACTGATGAGTTTTGGTATCATGCAGTTGTATTGTCTTGGGTCTTGGTATATTACTTCAGTTACATGTGGGTTTGTAGTAATAATAGTATGGGAATATTTCAGTATCTTGCTATTTAAACGCAACGTCAATTGCCATCTCCTATCTTCTTGAATCCCATTAATATTTTAGCCTTTCTTCAATACCCACTGTACCCAGACTTTTCTCTCACTGCAACCCCCTGTGCACTAGTGGTGATCCTGCCTTGCTTGGGGTAAAATGATTAAAAAAAAAATTTTAATTATTCAAACTGTTGTCCTCTTCTTTATACCCATATTCATGACATTTTGGTGATGGCATACTTCAGCCTTCTTCAGGTGATATACATTGGAATTTCAAACTAAACCTTTTATTTAGTCCAGGGGGTTTTAATTCTATATGCCATGTCTTTCATACAATTTTATAAAAAAAATATTTTGCACGCAGTTGAAGGTAGTGTATGCTAGTGGTGGTCATGTCCAGCTTAGGGTGAAATAATTAATATATATATAAAATGCCGACTACAAAGTTTTGTGAAGGCATTATTGTGATGTTTTCACTCTTCAGGGATTCTTCTGCAGCTGTATTCTGATGTTTTCTTTTCAAGACTTACATATTTTATAAGACTTACATATTCTAGAATATGTAAATCTTTAAATGACCAATGGCCCTTTTGTCTATATGAAAAACTATATATTCATGAATTTCTATAAAAATCTTTTAAATAAACTTAACAAAATTAATGTCATATGTAAACATTGTAAAATGTTAGCCTTTGAATATGGTTAATAATTCTTCATAAAAGAATATTGATTAACTTACATATATCCGGTACTCTGTTTTGTATTATGGTAAAATATTAATTTAATAGATATTAAAATTTATTAAAATATATTATTTTAAAAATTATTAAAAACTATATATTTATTAAAATATATTTATTAAATTTATTAAAAATTTATTAAAAATTTATTAAATTTATTAAAAATAAATTTATTAAAATATATTATTTTAAAAATTATTAAAAACTATATATTCATGAATTTCTATAAAAATCTTTTAAATAAACTTAACAAAATTAATGTCATATGTAAACATTGTAAAATGTTAGCCTTTGAATATGGTTAATAATTCTTCATAAAAGAATATTGATTAACTTACATATATCCGGTACTCTGTTTTGTATTATGGTAAAATATTAATTTAATAGATATTAAAATTTATTAAAATATATTATTTTAAAAATTATTAAAAACTATATATTTATTAAAATATATTTATTAAATTTATTAAAAATTTATTAAAAATTTATTAAATTTATTAAAAATAAATTTATTAAAATATATTATTTTAAAAATTATTAAAAACTATATATTCATGAATTTCTATAAAAATCTTTTAAATAAACTTAACAAAATTAATGTCATATGTAAACATTGTAAAATGTTAGCCTTTGAATATGGTTAATAATTCTTCATAAAAGAATATTGATTAACTTACATATATCCGGTACTCTGTTTTGTATTATGGTAAAATATTAATTTAATAGATATTAAAATTTATTAAAATATATTATTTTAAAAATTATTAAAAACTATATATTTATTAAAATATATTTATTAAATTTATTAAAAATTTATTAAAAATTTATTAAATTTATGCGAATTAAGAGTATATGAAAATCATGAAAAAAATTGCACTTTAAACTGAAATTAAAAATAGTTTTTATCATACCAAAAGTCTTTTTAAATCAGATCAAAAATAAAAAATGTTTTCGGTCCTTACGTATTATCGGGAGGACCTTTGATAACAAGGTGTTATAAGCCCGCTTATAACACCAAGGAACTGGAAAAATCAGGCTTTCATCACCTCAACGTCAACCACAAGTACAACTTTGTGGATTCGAACACCGGGGCTCATACGCAGACAGTGGAACGCCTATGGGGATCGACAAAGTGGCGAAACAAGAAGCACTGTGGCACTGCACGTCACCATTTGGAGTCGTATTTGGCCGAATTCATGTGGCGGAAGTATGTTGCCTGTACTGATGTCTTTGAGTCACTTTTGGAAGCAATTGCGACGTTCTGGCCTCCGGAATTACAAATGTAATGTTATTTTATTGTTTTAACCGTTTCAATAAATAATTTACTTTAATTTTTGAGTCGTTTTTTTAAAGGTCCTCCCGATAATACGTAAGTACCATGTTTTCTTTCTTTCTTTTTTGTTTTGAAAATGGCTGGGATACATAAAAATCTAAGCCAATACCCTTGTACCAATAATTTATACATTGCACAAAAAAAACAAAAAAAAAACTGTTTAGACTCTAGCTGAAGAAAATGACACTTTCCCGTTAAACTTGAAAGAAAAAACCCATATCCCCCAACAAATAACCTATATTTTCAAATTTAAAAGTCGAACTTCATTCTGATTAGTTAAATTAAACACACACATAAAATCTTAATTTTTTCTATCTTCCCTCTCCATATTTAACTCTTTAAATAACAATCGTATTGTTTTCTACATTCAAATGTAAATCATTTTCACCACAATTATTCGACAATGCCTGATGATGAGGCGCAGTTTATTGGAATAAGTGGGGAAAATAATGGTTAACCCAAGATTTAAACAGGTTAAGATTATAATATTAAAAATAATGGTTAAGATTATAATAGTGATTTTCTAAGTGTAGCTTAGATGTGGCACAAAGCCAAAACTATGGGGCACTATTCAGTCATAATTGGAAATGACAGCAAGCTTAAAAATTATATCCTAAGCATAGTTCATATGGGACACAAAACTGAAAATTTGGAGCACTCAGTGAGAATTGAAACTTGTTATTTAGTTGTAATTGATCTAGTGAGACTAGCTGGGTAACCATTACACCCTATTGTAGTGCCCCAGGTTAAGATTATGATGGTCGTGAATGCATCCTCTTGGGAGTCAGTTCCACAAAAGTGAAAGTAGGAGATCTGGTGAATTAAAAGATGGATGAAGTGAGAAAGCCTATCAATTTAATGCTCCCGATATGTGACTGGTTAAAAAAAAGAATTGCTGGATTACCAAGTTGTATCATTAGAGTAATGAAAATTTTCAACAGAAATTGGGAATAAAATCTTATTCTTCTCCGTTATTAAACTGGCTGAGAAAAACAATCCAGGCGTGAGCTGACAGCTGCCTTTCCATTTCTTTCGCACTTCCAATATATGCATTTCCACTTAACTGCACCATCTCCATGATTTATGTCACCCACGGCAAATACATTATTTCCCAGTTTATGCTACAATGCTTATTGAAAATAAATGAAATATTAACACAATGTACAGAAATATTTAAATTTTGTAGATGAAGCATTGTCAATTATTATTCATTTTGGACTAGTATTTCCTTCATCATATTTCTCTTGCTTTTTATTGGAGGCTTATTCTTTATTTCTCATCTGCCCTGTTTACATAAATATGCTTTATTACTAGTAGTATTAATAGGATTCCAATTTCTCAGAGGAAGCATTGTCAATTCTTATTCATTTTGGACTAGTATTTCTTTCATCTTATTTCTCTTGCTTTTTATTGGAGGCTAATTCTTTATTTCTCATCTGCCCTGCTTACTTAAATATGCTTTATTACTAGTAGTATTAATAGGATTCAAATTTCTTAGATGAAGCATTGTCAATTATTATTCATTTTGGACTAGTATTTCTTTCATCTTATTTCTCTTGCTTTTTATTGGAGGCTTATTCTTTATTTCTCATCTGCCCTGCTTACTTAAATATGCTTTATTACTAGTAGTATTAATAGGATTCAAATTTCTTAGATGAAGCATTGTCAATTATTATTCATTTTGAACTAGTATTTCTTTCATCTTATTTCTCTTGCTTTTTATTGGAGGCTTATTCTTTATTTCTCATCTGCCCTGCTTACTTAAATATGCTTTATTACTAGTAGTATTAATAGGATTCAAATTTCTTAGATGAAGCATTGTCAATTATTATTCATTTTATACCAGTATTTCTTTCATTTTATTTTTCTTACTTTTTATTGGAAGCTTATTCTTTATTTCTCATCTGCCCTGCTTACTTAAATATGCTTTATTGCTAGTAGTATTAAGAGGATTCAAATTTCTTAGATGAAGCATTGTCAATTATTATTCATTTTGGACTAGTATTTCTTTCATCTTATTTCTCTTACTTTTTATTGGAGGCTTATTCTTTATTTCTCATCTGCCCTGCTTACTTAAATATGCTTTATTACTAGTAGTATTAATAGGATTCAAATTTCTTAGATGAAGCATTGTCAATTATTATTCATTTTGGACTAGTATTTCTTTCATTTTATTTTTTTTTTTTTTTTTTTTTTTATAAGCGTTTCACCCCGAGCAAGGCATGTCACTGCCACTACTGTGCAGGGGGCTACGTAGAGAGGAGAAAGGCTGGTTAAATATAGGACATAACAGAGGGTGGGTGATAGGCGGGTGAGGATACCGAGAATGAGGGTTGGGTAGATGAGAGTGTTGTGAGAATAGTTGGGAGTTAGTGTGATAGGAGGTGTCTATTGACCCTACATTTAAACACCTGGAGATTGTAACTGTCGGGAAAGCAGACTTGTGGAAGGGAGTTCCACAGGCGGGAAGCGCGAGAAAAGAAGCTGTTGGAGTAGAATTTACGGTTACATCTCATTTGTTTAACTGTAAAAGGGTGGGACCTAGTTGCTAATCTAGTATCTCGTGTAAATTCGTGCTTGGGCGGCACCAGTGATCTAAGCTCATCGGAGCAGAAGCCATGAAAGTACTTGTAGAAGAGGCACAGGGAAGCTACATCACGCCGGTGTGAGAGCGGCTGCAGCCGGTCTGCCAAGTTAGTATCAACCACGTTACAGATCCTCCTTTGTATTTTGTCAAGAAGCCCAAGGAGAGCAGCAGGGGCACCCGACCAGATATGGCAGCAATATTCAATACACGGGCGGATGGTAGATTTGTATATGTGCAGAATAGTTTCAGGTGGGAAAAATTTCCGGGCCCTGCACAGAGAGCCGACTTTCATAGCAGCAGATTTGGCAATGGATTCAATATAGTCATTCCATTTGAGGTCCGCCGAGAGTGTAAGGCCAAGGAGGCGTAGTATTTTACTCTCTGGGAGGCTAGCCTGTCCCATGCTAATGGGAGGTAGATGCGATAGTCTATGGTGGTTAGTTGATAACAGCTTTGTTTTGGAGGCATTGAAATTTACCAACCATTTCCTACCCCAGGTCACTACGGATTGGAGGTCCCTTTCCAGTGCGGCAGCGAGGTTCACTTTGTCGTCCAGACCTGGTTTCTGATCGATGCGGGAGTAGATTGTTGTGTCGTCGGCATACATGCCAACTTGGGATCTAATGGTGTCGGGGAGATCATTAATGTAGATCAGAAATAGCGTGGGACCTAGGATAGAACCTTGAGGGACGCCCGCGTTCGTCTGGTAGTTTTGGGAGGCATGCCCATTTAATACCACCTTTAATGTGCGGTTAGAGAGGAAGGACTGGATGAGGTCAAACAGATGTCCAGTTATCCCATAGCTCCGCAGTTTGCACAAGAGGCCAGCATGCCAGACCCTGTCGAATGCTTTGGAGATATCCAAGGCAACGGTTCGGGCTTCACCATTCTTGTCGAGTGCCTGGTATATGTACTCGGTAATGGTCGTTAGCATATCAGCAGTAGACCTGGTGAAGCGAAACCCATACTGTTTGTCAGAGAGAAGCCCGTTGGTCATAAGGTGCTGAATCACCTCGGCGTTGATAATGGCTTCGAAAACTTTGCCAAAGATTGGAAGGAGACTAATAGGACGGTAATTGGCGGGGTCCGAGGGTTCGCCAGAATTCTTAAATATAGGTACTACGCAGGAGGACTTCCAACAGGCAGGAAAGCAGGAAGCAGATAGGCAGAGGTTATAGAGTTTAGAGAGGACAGAGGAGAGTTCTGGGGCACATTTCTTCAGTACTATGACTGGGATTCCGTCACCGCCGCTCGCTTTGTGTGGGTCAAGTTGCGCAATTATCTTGGCGACCAGCGAGGGCGAGATGAGGACGTTATTTAGTTGAGCCTTAGTTCTGGGTGGGAAGTCTGGTGTAGGTATTCCTAACGAGTCCAGTGTCGAATTGGTTGAGAATTTACGGGCAAAGCACTCAGCCTTGTCGGCTGGGGAGGTGAGAACTTCAAATTCATTGATTAGTGGGGGTATTGAAGTCTTGTTCCTGCTGAGCACGCTTTTGCAGAGACGCCAGTAATCTTTGGAGCCAAACTTAGAGGATGCTATGCGTTGCCTAATTCTGGTAGCAAACGCCCTCTTGGCTTCGTTCAGTACTTTTTTACACTTGTTCCGTGCTGAGGTGAAAAGGCGCCTGTTTTGGTTCGACGAGCAGCTTCGATAGAGCCGGAAGAAATGGTTCCGGTGGGCAATAGCGGACGAGCAAGCGGGTGAGAACCAGGGGGACGAATTAGGTTTTAGTTGGAATTTTCTGGCAGGGATAAAAGCATCGATGCCAGCCTTAACCCAAGAGGAGACTTCGGAGGCACAGTCTTCGACAGGAAGATCAAAGACGTTGTTCCAGGGGACGTCGCAGAGGAAGTCCCTGAACGAGTCCCAGTCGGCTCTTTGGTAGCAGTATGATATTCTGCTGGTCTGGTTTTCTTGGGAAGAGTTAGTGCGGATTGATATGTTTACGGAGACTACGGCGTGGTCAGAATTTCCAAGGGGGCAGAGTTGCCTGGTAGTGCAGGAGTCTGGGATGGAAGTAAAACAAAGGTCGAGTAAAGAGTCCCTTCCGTTAGGGTTTTTAGAGAAACGCGTGGGGAAGTCCACCACTTGCGTTAGAGCTTGGGCTATTGAAAAGTGCATGGTGCGGATCCCAGCAAGGTCGGTGGCTGAGTTTTCAAGCCACTTGGTGTGGTGGGTGTTAAAATCGCCAAACACAAATATTTGGGCAGATGGGTGAGAAGAAATGGCCCTGTCGATGTTATTAGAGATGCAATCAAGTAACGTACAGTCAGAGGAGGAGGGGGAGCGGTAGAGGAAGAAGAGATAGCTAACCGAGCTTAGAAGTGAGAGACGGAAGCACATGAAGGAATGATCAAGGGATTCAAGAGATGTGACCCTGGCTAGGGGGAGTTGTTCGCTGACATATACACCAAGCCCATGCATATGGACATTGGAGTCCTTCCTGAAGAGAGGAAGGTAACCAGGAACGAACAGCTCTGAAGAGGGGATAGAAGGGTCAAGGTTAGTCTCACATATAGCTAAGATATCGGGTGAGTTAGTTAGAAGGAAAGACTCTACACTATTAAAGTTACTGCGAATACCTCGTATATTTGTGAAGGTAACGCAGTCTCTGTTGTCCTCATCTTGTCATATTCACAACATTTCGGCTATTGTATGCTCTGGCCTTTTTCAGGATCTTTCTCAGAAGGGGTATTGTAAATATTTACACTATATATGTTGTTCATCTGTTGTCCTCATCTTTATTGCCATATTCATTACAATTCAGCCTTGTTCAGGTAATTTATACAGAAATTTCAAACCCAGCTCTTTATTTAGTCTACTTTGATAAGTTATTCTAGTTCCATGTGCCATGCTTTTTCTAGATATCTCAGTTTTGGTTATTCCCCTTTAGTAACTCAAATCTTCAATTTTTTGTTCATCTCTGCTGTGGCCAGGTATTGAACTTAAAACTCTTTGGGTCAAATCACTGGATTACTTTAACCAAAGTTTTTATCCATCGAGCTATATGACCTGACTGGGCAGAAGATTATCCCGCAGTAGGTTGCCATTGCTTTCTGTGGTAGACTGGTTGCCAACCAAGGCTATAGAACCTAATCTGTCCTGTTATTTAACCCATAGCTGAATGTGATTTGTAGTGCAGTGAATATTGACTTGGAACGAAAAATCAGAGAACTGAGTTTGAATTCCAGTTGAATTTGATGCGTTCACTTGCATGCAAATACCCTTGGGAAAGATATTAATCCATCTCTTCACTCCAGCTATGGGTCAAATAACAGGACAGATTAGGTTCTATAGCCTTGGTTGGCAACCAGTCTATTGCAGAAAGTAATGTCAACCTACTGCGGGAAAATCTTCTGCCCTGATATGATTGTCCAAGCATGTATTACTTAACTGACTGACTGACTGTAATGAAAAGCAAGAGAAAATTGTGTCATTTGTATTTGGGGGACAACAAAATTTTTACAAGATTTATAGCAGCTGTAATCATTTACCTGATGAAACTGGGTTATAGTGTTCTTCTGTGTAACAAGTTTTTTCAGTATGCAGGTGATCATGGCTTTCCCCAAATTCCTATCCTTTGTAAGTCTAAACAATGTTTTTTTTCTCCCTCACCTTTTTTTGCAGTTCATGTTTGGCCATCCATTTACACAGGCTATACTATTATAATCTTAACCTGTTCAAGTCTTGGGTTAAACATTATCTTCCCCACTTATTCCAATAAACTGTGTTTCTTGCTTTGTAACCCTTTACTTCAACTGGCCCTTTGGCCTTACTGGCTTGTTAGGTCCTGAGCATGATGATGAACTGCATCCAACAGAAAAGCTTCTGATTGAGAGGTTACAAGGAGCATGGAACCACCTATTAATTGCTGTTGTTCTCAGGTCCACTCTGACACACCTCTCATAGAAAAATATACATTTTTGAAGAAAAAATTATTACTACAACACATTTTTGAAGGATAACATTTTTCTCAACAAAACATTTTTTGAATACAAAACTAGAATACATTTTCAGTTTTCTAAAATAAGTAAGAATAAAAACAAAAATATTTTCATTAAAATCTTACTAAATCAACCTTCTCACTATAACCGAATATTAAAAAAAAAAAAAAATTAAAACCCCAACTTTTTGGCATTAAATAACCCACAGAGGTTGATATGCCATTAAACAAAACTCAAACACTCAAACTTACAAGGCTTGTTAAGTTGCTTTGGTTGCCTTGAACATGTTCTGCGAGTGTCAGATTTTCCAAGCCCTTTTTCCTTATTATAAATCTTAGAAATTTCAGCTGTCTTTTTTCTGAGCCAGAGCACAAGTGTCTTTTTTCGTTCTCATTTTTGTTAAAACTTTCACATTGCTCCCATTTTCTGCCCATGACATTTTTAGCCTGTTTACCGAACAGAAAATCATACAGCCCATTGATTAATCAGAATCAGTAAAACATCATTTACCACTTGGGTATTTTGTTTTATCTATTTTGATTGACTATTAGGAAAAAATATATACTCATAATACCAATCTAATAGAAAAAAGTACTAAAAACATCAAGGCCTTTTATACCTGGGCTTCATCATTTAGACATCACCTTTAATATTGTGATAGAAACAGATAAAAGTAAAAATAGGCTACAATTAAATATTGAGTTTGAGTTTTGTTTTATGGCATAAAACTCTGTGGGTTTTATAATACCAAAATGGTAGGGTTTTAAAGTATTTCTTTTAATATTCGGTTATAGTGAGAAGGTTGATCTAGTCAGATTTTGATGAAATTTTTTTTTGTTATTTAGAAAACTGAAGATGATTCAAAAATGCATTGCTGGTAGTAATTTTTTTCTTCAAAAATGTATTATGGCAATAATATTTTTTTCCTTCAAAAATGTGTTATGGTAATAAATTTTTCCTTCAAAAATGTCTATTTTTCTCTAAAAATCAATTATTGCTATAAATATTTCTATAAAAGTCCATTTTTATGCTTTCATAGTGTTTTGCCTCCAGTTTAGGGGTTAACTATTTGCCCATAGCTGGGACCCAAACAGGCGCTACCACTCCGGGTCAGGGTAGACCTGGGAACAACAGCAGTTAAGAGGTGGTTCCATGCTCCTCATGCCTGGCTGCCATATGCAATTTACTGTCATACCCAGGACCACTAATAAATATTATCTAAAATTATAAAATCAATCATTATCAAAAGATCTATTCAATCTATACAGCAAGGCAATTCAGAGAGAACTAAAAGTCCAGCCAGGATTGTCATTGGTGGCCACAATTTTAACAATCTAAGATAAGCAGATAAGTGCAGATAGCAGAAACAGAAAGAAAAATACTAGATCTTCTACAGATGATAGCTAAAGAAAACAAGAATAAAGGACTAAACATAAACTAAAAAAAAAAATGAATGGATAGTCATCAGTAAAACGAGGAGGCCAAAATGCCAACTGCAAGTTAGGAATACTGAAATTGACCAGGTACATAAACTTAAATAGATGGGAAGTATTCAGACATAGGACTGAAGGTGTGACACTGAAATTGGAAGGCATATTGGTATGACCAAGGATGCATTCTAAAGGTCAAGTAGAGTATTGAGAGACAGGAAAATTTAACTGGAAACAAAGAAAAGAGTACTGGACTGTTACGTGATATCTGTCCTCCTTTATGGCAGCAAATGCTGGGCAATCTCCTCATGGATAATTGGCATGACCAAGGATGCATTCCAAAGGCCGAGTAGAGTATTGAGAGACAGGAAAATTTAACTGGAAACAAAGAAAAGAGTACTGGACTGTTACGTGATATCTGTCCTCCTTTATGGCAGCAAATGCTGGGCAATCTCCTCATGGATAATTGACATGACCAAGGATGCATTTCAAAGGCCGAGTAGAGTATTGAGAGACAGGAAGATTTCATTGGAAACAAAGAAAAGAGTACTGGACTGTTACGTGATATTTGTCCTCCTTTATGGCAGCAAATGCTGGGGAATCTCCTCATGGATAATTGACATGATCAAGGATGCATTTCAAAGGCTGAGTAGAGTAGAGAGACGGGAAGATTTCATTGGAAACAAAGAAAAGAGTACTGGACTGTTACGTGATATTTGTCCTCCTTTATGGCAGCAAATGCTGGGGAATCTCCTCATGGATAATTGACATGACCAAGGATGCATTTCAAAGGCCGAGTAGAGTATTGAGAGACGGGAAGATTTCATTGGAAACAAAGAAAAGAGTACTGGACTGTTACGTGATATTTGTCCTCCTTTATGGCAGCAAATGCTGGGGAATCTCCTCATGGATAATTGACATGACCAAGGATGCATTTCAAAGGCTGAGTAGAGTAGAGAGACGGGAAGATTTCATTGGAAACAAAGAAAAGAGTACTGGACTGTTACGTGATATCTGTCCTCCTTTATGGCAGCAAATGCTGGGCAATCTCCTCATGGATAATTGACATGACCAAGGATGCATTTCAAAGGCCGAGTAGAGTATTGAGAGACAGGAAGATTTCATTGGAAACAAAGAAAAGAGTACTGGACTGTTACGTGATATTTGTCCTCCTTTATGGCAGCAAATGCTGGGGAATCTCCTCATGGATAATTGACATGACCAAGGATGCATTTCAAAGGCCGAGTAGAGTATTGAGAGACAGGAAGATTTCATTGGAAACAAAGAAAAGAGTACTGGACTGTTACGTGATATTTGTCCTCCTTTATGGCAGCAAATGCTGGGGAATCTCCTCATGGATAATTGACATGACCAAGGATGCATTTCAAAGGCTGAGTAGAGTAGAGAGACGGGAAGATTTCATTGGAAACAAAGAAAAGAGTACTGGACTGTTACATGATATCTGTCCTCCTTTATGGCAGCAAATGCTGGGCAATCTCCTCATGGATAATTGACATGACCAAGGATGCATTTCAAAGGCCGAGTAGAGTATTGAGAGACAGGAAGATTTCATTGGAAACAAAGAAGTGAGTATTGAATTGTTATGCAATGCAGCTAACATCTGAACAATCTCCTCAAAGATGAAAAAAAGACTTGAAGCAACTGAAATGTGGTTTTACCGATGAATGTTGAAAATCCATGGATCAAACATGTTAGCAACAACAAGGTTTTGGAGAGGATGGAAACAAAAAGGAAACTTATACCTAACTTCAGGAAAATACACTTGAAGTTCTTGGGATATGTAATGAGGAAGTGGGGCTTGAAGAATCTGATACTCACATGACAGATAGAGGAAAAGAGAGACAAGAGAAAGCAATGCATGACATAGTTGATGGGTGAAGCAGGGTTTGGGAGGGGTAACAAGAGATAGGGTGTTAAGAGCTACAAGGTATAGGGAGATGTGGAAGGCCATGATTGCCTACATTCTGAAGGGACACGGTACATAAAAGAAGAAGAGTTATAAATAACTAAGTACTGAGAAGAGGTGGATTCATAACTAATCAGAATTTGATAAACAAGAAATTATGTGGGTATAAAGTGGGGGATCAGTTCAATATTACAATCAATATATAAACTGATCCCCCATCGTGGTTATTCTAGTTTTTATATATTTATATTCTAGATTTATGACCTTAAGCAAATGGTTGGCAGAGCAGGGTTTGAGAGGGGTAACAAGAGTTAGGGTTTTAAGAGCTACAAGAGATAGGAAGATGTGGAATGCCATGATCGCCTACATTCTGAAGGGACATCGCACATAGAAGAAGAGTTATAAATAACTAATCATTATTGAGAAGAGGTGCATTCATACCTAATCAGATTTTGATAAACAAGAAATTATAATCTGGGTATTAAGTGGGGGATTAGTTCAATATAGTAATCAATATAAAACTGATCCCCCACTTTGTGTCCATGCTAGTTTCTATACATTGATATTCTAGATTTATGGGCTTGAGCAAATGGATAGCAGAGCAGGGTTCGGGAGGAGTAACAAGAGAAAGAGCATTAAGAGCTACAAGGGATAGAGAGATGTTGAAGGCCATGATCACCTATGTCTGAAAGGCCAAAGTGACATGGCATATAGAAGAAGAAAAAGCCAAAAATACACTAACAGATGCAAAAAATTAAACAAATAAAATCAAGTATGGAATAAACTACATGAATACAATGAAACAAATGAAATAAAATAAATATTTTGTACTGAAACTTCATCCATTTTTCCTGATCATTTAGCCAATATTTCCATTTTTTTTAGATATTAATGATTTAGTGATAAAAATCTTACTAATTAACCCATACCTGAGAGAAGAAAAGGTGGATTCTTACCTAATCAAAATTTGATAAACAAGAAATTATCATGTGTATCGTGATTAATATATAAATGATCCCTCAGTTTATAGCCACAGTAGATTCAATACATTTATAATCTAGCTAATGTAAATAAATAAAAAAATATATATACCTGTGTAGCTAATCAGTATTTCATTGATTGATTAATTTATTTGTTTCTTATAAACCATTTGTAAGTTATTTAAAGCTGGGAAATATTTTCAGATCATAAGAATTTTTCTTCTTTTCGATATTATTAAGTGATACAAGTTTTACTAATTAATTTTTCTTCTTTTCGATTAAGTGATACAAGTTTTACTAATTAATTTTTCTTCTTTTCGATTAAGTGATACAAGTTTTACTAATTAATTTTTCTTCTTTTCGATTAAGTGATACAAGTTTTACTAATTAATTTTTCTTCTTTTCGATTAAGTGATACAAGTTTTACTAATTAATTTTTCTTCTTTTCGATTAAGTGATACAAGTTTTACTAATTAATCCATAACTGGAAGGAAAATGTAGATGCATACACCATTATCGATTACACCATTCATCTGGTATTCCCAAGTAGTCACCAATCCAAGTAGTGACTAGGCTTAACATTGCTTAACTTAGGTGATTATACAAAACCAGTATTTAAATGTGATGTGGCTATAAGCCTATCCTTATATAATTACCTTGGCACTAAAAATACCTCTTTTCAGCTGATTTGGTCTTCTCTTTAACACATTGATTGCCAGCCACAGGATAATTTGTGGTCGGTAGTTTTTTTTTATGCCATAGGCCATAAGTTATCTTGTTTTTGTGGTCTTGCCATCAAGGCTACAACTACCAGATTTTTCATTGCTGACCTCTAATGCAATCATCAAAGATTGTACTGGCAACTAAACAGTGATACTTTTAATGTGAAAGCTTCATTTGAAGCAACAAATCAACTCCAAAGATTTTTTATTGCTTTTGTCAGTCAGTTAACTGACATAAGTGATACACACCTGGGCAAACATGTCACTTTCAATCTATGACTAACTAGGCAGTAGGTTACCATTTCATTCTGCTGTAGACTGGTTGTCAATCAAGGCTACAGAACTCAACTGTCCTGCTATTCAATCCATTGCTGGAGAGAGAAGAGATGGATTAATATCTTTCTCAAGGTTATTCGTGTGTAAGTGAATGCAATGAATTCAATTGGAATTTGAACTTGGCTATCCAATTTCTCATTTCAAGCTGATACCCATTGCACCACAATGCATATGTTGGCTATAATAAAGTCAATGTTTGAAATCAGATTTTGTAACTGATTCCTGGCACTCAACATGTTAAAGAAAAGTAACCTACTTCGGGCAATGGCACCTTAGTCCTCTTCAAAAGTTTTCTGTTTCTATCTTTACACAATTATCTTGCCACTTTCTAATTTTTTTCAAATTGTCTACAAAGTCCTCTTTTCAGCTGCTTTGTTTTTGTCTATAATTTTTTCTCATTTTATTTCCCTTTCAATGGAAATTTTATATTTAAGAAAATAATGAAATTACCAGAAAAAAGCCGAGTTCAAAATTCCAGTTGAATTCCTTGCATTCACTTCTGCACAAATACCCTTTGGAAAGGTATTAATCTATCTCTTCCCTCCAGTTATGGGTTAAATAATAAGACAGATTGGGTTCTATAGACTTGGTTGGCAACCAGTCTACTGCAGAAAGCAATGGCAACCTGCTGTGAGATAATATTCTGCCCAATCAGTCATGTCTCTTTTGAGACATGATTGCCCAAAGCGTGTATTACATATGGCCCTTAACTGACTAAATTGGTGCTGACAAACATTGGTTATCAGTCAGTTAAGTGCCATATATGATACACACTTGGGCAATCATGTCTCTTTCAATTCATAACTGACTAGGCAGAAGATTTTCTTGCAGTAGATTGCTATGTCTTTCTGTGGTAGGCTGGTTGCTACAGAACCCAATCTTTTCTGTTATTGAGGCCCATAGCTGGAGAGAGAAGAGATAGATAAATTACTTTTTCAAAGGTATTTGCATGTAAGTAAATGCAAAAATTTCAACTGGATTTCAAACTTGGCTCTTCGAATTCTCATTCTGAGCTGATATCCATTGCACTACAATGTACACACAATCATTAGTCAGTCAGTTAAGTGCCATAGATGATACATGCTTGGGGGATCATGTCTCGAAAGAGATATGACTGACTGGGTAAAAGATTTTCCTGCAGTAGACTGCCATTACGTTCTGTGGCAGACTGATTGCCAACCAAGAATATAGAACCCAATCTGTTCTACTATTTAACCCATAGCTGGAGAGAGAAGCAGCAGATAAATGCCTTTCCCAAGAATATTTGTGGAATGAATTTGACTGGAATTCAAACTCGGATTTTCAATTACTCGTTCCGAACCAATATCCACTGCACCACAACGCATTTCCATATATATTGACATCAGTCAGTCAGTTAAATGCCATACATGATACATGCTTGGGAGATTATGTCTTGAAAAATACATGACTTACTGGGCAGAAGATTTTTCTGCAGTAGGTTGCCATTACTTTCTGTGGTTGACATGTTGCCAACCAAGGCTATAGAACCCAAATCTGGAGGGAGAAGAGACAAATTAATACCTTTCTCAGTGAATGCAATGAATTCAAAATACTTTGCAAAAAAATACACTGCACAAGAATATAATAATCACATAGTATGCAAGCTCAGTGACTGATGTTTCACTGCTATATGATTAACATCATAGGATAGGATCTGTTCAGCCACGCACAGTAAGGTGCAATCTGAATGGCTGACAAATTATATCAAGGCTGTACAACTAGTCCGTGAGATACTTTCTGAACTGACCTTATTTTTAAAATCTGACTGATTACTTAACATAATCACTGCTTATTTTTTTTTCTACTCTCCAGACAACTCCAGGAATGGAAGGGTTGGTCAAGTTGCCAGAAGATGAAATGAAGAGTTCATAAATTGAGATGTTGATAGAAACTAGCAAATAAAAATAAATTGATAGACTGGTTTGCTGCCAATGGGATAAATTCAAGAATTCATGATTTTACAGAATGCTTACTTTTTTCAGATATTTTTTAGACATTTTCTGAGATTTCGTCTACAACTATCAAATTTAGCTTAAACAGTAACAGGAAGCAAGTTGTGACCTGTTATTTGATGACAACCCAACAGAAAGCTTAAAGAAACAAAAATATTTAATACTAACAAAAAATGGCCTACCTAGGGCAATGGTGTCTTAACCCACTTCAAAGTGATCCCCTCGAAATTTCTCATATCTACCTCAGAATAGATTTAGCTAAAAAAAACGTGAAGCAAATTGCAATATATGTTATTTGATAAACAAATCAATAAAAAGATTAAAGAAACAAAACTATTTGATACTAATAAAAAATGGTCTACTTAGGGCAATAGTGTCTAACCCCACTTCAAAGTGATCCCATTAAAATCTCTCAAGTCTACCTCCAAATAAATTTAGCCCAAACAAAAAGAGGAAGCAAATTGCAATATATATTATTTAATAAACAAACCAACAAAAAGATTACAGAAACAACAATATTTAATATTAGCAAAAATCAGCCTACCTAGGGCAATGGTACCTTAGTTACCTTCAAAGTTATCCTCTTGAAACCTTTCATGACTACCTAAAAAATCCTTCTATTTTTAAAAGAGTCTACAAAGTTTTCTTTAAGGACTGCCATTAGCTAACTTATGACATTCTTCTTAATTTCAAATATTCCGAAATTTCCCTTTTAATGATGATAGTCAGAACACACAAGGAGACAAATCTGGTATATAAGGATCCTGCCAGACCAGGATGACATGATGTTCTGCAAAAAAAACAAAAAACAAACACAAATAAGCCTGAAGAGATACTGAACTACTCATATCACACAGTATATGAGCTCACTCAGTAGCATGATATTGCCAATTGAATAACTTCACAAGAGAGTCGGGTTAATACATGCACAATAGTGTCCTCTCTGGTTAG
This sequence comes from Ascarosepion bandense, assembly GCA_037127315.1. Lineage (NCBI taxonomy): Eukaryota > Metazoa > Mollusca > Cephalopoda > Sepiida > Sepiidae > Ascarosepion > Ascarosepion bandense. The sequence continues at coordinate 5,183,028 of JBBBDQ010000707.1, forward strand.
CTACCAACTTGCATCTAGGCCACACAACCTGTTCTCCAGATATCCAAAATGGCTGATTCTTTCTGAATAGACTTTGTAAGTCACAAAAAAAAAAAAAAGTGAAAATGATGAGAAAAAAACTTTCCCCTCTACATTTTTTTGTGTATTTACCAGAAACCTACCCACTGAAGGCAGATATGGCACAAGGCTGATTATTTAATGTGGGAATTCTGAACCCTTAAGCTTCAGCAAAAATTTCCCGTAGAACTTGCATAACACAGGGTCGGGCTCCTGTCTGTTTTTCCCTAGATGAAAATCTGCTCTTCAGCATAGCCTTGTCTGGGTTCCTTTCCGCCTGGAGGTAGAGAGACCAACAATGTTGAGATCTGTTGGAACTCTACATTGATTTGTGTGCTAGTAGGATGTATTGGTCTTGGATTTTTCTTTTTAAAGATAAAAAGAATTTTTTTTTTTAAATCTTAAAATATATTCCTAACACACATTCTTGTCTTTCATTCTAACCTGAAGATGACATGATCAAAAAATACCTGTGAAATGCTTCATTTATAAATTCTTCATTTTGTCACATCATCTTCATTTTTGTTTTGGATGCTTTTAAACATTCTACATGCACACACATTATACATTCTACACACACACACACACACACATTATACATTCTATGCACACACATATACATTCTACACACACACACACACCTTATACATTCTACGTGCATATACACACATTATACATTCTACGCGCACATACAAACAATATACATTCTACAAGTGCATACACACATTATACATTCTACGCGCACATACAAACAATATACATTCTACGCATGCATACAAACAATATACATTCTACGAGTGCATACACACATTATACATTCTACGCGCACATACAAACAATATACATTCTACGCATGCATACAAACAATATACATTCTACAAGTGCATACACACATTATACATTCTACGCGCACATACAAACAATATACATTCTACGCATGCATACAAACAATATACATTCTACAAGTGCATACACACATTATACATTCTACGCGCACATACAAACAATATACATTCTACGCATGCATACAAACAATATACATTCTACAAGTGCATACACACATTATACATTCTACGCGCACATACAAACAATATACATTCTACGCATGCATACAAACAATATACATTCTACAAGTGCATACACACATTATACATTCTACGCGCACATACAAACAATATACATTCTACGCATGCATACAAACAATATACATTCTACAAGTGCATACACACATTATACATTCTACGCGCACATACAAACAATATACATTCTACGCATGCATACAAACAATATACATTCTACAAGTGCATACACACATTATACATTCTACGCGCACATACAAACAATATACATTCTACGCATGCATACAAACAATATACATTCTACAAGTGCATACACACATTATACATTCTACGCGCACATACAAACAATATACATTCTACGCATGCATACAAACAATATACATTCTACAAGTGCATACACACATTATACATTCTACGCGCACATACAAACAATATACATTCTACAAGTGCATACACACATTATACATTCTACGCGCACATACAAACAATATACATTCTACGCATGCATACAAACAATATACATTCTACGAGTGCATACACACATTATACATTCTACGCCTACATGCACACATTATACACACACATACACACATATATACATACATTCTACACACACATACAGACACACATTATACATTCCATACACACACATACACATATTATACATTCCACACATACACATACACACATTATGCATTCCACACACACATACATACATTCTACACACACATACAAAATGTGGTCAAAAAGTGTCAGGAGTGGTACTATAAAAAGAAAGCTACAATGCATCAATTTGGTATTAAATCTCCTTTAAATAGTCCCCCTTCTAAAGCTACGCACGTCGACCTCTGTTTCCATTATTTTCATTGATGGAAACAATGGAACTCCATTTTAAATGATTAAAAAAGTCTTATAAAAGATTACTGCAATTACCATTAACTATAAAAAATAAACATAATAAAAATCCTTATCAACTTTTTGCTCCAAGTAAGACAATAAAGTCACTAAGATGCAAGTGTTACTGGCTGCGATAAAATATGAGAAATAGAGAGGAATCAATAAATGAATGGGAAATAAGGCAGAAGATAACGACTGACATTGCTTTTAAACTTTTGAAGGTCAAAAGTGACAGGAATGCTTAGAAGTGAATCCCTTAAGCGTAAAAGAAGAAACTGTTAGCAAAGAACTTATGTTTACATCGAGACACTTTAATGGCAAACCGGTGAGACCTTGCCACCAATCTAGTACTGTACTTCAATTACTAAAGTCTAGGTACCAAAGTGGAAAGTTCACCAGAACAATTATCAGGAAAGTATTTGTCAAAATGGCAGGGGGAAAATACATTACATTGGTGGGAAAGTGACTGAAGCCAAAATATATAGTCAGGGACAATAACATTGCAGATTCTTCAAAAATGTCTCTAGTACTGTGCTTAAATTCATAGTCTAGATACCATAGAGGAAAGTTCATCAGAACAATTGCCATGAAAATATATAAAGAAAAAGCTCAGTGTCACTGCATTATGGTGATTGGAAAGTGACAAGGTGGGATGTATGGCCAGAACCAATAATATTGCAGATCCTTCTTTATATTTTATCAAGAATGTTTAAATATATAGCAGAAGCACCAGACCAGAAGTGGCAATAGTATTCAATCCATGGATGAATAGTAAACTTATAAATGTGCAAGACTTAGTAATGCTGTAATGTTTCTGTTTCATAAATCTTTTCCACCCAGCAACTCCTTGTGTCTTAGTGGCTTTACTGCTTTGCTTAAGGTAAATTTGATTTGTAAAAAACAAAAAAAACAAAAAAAAAACATAATCCTGGAGAGGTTCAGCTAAACAACTGATACACTGACACTTTGGAGCCTGTTCTGAATCCACCTGTTTTCAACAACTCAACAGTGAGAGAAGGGATAATATTTAACAAGAAATCTTTCACCCTCAGGGACTATATCATTTGTTTTAAGAATTTGAATGTTTTTGCAATAACATACTTCTTTATTTGTCTATACTTTTGAGATGAGGTAGTATTTAAAATATTTACTTAGGATGAGGACAACAGTTTGAACAAATTGCCATATTCACGACATTTCGGCTATTGTACACTCCAGCCATCTTCAGGTGATTGAAATTTTGAATTGAACCCTGCATTTTGATCACTGGGTTATATTGTTGTCATTCCATGAGACATGCAACTTCCTGATGTCTTAGTTATTTCTCTTTAACTCAACTCACTAAGTTATTCGTTCACCACTGATGTAGCCATGATTAAGTAATGTTCTAATGTTTCTGTTTTATAATTCTTTCATACCCAGTAAACCATTGTCTTAGTGTCTTTACTGCCTTGCTTGAAGTAAATTTTATTTAAAAAAAAAAAAACAGATTCCTGGAGAGTTTCTGTCAGATAACTGATACACTCACAACTCTTTGGATCAAGTCACTGGATCTAACCAATGCTTTTATCCACTGGGCCATATTCTCTTGAGAACAATATATCCCAGTGATCAAAATAAAGGGTTTGGTTTGAAATTCCAATCATTTTAATAAGGTCAGAGCATACAACAACCAAAATGTTGTATGACAATAAAGATAAGGGCAACAGTTTGAACAATGTAAATAATGATTCTTCTTGTATAAATAATCCTTTTTCCTGTGTGTTAAGCTGTGTAAAAGAAATATGTTAAAGAACAACTGATATCAACCCCAAAATGATGTTGGAGTGATAATATTAAATAAATTAATAAATAATTCCCAATCCTTAGTATAACACTATGTAATAGTCTGGAACCATAATAATTAATGAAAAATAAAAGTTAAGCAATAAAAATACAGAAAAGAATAGTAATTAACAATCAAGAAAGAAAAAGTTAGATTACAAAAACAGTTAAATAAATACAGAATACTCCCATGATGTACCAGAACAAGTGCTTTACCTAAATTGAAACAAAAATAAAAACCTTTCTCTCTCTTTATTTTTCAACTGCTGGAGGAGGCATATAACCTGGATAGTTCTATTCTCTGATACAACATGTTGCCACTTACAGATAAGCAAAACTTCTTTATTTCTGTACACATATTCTTTTTTATGTGCCATGTCCTTTCAGAATGTAGGTGATCATAGCCCACCACTTATCTCTATCCCTTGTCACTTTTAATATTTTTCCTCTTGGTATCTTTCCTGAAACCTTTCCACCATTCACTTGCTTAAACCCATGAAGGATGTCTCGCATTGCATTATCCTGTCTTTCTTTGCCTCTATCTGTCCTGTGAGTATTAAATTCTCCACTCCCTCCTTCCTCATTATGTGTTCCAGAAAATTCAGCAGTCTCTTCCTGATGTTTAGTATAAGTTTCCTTTTCATTTGCATCCTCTCCAAAACCTTGTCACTCAAAACATGTTCGGTCCAAGGTATCCTCATCATCTTTCTGTAGAACAACAATTCTGCTACTTCAAGTTTCTTCTTCATGTTTGAGAAGATTGTCCAGAATTTGCTGCCATATAAGAGAACAGATATATCTAGTACTCTTTTCTTTGTTTCTCAATACTCTGCTTAGCTTCTGAAATGCATCTTTGACCACGCTAATGCACATTTGGATCTCAGTGTTAGACTTTCCATCCTCTATCAAAAACACATCCTAGGTATTTAAATTTCTGCACATGCCAGATTTTAGTTTCTCCAACCTGTAGCTGGCATTTTGGGACTTCTCTTTTTGCTGATGACCATGCATTCAGTTTTCTTGTAGTCTATGTTTAGTCCTTTCTTTTCGCTTTCTTTAGCAAACTTATGTAGAAGGTCTTGGAGTTTCCTTTTCCTTTTCATGTCTACTATCAGCATTGTATCAATAATATACAGGAGTCATTAATTAAAAAAAATTGATTTTTTTTTTTAATCACCAAAATATGATTGCTGGTGAAATTTCTTTTCTTCACAGAAATTTAATGTATTCTATACATAGTTTATAAATTAATGAACGTAACTTTGTAAGGGAGAGGAAGTTCTTGCCTTTTTGGAACAAAGATTTAACAATTCAAAAATAAACAAGAAACCCTTCAGGAAATCCAACAATTACAGCAGTAGAAAAGATAATAAAAAGAATAAGAAAAATAGAGTAAATGAAAAAAAAAGTTAATAAATAAAGTTAAATTGATTGATTGATTTGTTTTTTATGGATTTTCAACCTTTTGCAGGTAGAAAAGTTAGAAAATATTTTTAGTTTGTATAAATATTTGGGAGATGATAATAATAATTTACTGAAACAAATCCTACTACTTAACACACAGCTGGGGGAAGAACAGGTAGATTCATATTTTTTTGTATAGGTAAGTGAATATAGGATGTGCCTTGGGAAAAGTATTAATCCGTCTATTCCCTCCTGTTATGGATTAAATAATAGGATAAATTAAGTTCTATAGCCTTGGCTGGCAACCAGTCTACCACAAAAAGCAAAGGCAAACTACTGTGGGATAATCTATTGCCTAGTCAGTCATGTCTCTTTCAAGACATGATCACACAAAGTGTGTATCACGTATGGCACCTGACTAAAAAAAAAAAAACCTAATTGTAGTTAGAACTTGGTTCTCCAATTTCCAACTCTGAGACATTATCTATGACACCACTCACACATCCAAGCTTTCAGCATTTAGTATTCCCAAATGGTCATCCATCTTGGTACTGATGAGGCTCAATTTTAACTTTGATGACTGGACAAGAACCGGGGTTTCAACATAATATGCAAAGTTAAATTCAGGCAAGAAACCTAACAATAATTTGAAAGTTCATGATGTGAAGAGAAAATTCATGTTTTATATCTAAATATTTCCAATTCTTCTTTTTAAATAATCATTGAAAAATTACCATATTTGCTGATGTCAGCAATTGCAGTTTTTTCATTAAATAAGCCTTGATAATTTGCATAAGATACAGGAATTCAGTTTACCCTCAGGCATAGATTACCTTCCTATCAGGTTAACATAGGCCTACAAAAACCCAAACTTTTGCACAACAAATTTTCAAGACTTATTTTATGAAAAAACTGATTCATGCCAAAAATATAAGAATTAGATTTTTTGATTTAAATGGATTTTTAGAATAATAACTGTTACTAAATAGTATTTAACCGTAATATGAGTTTTTGATCATCATATTAATCTGGAAAAAGTATATATAAATGCCAACAAAAAGGAAAAATATGTCAGAAAAATGTCAGAAAAATATGTCAGAAAAATATGTCAGAAAAATATGTCAGAAAAATATGTCAGAAAAATGGTGATAAAGAAATAACAGTAATAAAAAAAAAGAATTTTAAAACAAAGACCAGAAAAGAAAATTGAATAATTGAGCAAATCAAAAAAGGTAGAATCATTGATGAAGAATTAATAGAGAAGGCAAATAATTGGACTCAGGAGAGGTGGATGATGGAACGAGGTGTGACAGGAGAAAGTGTGCTAAGAGCCACCAGGGATAGGAAGATGTGGAAAGCCATGATCACCTAGGTCCTGAAAGGATAGGGTGCATAAAAGAAGAAGAATGTTCATAGTCAGCTACAAAGGGAGCAGCTGTTATATACAAAGGTTTAGAAAGAGTGGAAAGTTTAGACATAAATCCAGTAAAATAGTAAATTTATAAGACTGTTCGAGAGACAATCCAACCTGTAGTTGGCATTTTTGTGGGGGGGGGGGGGTCTTCTTTTTTGCTGATGAATATACATTCAGTTTTCTTGAAGTTTATGCTCTGTTATTTCTGAGTAAAAAAAAAACATAACCATCCACTCTCAGAATAGAAAAAAATAAATTCAGTAAAATAAACTGAAAAATAACTCCGTAAAAAAAATAAAATAAAAACACAAACGATATGTTTTAAATGACTTACGTGTTGGGTTCCAGTGTCGTGAGATCAATTGTAGCAGATCCCATAGAATCATCGTGCATACCACGATCATAGTCAAAGACTTTCACATACAATGGCTTTAACACATCCTCAATTGGAATGGTAAATTTTTCCTCCCATCGGGGATTTAGATCTTTATAGATAATTCGACTCTTGTGGTATAGCTTCCCATCAATTTTAAATTTAACGTATGGATCACTGGTTCCTGAAAGAGAGAAAAATAAAATCTGATGTATAAAATAGTAAATTTAATTTAATTTAGTACTATTATTTAGATTACCAATAGATTACAAATTTAATTTCTTTTGATTTGATAAATGGTGCAACCATCATTTAGCTGTTCAAAAACGCAAATACACACTTTTTTATCATTTCACTTTAAGCAAGTCAACTACTAAGACACAAAAGGTTTTCTGAGTGTTAGAGAATATAAGAAAAAAAAACATTATTAAAGCGAGAGAACAAAAAATGAACAGGAATGAAGAAGACAGAAGATAGCGATGGATATTGCAATAAAATTTAAAACAAAGTTGACTGGGAAGCATGAAGCCAGAAGAGTATTCCACGAGCAAGAAGTGTGGTACAAGAAATTGTTAGTATAGAACTTATGGTTACATACAGTCATTTCAACTAAAAATAATGTGACATTAAGACCGATTTAGTCTTCTTCATGTGCTGTGTCCTCTCAGGACATGACTCTCCACAACTATTTGTTTGTTGTAGCTCTTAATAAATTTTGTCTTTCTGTTATTTCTTATAAACCCTGTTCTGTCATCCATTTACTCAAACTCATTCTTCTTCTTTTATGTGCCGTGTCCCTTCAAGACGTAGGCAAACATGGCTCTCTACAATTTCCTGCCATTTGTAGCTCTTAATAAATTTTGTTTTTCTGTTATTTCTCCTAAACCTGTTCCGCTATCCATTTACTCAAGCTCATTCTTCTTCTTTTATGTGCCGTGTCCCTTCAAGACGTAGGCAAACATGGCTATCTACAATTTCCTGCCATTTGTAGCTCTTAATAAATTTTGTTTTTCTGTTATTTCTTATAAACCCTGTTCTGTCATCCATTTACTCAAGCTCATTCTTCTTCTTTTATGTGCCGTGTCCCTTCAAGACGTAGGCAAACATGGCTCTCTACAATTTCCTGCCATTTGTAGCTCTTAATAAATGTTGTCTTTCTGTTATTTCTCCTAAACCCTGTTCTGCCATCCATTTACTCAAGTTCATTCTTCTTCGTCTATATGCCGTGTCCCTTCAAGACGTAGGCAAACATGGCTCTCTACAATTTCCTGCCATTTGTAGCTCTTAATAAATTTTGTTTTTCTGTTATTTCTCCTAAACCTGTTCCGCCATCCATTTACTCAAGCTCATTCTTCTTCTTTTATGTGCCGTGTCCCTTCAAGACATAGGCAAACATGGCTCTCTACAATTTCCTGCCATTTGTAGCTCTTAATAAATTTTGTTTTTCTGTTATTTCTTATAAACCCTGTTCTGTCATCCATTTACTCAAGCTCATTCTTCTTCTTTTATGTGCTGTGTCCCTTCAAGACGTAGGCAAACATGGCTCTCTACAATTTCCTGCCATTTGTAGCTCTTAATAAATGTTGTCTTTCTGTTATTTCTCCTAAACCCTGTTCTGCCATCCATTTACTCAAGTTCATTCTTCTTCGTCTATATGCCGTGTCCCTTCAAGACGTAGGCAAACATGGCTCTCTACAATTTCCTGCCATTTGTAGCTCTTAATAAATTTTGTTTTTCTGTTATTTCTCCTAAACCTGTTCCGCCATCCATTTACTCAAGCTCATTCTTCTTCTTTTATGTGCCGTGTCCCTTCAAGACGTAGGCAAACATGGCTCTCTACAATTTCCTGCCATTTGTAGCTCTTAATAAATTTTGTTTTTCTGTTATTTCTCCTAAACCCTCTTCTGCCATCCATTTACTCAAGCTCATTCTTCTTCTTTTATGTGCCGTGCCCCTTCAAGACATAGGCAAACATGGCTCTCTACAATTTCCTGCCATTTGTAGCTCTTAATAAATTTTGTTTTTCTGTTATTTCTCCTAAACCTGTTCCACCATCCATTTACTCAAGCTCATTCTTCTTCTTTTATGTGCCATGTCCCTTCAAGACGTAGGCAAACATGGCTCTCTACAATTTCCTGCCATTTGTAGCTCTTAATAAATTTTGTCTTTCTGTTATTTCTCCTAAACCCTGTTCTGCCAGCCATTTACTCAAGCTCATTCTTCTTCTTTTATGTGCCGTGACCCTTCAAGACATAGGCAAACATGGCTCTCTACAATTTCCTGCCATTTGTAGCTCTTAATAATTTTTGTCTTTCTGTTATTTCTCCTAAACCCTGTTCCGCCATCCATTTACTCAAGCTCATTCTTCTTCTTTTATGTGCCGTGTCCCTTCAAGACGTAGGCAAACATGACTCTCTACAATTTCCTGCTATTTGTAGCTCTTAATAAATGCTGTCTTTCTGTTATTTCTCCCTAACCCTGTTCCATCATCCATTTACTCTAGAATAAGATAAAAAGAAAAACATTAATAAGAAGTGAGAACAACAAAAGAACAGGAATTAAGATGCCAAAAGATAATGTCTGACATTGCCTTTAAATTTTTGACGCTCAAAATTGACTGAAAAGCAAGCAGTCAAAAGAGAGCTTCATAAGTGAGATATGTGAGAAAAAAATTCATGTTGCATCTAGCCATTTCAAATGTTAAATGAAGTGAATATGTCACAATCTAGTACTGCGTTTAGATTCATAAAGTCTATGTACTAAAGAGGAAAGTTCATCTGAACAATTACCAGGAATATATTTACCAAAAAGGGACAGGGAAACTACATTACAGCAGTGGACAAGTAACAGAAGCCAAGATACAAGGTCAAGATAGATTACTAATATTGCAGATTCTTCTTTGGATTTTATCAAGGATCTCAAAGAGCATCAAACGTTAGTTAGGAATAAACTTTTATGTGCTTATATAAATTTTCCTCTATATCCAAATATATATATATATATATATATATATACGCTCTCACACCTGGAAGAATGGTAGACTTTGCAAAACAGTAGCTACTCTGGCATGTACGCATCGCTCATTCCGTAATGAATTAGAGCACTCTGGCTATTAGGCGTGTATAATGATAACATGTACGCTAAAAAGTCTACCGAGTGCCCAAAGCCCAGAGGTAGAATTGCTGACTGACGCCAGTTCGGTTGGGTTTCAATCCTGGGTTAAAAGCAATCGGAGTCTAACCGTACTGATGAGCTGTGATACAGTGAAACAGATCTGTCTGCAAATGACTATATATATATATATATATATATATACACACACACACACTACCAGTCATAATTATTAGGCCACAGTTTTTTTAAAAGAAATAATGTATTTCATACTCTTTTTAGTATTTATTGCCAAATGAAAATAGAATGTTTTTTTTTTGTTATTATTACTTTGCAAAATTTTACAAGGCAAGGAAGAAAGAATGAACTCGTCCAAATCACCCTAAATTTTCTTCATTCTTTCATTGATGAAACTGCAATATAGGTAATTATTAAATATTTATAAATTCATTTGATGCACATGTTATTGTGCAATATTAACAAAAGAACCATTCTATTTTCATTTGCAATTATTCACTTGGCAATAAATACTAAAAAATAGTATGAAATACGTTGTATTTTAAAACATGGGTTGCCTAATAATTATGGCAGGAAATGTGTGTATATATAATATATATATATATATATATATATATATATATAGAGAGAGAGAGAGAGAGAGAGAGAGAGAGAGAGATAGATAAGGAAATTTTGCAATTATATGGAAAAATTCTTATTTCACATTTATATAAACAGATACAAAATGTGATGGGTAAATTCTCGTCATACATTTTTAATTTTATGCATGCATGTTGTTTGCTTTTGATTTTGTCAACTATACAGTATAGTAGGGTCAGTTGGTCACCTTCTGTGAGAAAAAGAGCACTATGATACAAGTGACCTGCATAATGGTGCAAGAATTTCTACCAAAAATTTGGAAATGCCATGCTGTACTGCTTGGCATTCATGCTGAAAAGATCTAATACAAACATTTCAGAGTGTTTAGGTGCCAATCTGAGGACACATCAGAGGATGTGGAACGCGTTGGATGAGTCTAATGGTGATTACAAAGGTGATGTTATGCCTCCATTCATCTTTCCACAGGGTCTCAGACTTAACATAAAAGCCTAAACTGAGATTGTTCTGCCAATTTCTGTGATAACATCCCCTACACAGACTGCAACTCTTTTGAATATTATGTGTGGGGCAAAGTTGAGCAAGAGATGAACAGAACTCCTTGTAACACCAAAGATGAACTGAAGGCAAGGATTATGGCAGCATTCACCAACTTAAACAAGGAGACCATCCAGAAAAGATGTAGAAGATTCGAAAGTTGTCTGGAATCCATGGTTGAAGGCAATGGTGATTTTATTGAATAAATTTACTTTTTAGTATTGTAACACCCCAGCGGAGGTCCGAACAATTTCTCCGGTGGCCGTTCTCCACACGGTGATGTTGCTGGGGGATGGTTGAAAAAGTTGAAGTCTCAAGCTGGGGGCACAAGATAAACTATAAGGAACGAACTTCCACAACTTGGATGAGTTAAATCGATGCTTTATTTCATTCAGAGTTAGTCTTGCAGTTAGGGCAGGCAATGTGACACTCAGCTCTAACTTTAATTAATAGAGATCAAATGCCGAACTGACTGACTCAGACAAACGGAGTTTCCCTTCTTCAGTGTGCCTGACACACATAGCTACTTCAAGCACACGCCCAGCTGAACTGATCGACTCGGAAAATCACTTGTATTTATATTGAAATAATCGAAAGTCCACTAGAGACCACCGACTTAAAACAAAAGATAAGCATTTCCAAAATTTCAAGGTACTTAAATTTTGCTTCCTTTGATGTGTAAACATCCCGCAGACATCCCGTCTGCAGTCAGCCTCCAACCATGCATTTTCCAGGATTTTTTTATCTTTTTATCTTAATAAAGCTTCGTGTGAAGGCCATGGATGTTTTTATAGCCCTGACACTTTACCTGTAACCAGGCATTTTTTTTTATTGCCTGGAGAAAGGGAAAATTCTATTATCTTTTCTTTATTTTCTTAATGTGTGGTTAAGATACAGTAAAGACAGTTTTTGACCTGGTGACTCAAAAATCTATTTCCTAAACTTTATCTTTTATCACATCAAATCACTTAGTCAAATATTTATTGGAAGACTGGTAGGATTGAACAGTAATCTGATACCATTTTTTCTTCCACAAATTTACTTATAAAAGAAAAAGTGTTTATTTATTTTTTCCTCTTCTTTTTCATTTTTGTTAAACGAAACACATGCTTTTAAACTATTTTTCTATTCTTAACTATTTTCTATTCTTAATCTATTATAATAAAATACATATTTTATAAATCCACCTTAATATACACCTAGTTATCGTGTCACAGTATTCCAAGATGTTTTTGTCTAATTTTGGTAAATATATATCAAAATAAAATGTGAAAATTTAACAAATATTTTGATAATTTTGACAATAATTCATCTCTTGTGCCCTTTATATATATTTCTCAATCATTGTAAATAAAAAGCAATCAGATCATTGCGAATTCTTAGTGAAATCTTCAACAGTAAGAATATTACAATAAAATGTCTTTCAGAATATCAGTTCAATCTTCATTTGCCAGAAAATTCTTATAGTAGAATGTTCTTTGGATTATCAGTCCAATCTTTGCTCTCTAGAAAGTATCTCCTCACGAGACAGATTTAGTAGTATTCCTATTACGGACCTTTCTTCTGACTGTACAGTATCTCTCCATCACACAAAAAGTCAAGGGCCAAGATCTGATCTATTATCATATTTATATTCCATCTCTTCATGGCCACTTTCTCACACATAGCGCTACATATAGGTGGGGGGCTGAAAAGTTTTTGCACTGACCAAGAAGTCTTTGCAAAAATAAATTTGATATTTGATTAAATTTTGAAGTGAGCCAAGTCAAGAACATTTTGCTACCTGCTCTCTCTCTCTCTTTCTCTCTTTATATATATATATATATATATATATATATATATATATATATGTGTGTGTGTGTGTGTGCGTGTGTGTGTATGTGTTGTAATGTTTAGTGAGTTCAATCCTCACTGAGAGCTCATACTTGCAGACTTGTGCCATATCTATATGTATAATAGTAAATATATATATTTACTATTTAAATACACACACACACACACACACACACACACACACACACACACATATATATATTGGGGCAGCAATCTTTCATGTCAACATGTTTAGTTAAAAACGACCAACAAGGAAGATTTTGTTCATTTTTAAGTTAATTTTTCTAGTATTCTTACATGTTTTTGCTTTTGCTGGAGATAAATAATGTAAAAATGTTCCATAATTTTCAACTTTCTAGGTGCTTTCAGCCTTTTCACAGGCCATTTTCAAGAATGTTATTTTTCCAGTGTTATGTTCTCATGTTTGACTGTAATGTAATTTTTTGTTTTAGTGTTCTTTTGTTTTTGTGAAAAGGAGAGTTCTTTAAAGCTGTCACATGATGTGTGCAGCAGGCATCATGTGAGTGTCTGTCTATTTTTTAAAAAACTTTCAAATCTTCATTTCCACTGTTAAAAAGTGTAAGTTTGATGGTAGGATAAAATAGTCAAAAATTAATAAAATCTTTCTTGTCAGTGAAACACACACACATAAATTAATTAATTAATTAAAGATTAATAAAATCTTCCTTGTCAGTTGTTTTTAACGAAACACACACACACACACACACACACACACACACATATATGAAATGAATTGTTTGAACATTATTTTTTATCGATATTCGTATTTAAGTAGATATTCTGTTTTTTAAATGAAACAGTATTATATATTTATATCTACCGGCCTGATTATTTACGATAAATAGTTATTACGAAAATGTGTGCCATTCGGCAGGATTTGAACCTGCGACCCCTATTTACATAGGGGAAGCTACCATTTGATCTGGCAACGTCTTAGACCTCTCGACCATGAATAGCCTCCAGTCTGCAGAATGGCACACATTTTCGTAATAACAATTTATCATAAATAATCAGGCCGGTAGATATAAATATATAATACTGTTTAATTAAAAAAACAGAATATCTACTTAAATACAAGTATCGATAAAAAATAATGTTCAAACAATTCATTTCAAATTGTCGGTTGTTTATAACCAAGTTTCTTTAAAATTCGTTAATTTCCGTAATATATATATATATATATTAATTAAAGATTAATAAAATCTTCCTTGTTGGTTATTTTTAACAAAACACACACACACACACATACACACATTATGCTTTCATTACAAATGAGCACTGTAGAGAGGAGAATTTGAAAAAGAAAAAACAGTTATCACTTCTGCAATTTATGCATAACTCTTCAGCAATGAATTGAGTTCTTTCAGTGACTTTTGTGTGTATACACTGCTTATATATTACATGCTAAAATTTCTCTGATTCCGTATGCCTATGGCTTAGGGGTTAGTGACTCCAACTGATACCAAATTGGTCAAGTTTTGATTATGGCCAGAAGCAAGTAGATGTCTCGCCACAATGATGAGCTATGATACAGCAAAACAGGCTTCTATGTGGTTGATGAATATAGTATATATATATATATATATATATATATATATATATATATATATTATAAACACAGATATGGCACAAGACTGCAAGTAACCAGCTGAGGGTATATGTGGCTTCCTCCCCTTCACAGTTGATTACCTTTACCCTTACACATCCCCTCCCCTTCAGAGGGAATTCCAACAGTTGTGTGTATAAAGAACAAGTGTTAAGAAATGTAGTTTGCCCTTACAGCCTGATGAGACTGATGTGGTTCAAACCTGAGTAAAAAGTAAATAGTGAACAGTTTGTTCTCTAATAAATATATATATATATATATATATATATATATATATATACTAGCCATATAGCCCGACATTGCTTGGGTGTAATGAAAGCTTTAAAACTAATCCATGGTCTTAGAGCTCAGACCCTTTGGATGTTGACACAAAAGACTAAAAAGCAATAGTTGTTTCCAGTTAAAGCAAAACCGTAAACTGAAAGAAAAATGAATGGATGTAAGTCAAATTTTGATTTCCTGGTATCAATATCAAATAAGTTTTTTTCATCGTAAACTGAATTTTGAAGGCTAAATAAATCCTGAGTAAATGGTATCATGGCTGAGACTAAGAACTACAATTATATCTACTTAGAGCCAAACCTGAAGCAAAAACTAAAATAAAAGGGCTGAAAAAAATACAGATAAACAGACACACACACAAACATCTTGCCTTTTATATATATATATATATATATATATATATATATATTATCGATTTTCTGCACTATTGTAAGAACTGAAACCTTGAAACTTCTGAATATCGTTTCTTATGTCTTTGTCTATGAGTTTATCAAATTTGATTAAAATCGAACCACTCCTTCTATAACACGATTTTTTCGATTATTGATTTTCGATCAATATCTAGGGTACCTCAACACAAAACCTAGCTAAGAACACTCGCAGATGCTTATAGTACAACTGTGTAAATTTTCAAGAAAATTGGTTTAGCCGTTTTGGAATCTATAGGTAACGGACACACAGACACACACAGACACAGTTCCATTTATAAATAAGTTCAGATATATATATATATATATATATGTAAGTTTCATTAAAAATGACAGACAGGGTGTGATGGTTAAGTTTTTATGTAAATTTTCATGTGATCTTATGATGTTTTTTTCTTTTGAGGACATAAATCATATAAAAATGGTTCAAAAGTTTTGTTTATCTGAGCGCTTGTGGCTCTGCTTTCCTGAATGTTATTTTACATATAACAGAATGTATGTTATTTTATGTATAATATAGAGTAGTGGTATGTGTTATGTATCGATCACAGTAAGTATGTTCTTAACATGCTCATAGTTGATGTTATTGAGTGTTGGGTTTTTTGTTTTTATTAATAAGACCTCAATTATTTTTCGTGTTTTTTGTTGCATGTGAATGATGCTGTATTTGTGTTGTTGATGAGTATGTTCTGGATAGGGTTTGATAGGTCTCTGTGTCTGTTTAAATGAGACTGAATTGAGCTTCATTGAGAGAGATATAGCAGAAGTCTTTAAATCAGTTTCATCATGGTATGGCTGATATAATTATTTACGAAACTAGGATCAAGAACGCAGTTCTTCAAAGGACACATGAATTTGTAAATAAGCATCCATGTGGGAGTTTGTTCCACAAAGTAACAGTTCTTGGAAAGAAAAGCTTTGTGAATTGAATCTCTTATTTGCAAATGGAATATGGAAGAATTTTGGGTGTTACAATTCTGCGGATGTAGCATGGTGGGTCCTTGCTGTAACTGGTGAACCTAGACTCTATCTCATTTGAATATTTGCAAAGGAAATAGTAATATAGTCATTCTCATAAGTTATTGAAAATGTATAAGAAACGGTTCCTCATTTTTTTAAAATTGGTTTATTTTTTCTCAGACAATGCCAAGAACCTATTTTTAAAATTCTTAGAAAATAAAACAGATTTGAAACAATGGCTTCTTGTATGTAAAGCTAACAAAAAGAAACCAATTACAAACTGTAAAATAAAAATCTTTTTAAAAGTTGATTCAGAAGCAATGAAGATCCTGTGTATAAATTACCAAAACCAATTAAAAAAGGAATGAGATTTCCAACCTGAGGCTTTTCATGTCTCTTGTCATTTATGTCAGTCCTGATAAACAGGAGCTCTTGTTTCAATGAACCTCTTCTTCGGAATGATTATATGTCATATAAAAAGAAAATTTAATCAAGAAACTGGAAAGGACAGGTTAAAATATATTCTTAGCAAGTGACTACAGCCAATAGGAAGACAGACATATTTTAGTAGTGGGAAAATATACAACTGAGTGGAAATAAAGACTTGATCATAAGGTCATCTTCTGGAAGCATCTTGATATGCCAAACTGATTGTGACTAAAAGGTTATGATACTTGATAACCACATTGCCGTTATGGAATGAACAGTCAACAATTAAAATGGCTTCTTACATGTAATCACCTTCAGACATCACATGTGTAATCACAAATATATACAATAGAGATCAACGTAGTTGTGCATTGTGGTGTAATGAATGAGAAATTGAGGAGCTGAGTTCTAATGCCAGTTGAATTCATTGTATTCACTTATGAACAAATACCCTTGGGAAAGATATTAATCTATCTCTTCTTCCTCCAGCTATGGGTTAAATAGCAGAATAGATTGGGTTCTATAGTCTTGATTGGTAACTGGTTAAGTGCAGAAAGAAATGGCAAACTACTGTAAGAAAATCTTCTGCCTAGTTAGTCATGGATCAAAAGAGACATGATCATCCAAACATATCATGTATGGCACTTAACTGACTGACTGAGTATTTTTTTTTCATAGTTGAATCTCAGATTGGGTTCTTTAGCCTTGGTTGGTAACCAGCCTAATGCAGAGAGAAATGGCAACCTACTGCAGAAAAATTTTCTGCCAAGTCAGTTATGGATCAAAAGAGACATAATTGCCCAAACATGTATCACGTATGGCATTTAACTGACTGAGAGTTTTTTGTTTATTTTTACAGTATGGTTTACCATGTACAAGGCCCAGGGTCTACTTGGGATAGAGAATTATGTTAAAGTGTCGTTCATATGGATAAGAAGGGAAGATAACAGTTGACTTGAAAAGATTAAGATTATAGTGATCCAAGAAACAGCCTTTTGGGAGTCTGTTTTATAGGGTAGTGGTTTGCGGGAAGAAAGCTGAGTTGAACTTACTTCTCACCAATAGAATATGGATGGAGTGTGGGTGATTTGCTACTATGTAAAAGACATGATGGCTCCTAGCTGTGACAGTCAGACTTAGTAGAAAGAGCCAATGCAGTTTGAGCACTTTCCATGGTAGTAGAGACAGAGCAGTGAGAGACTCACCACATTCTGCCTGTGAAAGAGAGAGTTCGGAGTGTACATATACACTGATAAATAAATATAAATTACATGGAAAAATGCGCACATGAAAAGTAATATTCTTAAGACTATATTAAACCTGGAAAAGAACAGGATAAATTATTAAACCTGGAAAAGTAAAGGACAAGATATTCTTGTGAAGTAAAAAATAAATTTCTTAAAATATTGCAGCTACAAATAAAATTTGAATGCAATATTTTAAGTAAGAAATTTCTTATTTTTTACTTCACTAGAATATCTTGTTCTTTACTTTTCCAGGTTTAATAACTTGTCCTGTTCTTTTCCAGGTTTAATATAATCTTAAGAATATTACTTTTCATGTGCACATTTTTCCATGTAATCCATGATTTTTTCAGGCATTGCTATTAATTTAATATAAATTTAATGCTGAAAACTGCATTCAAAAATATTAAAAATAAAAATAAAATATATTCAATTGATTAAAAAACAAAAAAAAAACAATAAAAAATGGATTATTTATAATCAATTCTGATAAAAGTTAGTTTTCCTTTTCCGACTTCACATATTTTGATGTACCTTTTTTCTACTGAAGCAAAATTCAAATTTTGTTTTTCAAAATGTAGCTAAGGAAGTGTTCTATCTAACTCTGTAAACTGTTTGAAATTTGTTTGAGAACTGAATTAGTGAGGAAGCTTGAAAGGGGCCTAAGACTTAAGAGTATATTCAACCACTGGTGTGGTTGAATGATATAAAGTAATAGATAAACAACAAACTAAAAATATTTGGGAGAACTTTAACTATCAGTCCTTAAAAAATTTCAATTTTTAAACCCCTGACCAAATTTTTGAAAAATCGGAATATGTGATGTTAGTGCAATTAAAATGATGTATCTCAAAAGCTTTTGACAATAGAATTTGAAAAGTTGATTTTATCTAGTTCAAAGAATGGCTTGTTAATTTTAACACTTTCAAAACTAAACTGCTCTCTGTATCATCTGAAAGACCTCTTTCTGACTTCCATCAGTATGGCCAGCCTTTGAGATTTGAAAAAGAAATCACTCGACCGGCAGTCGAGAGTGAGGGAAAATTTACTCTCCCCAAAATCATTTTACTTGACTGACTCCATTTTCTTAATAGTCGCCTTACGTAAACATAGCATGAATTGCTGATGGAAAACAAAAACTGAGATTTGAATTAAAATTTTGAACATGTTTGAAAGTATTTACAAAATTAAAAAAAATAACAAAATTTGATCTTTCCTCTTAATAATAGCATAAACATTTTGATAATAAAACTTTGTTTTTATTAAGTTTGAGCCCTTTTAACATCATACACTTTGGGGGGGGGGGGGCAATTGAGTGGAGGTACCTAAATTCATAGTTTCTTTCTTCTGTTTAACTACAACCTCCATCTCATAGATGATAAAAATCAACAAATCTGATTTTCTCAACGATTTTCTATAAAAAAATTACTTACTTGTATAATTTGTTTTTTGGTACGTGGAAGAAAGAAGTATATGTACGCTTTTTTCTTTTTTTCAAATTGTCGTTTTTACTTTTCATAAGCAAGGAGGAAATATAGGATATTTTTCTAAATGAGTTTCTAAAAATCTGTGAGTGTCTTTAATCTGGGCGACAGAGACATTTTGGCTCCACACTGGAAGCATTAATTAAACGAAATCTATCTATGTATGTTGACTATTCATTGACACATGGAGTAATGCTGCTGGATAAATATTTTGGTTCTCCTGCAATATATTTAGAGATCTTTGATAAAATCCAAAGAAGAATCAGCAATATTACTAGTACTGATCTGGCATATCACCTTCAGTCAATTTTCCACTATCACCATAAAGTTAGTTCCCTGTGTTTTTTCTAAAAATACTGATAATTGTTCAAATAAGCTCTTCACTATAGTAAGTAAACATTATGAATTTAAGTGCAGTACTAGATTGGCAATGAGGTCTCATCGGTTTAAAGTTGAATTGGCTAGATGTAAGCATAAGTTCTATGCTAACAGTTTCTTTTCTTTCACTTCACACATTCAGAACTCTATTCCAGCATCATGCCAACAAATTTTGATCTTCAAAAATTTAAATGAAATGTCTATTGCTATGTACTGTCCTGGTTACACTTTCCTCTATCTACTCATTATTAATGTTTCTACACTATTTACATTATTCAGACTATTATTCTCATCTTGGTTGCCATTTGTACAACATTTCAGCTGTTGCACACTCTAACCTTCTTCAGGTTCTAGGAATTTTGAACTGAATACTTTATTATGATCACTGGGGTATATAATTCTTTTTCCTTTGTGCAAAGCCTCTTTGGCAGTCATGAGTTATCTCCCTCTAACTCAACTCTAATTTACTTGTTCACCACCAAAACATTGTACAAATGGCAACGAAGATGAGGACAATAGTTCGAATAATGTAAATAGTGTAAATGCTACCTCATCTCAGAAATATAGACAAATTAATTTGTAATTATTCTACACTCTGTAATCCCTTGTGTCTTAGTGGCTTTAGTGCCCTGCATGGGTTTTAAAACCCATTGCTCTCAGTGGATCATAAACCATCAATGACTCCTCTCCATCGATGACCTCTTGCCGTTGACTAGTAAATTGTTGATGTTTACTGCATCTTGGCTTTTTTTCTCTCTATGCAAACCACATCTTTATCTCTGAGTGAGTAGACTGGTTGCCAATCAAGGCTACAGAATCCAATTTGTTCTGCTATTTAACCCATAGGTGCAGGGAGAAGAGATGGATTAATGCCTTTCCTAAGGGTATTTGAGTGTAAGTGAATGCAACAAATTCAACTGGAATTCAAATTTGGCTCTTCAGTTTCCCTGTTTTAAGCTGATAGCCACTGCATTAAAATGCACATCATAAATCACAAGGCATGTCATGCATCATATCATGCACCACAATGCACAATTTACATAACGATGCACAACATGCATTACAACACACACCATAATGCACATCAAGCACTATGAGGGAATACCGATAAAAGAATTGCCCATATTTGCTTTTATATGAGAATAAATAATTAACTTTCTTGAGAAATGCCTGCCTTGACCTTTATGACCTTCAAGACTGACCTAGGTCAACTTTAAACCTGTGACACTCCCTAGACTATCTACATGCAGATTGGTTGCAATCCATTCAGTAGTTTCTGAGGGGATCAAATTGCAGCTCATGGGCTGAATCTGGCCTGCAATGTCAGTTCATTCAGCCTGTCACTGCACCTTCCTACATTTGAGCTAAAATATAATTATTTTTATGAAATTATCAATAGATTGTAGTGAAATATACTATGTAAGAAAAAATTAAAATAAATATAAAAATCCCAAAATTTGGCCATTCAGATTTTTACATCTGACACTAACAATAGGAAATCCTCAATACCTCCTTTAATCCATGGATTTGATGTTCTCACGTCATCTGCGGAGAAAGCTGAGTGCTTTGCCCGCAGATTCTCATCCAACTCCACACTCGACTCGTCCGGAGTGCACCCACCCGACTTCCCTATTAGAACTGAGGCCAAACTGCATGACGTATATATTACCCCGACAATAGTATCCAGAGTAATTTCAAAACTCGACCCCCATAAGGCGTGTGGTGACGATGGAATCCCGGTGATAGTCCTTAAGAGGTGTGCCCCTGAACTTTCCCCTGTCCTCTCTAAACTGTTTAACTACTGCCTTTCTGCTTCCTGCTTTCCTGCATGCTGGAAATTCTCCTCAGTCGTTCCTGTCTTTAAGAACTGTGGTGAACCCTCGGACCCATCCAACTATCGCCCTATCAGTCTTCTACCAATATTCGGGAAAATGTTCGAGGCTATAATAAATGCTGAAATAGTTCATCATCTCACCGCCCACAAACTGTTCTCTGACAGGCAATATGGATTCCGATTTGACAGGTCCACAGCCGACCTGCTAACTACTGTAACGGAGTACATGCTACAGGCCCTTGATGAGTCTGACGAGGCTCGCGCGGTTGCTCTGAACATCTCCAAGGCTTTCGACAGGGTTTGGCACCCTGGCCTCCTATGCAAACTACACGGTTATGGTATTACCGGTCGCCTGCTTGACCTAATCCAATCTTTCTTAAATAACCGCAAAATGAAGGTCGTTCTGAATGGGCGTGCCTCTTCGTCCTACAGCACGAATGCTGGTGTCCCACAAGGCTCTATCCTGGGCCCAACGCTCTTCCTTATTTTCATCAACGACCTCCCAGATGAGATCAAGTCCCAAGTAGGCATCTACGCAGATGACACTACAATATACTCCCGCTCCAGTAAGAAACCTATCGTGGCGGACAGACATAATCTCGCTGCTGACCTTGAGCGGGATCTACACTCTGTGGTGAACTGGGGCAAGAAGTGGCTTGTCAACTTCAATTCATCTAAGACCAAGCTGTTGTCTGTCAACCATTACAGGCAACCTCTTCTGCCTCCCATAAGCATGGACCAGATGATTCTCCCGGAGAGTAATACACTACGCCTCCTCGGACTTACCCTGTCCTCTGACCTCAAATGGAAGCACTATATTGAATCCATAGCAAAATCTACTGCCAAGAAGATTGGGTCACTATGTCGATCCAGGATGTTTTTTCCACCTGAATCCATCCTGCATATATACAAGTCAACCATCCGTCCGTGCATGGAGTACTGCTGCCATTTATGGTCAGGTGCCCCTGCCGTTCTCCTCAGTGTTCTTGACAAGCTCCAAAGGAGAGTCTGTAATGTGATAGGTACTGATCTGGCGACTCGTCTGCAGCCACTTTCCCATCGTCGAAATGTGGCCTCCCTCTGTCTCTTCTATAAATACTTTCATGGCTTCTGCTCGGATGAGCTTAAGTCACTGATGCCTCCTCAACAGGTGTTTACCCGTTCAACCAGACTGGCAACTGGGTCCCACCCATTCACAGTCAGGTTAGCCAAACGCAGACGACAATTCTACTCCTGCAGCTTCCTCTCTCGCACTTCCCGCCTGTGGAACTCACTCCCGTATTCTTGCTTTCCTGACGGCTACGACCTCCAGAAATTTAAAAGCAAAGTTAATACTCACCTACTAACCACTGGCCTCTAGCTCTCTCCCCTCCCCTGTATAAACTTCCCTTTCTCTCCGCCCATGTACCTGTCATTGCACCTGCTTTCTCAGCTTTCTATTGTTCCTTTCTAACTAGCTTGTACTCCTCACTCTTGTAATTAATCTCTTTACATTTATGTAACCCCCTGCACATCAGTGGCGTTTCTGCCTTGCTCGGGGTGAAATGATTAAAAAAAAAAAAAAAAAATATAAGTTTTAGGAAAATAAGTGAAATAAAAAATTTGTTGCAGTATTTACATTATTCAGACTATTGTCCTTATCTTTGTTGCCATTTGTACGACATTTCGGCTGTTGTACACTCCAGCCTTCTTCAGATGCTAGGAATCTCAAACTGAACCCTTTATTACAATCACTGGGATATATGAACTTCATTTCTTGCCTAGTGCCTCTTCTGGAAGTCATGAGTTATCTCCCTCTAACCCTGTAAGTTACTGAACTCACAGCTTTTTGAGTCAAGTCACAGGAACTAACCAACGTCTATATCCACTGGGCCATGTGTCCTTAAGAACTGCATTTTTTAGACTTATAAACCTCATGTCCAGTAACTCTTTTTTACCAGAGCTCATATTGCAATTTTGACACTAATGATTTTCTCTAGCACTCAGGTTCAGTTTGAAATTCCTAGCACCTGAAGAAAGGCCAGAGCATACAACAGCCAAAACGTCATACAAATGGCACCAGAGGACATTAGTCTGAATAATGTAAATACTACCTCGTCTCAGAAATATAGACAAATGAAAAAATTTGTTACTTTTTGTGACTTTTGATATCTGAGCACTTTTATTTAAGTACATGCAATAAAGTTTCAAATGATCATTAACCTGTGATAATAATCACGTTTTAACTTACATTGCCATGTTTAAACTGGTTTGAAGAGTGCCATATATAAAAAAGACTTCTTGAGGAACTTTGATCTTCAAAAATGATCTTTAAAAATATCAGTTGCTATCTAATGTTTTCCTTCTTACTCATCTTTTGTTCTTCCTCCTTAGTAACGTTGCTTTTTTCAAATTCTTGCACACCCAGTAATCCCTAGTGCCTTAGTGGCTTTACTGCCTTCCTTAGGGTGAACTCAATTAAAAGAAAATTATGAAAGTAAATTGATTTTGCCATCAAAAGAAATCAAATTTAGCCTACTTGGTTTTACTAGTTACGAGATATGGTTTTTGAAATTTGCAACTTTTACAAGGTTGTTTATTCCTGATGCCTGTAGTTGATTATGTAACAGGTGTTAACACTGTTCGGAAATACAATGCTACCTGATTGGAGGCAAGTTCAGGTGCATTTGAATTCTAAACATACAAAACTTGCAAGTGCATTTGGGTACAGCCAGTATTAAAGGGTTCATTTTCTATTTGAATACAATGACATTCTAGACATAAATAATACACTTAGGTATTTCTAATCTTAAGAGTTTAATTTGTTATTAATATATTTTGAAATAAAATGACCTTCAAGATGTAGGCAACACATTTATGTATAACCAGTATTAAAGGGTTAATTTTCTATTAATATATATTTGAATACAATGACATTCTAGACATAAATATTACATAGGTATTTCTAATCTTAAGAGGTTAATTTGTTATTAATATATTTTGAAATAAAATGACCTTCAAGATGTAGGCAACACATTTATGTATAACCAGTATTAAAGGAAGTTCGTTTTCTATTAATATATATTTGAATACAATGACATTCTAGACATAAATAATACACTTAGGTATTTCTAATCTTAAGAGGTTAATTTGTTATTAATATATTTTGAAATAAAATGACCTTCCAAGATGTAGGCAACACATTTATGTATAACCAGTATTAAAGGGTTAATTTTCTATTAATATATATTTGAATACAATGACATTCTAGACATAAATAATACACTTAGGTATTTCTAATCTTAAGGGATTTAATTTGTTATTAATATATTTTGAAATAAAATGACCTTCAAGATGTAGGCAACACATTTATGTATAACCAGTATTAAGGTTAATTTTCTATTAATATTTATATTTGAATACCACAATGACATTCTAGACATAAATAATACACTTGAAGTGGCTAAATCTTAAGAGGTTAATTTGTTATTAATATATTTTGAAATAAAATGACCTTCAAGATGTAGGCAACACATTTATGTATAACCAGTATCAAGGTTAATTTTCTATTAATATATATTTGAATACAATGACATTCTAGACATAAATAATACACTTAAGTATTTCCTAATCTTAAGAGGTTAATTTGTTATTAATATATTTTGAAATAAAATGACCTTCAAGATGTAGGCAACACATTTTTATGTATAACCAGTATTAAGGGGTTCATTTTCTATTTGAATACAATGACATTCTAGACATAAATAATACACTTAGGTATTTCTAATCTTAAGAGGTTAATTTGTTATTAATATATTTTGAAATAAAATGACCTTCAAGATGTAGGCAACACATTTATGTATAACCAGTATTAAAGGGTTCATTTTCTATTTGAATACAATGACATTCTAGACATAAATAATACACTTAGGTATTTCTAATCTTAAGAGGTTAATTTGTTATTAATATATTTTGAAATAAAATGACCTTCAAGATGTAGGCAACACATTTATGTATAACCAGTATTCAAGGGTTCATTTCTATTTGAATACAATGACATTCTAGACATAAATAATACACTTAGGTATTTCCCTAATCTTAAGAGGTTAATTTGTTATTAATATATTTTGAAATAAAATGACCTTCAGATGTAGGCAACACATTTATGTATAACCAGTATTAAAGGGTTCATTTCCAATGAATACGGCTTGTTCTAGACATAAATAATACACTTGGGTATTTCTAATCTTAAGAGGTTAATTTGTTATTAATATATTTTGAAATAGTGTGCTAAGATGTAGACATACATTTGTATAACCAGTATTAAAGGGTTCATTTTCTATTTGAATACAATGACATTCTGAACATAAATAATACACTTAGGTATTTCTAATCTTAAGAGGTTAATTTGTTATTAATATATTTTGGAAATAAAATGACCTTCAAGATGTAGGCAACACATTTATGTATAACCAGTATTAAAGGGTTCATTTTCTATTTGAATACAATGACATTCTAGACATAAATAATACACTTAGGTATTTCTAATCTTAAGAGGTTAATTTGTTATTAATATATTTTGAAATAAAATGACCTTCAAGATGTAGGCAACACATTTATGTATAACCAGTATTAAGGGTTCTTCCATTTTCTATTTGAATACAATGACATTCTATACATAAGTAATACACTTAGGTATTTAATCTTAAGAGGTTAATTTGTTATTTAATATATTTTTGAATAACATTGCCTTCAAGATGTAGGTAACGCATTTACATATAACCAGTATTAAAGGGTTAATTTCCTATTAATATATATTTAAATACAATGACCTTCAAGATATAGGTAATGATGACTCTTCACAGCTTCCATTTCTTTATTATCTATGAATTGTGATTACTTCTTGAGAAAATTAGTGGCGTGTTTCTATTTCCCCTTCTCTATATACCTCTTACCATCTCAAAATGTAAGTAATACCATTTAACCATTTTGAGTGAGTCTTCCGCCCTTCCAGTAGAAGGGGAAAAAACTTACTCTCTGCTATTATCTGCCTGTTCCTACCAGCCGTCCTGGTAGGCAGTAAACAGGAAATTTTCAAGGTCCAATTTTGACCTAGGGTCATATGTTGACAAAATAGGATGACAATATTTTGACTAGAATTATTTAACATTTAGGTAACCAGCTTTGATAAATTCGGTTACTTCTCCTGACAAAAGAAATTGTACTATTTGTATTTTTCAATTTTATCACTTTGGCTACTTTTTCTGACAAAAATAATTGTATTCTCCAGTTTTAGAGAACTGTCTTCTCATCTTTAAAATCAATAAAAATTAATACCAGCCATCTGGAAATAGGGTTACATTCATGTCCTGTTTTAATATAAATTTCATAAATGCTTATCTTATATATTTATAAGGCTAACATTCATCTATGCATTAAAGTATGCTGCCACATCTAGTTGGGTGTTTCTGTTATGTATTTAGAAATTTTTGATAAAAATACAAATAACCTAAAATGTCCTAACCTGACATCTTGGTTGGAGTCACTTTCCCAGAATAATGTAGCTTCCCTGTGCCTTTTCTATAAATACTTTCATGGTAATTATTCTGATGAGCTTTCTTCTTTGGTACTGAAACTTTATGAACTTAAGTGCCGTACTAGATGTGTGTTGTAGTGCAGTGAATATCAGCAAGACTTGGTCAACTCTAGGCGATATTATATTTCTTGGTTGTGTTATCTTCATTTAATCCAATGAATGCATAGCTGTTTCATACCTACTGAAGCACAATCTCCTTGAATACTGCTCTTGTACTATGGACTGCCAGAAAACTAGTATGTTTAAATGACAACAAATATTTTCTGAGTTTGTCTTAATATGCAATATATATGATCACAATTTGATTTAAAAATACTTTTGATATTCAATAATATAAAATAATTAATTGAAATAAATTAAAGCTGCAATTAATTTAAAAATGAACAAATGAAAATCAACAAATATCAAATTATGTGACAGCTGGGAAATTTGAAATAATAACTAAATGATATTATATATATATATATATATATATATATATATAATTCTATTACATCAGAGTGAATAAAAAGAAACTCTATATAAAACTGTCAATAACTTTATTCATTAATAGTCAATTTTTATAAAAAATGTTTTATTTTGGAATGGCAAAATGGTAGATGTGCATTGTGGTGCAGTAGATATCAGCTCAAAATAAGAAATCAGAGAGCCGAGTTCAAATTTCAGTTGAATTCTTTGCATTCACTTATGCACAAATACCCTTAGAAAAGGTATTAATCAGTCTCTTCTTCCTCCAGCTATGGGTTCAACAGTAGGACAAATTGGGTTCTATAGCCTTGGTTGGCAACCAGTCTGTGGCAGAAAGAAATGGCAACCTACTGCAAGAAAATCTTCTGCTCAGTCAGTCGTGTCTCTATCGAGATATGATTGCCCAAGTGTGTATCACATATGGCATTTAACTGACTAGATTGGCAGTTAGGTCTCATTATTTTGTGGTTGAAATTGCTAGATAATACCATAAGTTTATGCTAACAGTTTCTTCTCTTATATTTCTTGCTTGTGGAACTCTCTTCGAGCTCCTTGCTTCCCAGTCAAGAAAAATTTAAATGCAGTATCAACTGTTATCTTCTATCTTCTTTATTTTTGTTCTTTCATTGTTCTCTCTCCTTAACAATGTTTTCTTTCCTTGTATTATCTCCCACAGAGTAACTTCCTTTGTGTCTTAGTGGCTTCATTGCTTTGCTTGGAGTGAAATGATTAAAAAAGAGACATATATAAAACAAATATTATAGGCAAAATATGATTCCCCCAGTTTAACATTGTAAACTTGAGTAAGTAAGATTCAGGACTCTTCAGCAGATTAAAATATATCACAACTGAAAAATAATAAAAGTTGGCTCCATTTGAGGTGACCCATAATTTCATTAGCTGAGAAGTCCTAAAATATATCACGAGTAAAAAATATTAGAGGGTGGCTCCATCTGAGGGGCTTCATAATTTCATTAGCCAAGAAGCCCTAAAATATATCATGAGTAAAAATATTAGAGAGTGGCTTCATCTGAGGGGTACCCATGATTTTATTAGTTGAGAAGCTCTAAAATATATCATGAGTAAAAGATATTAGAGGGTGGCTCCATCTGAGGGATTCCATAATTTCATTAGCCAAGAATACCTAAAATATATCAAAATTAAAAAATATTAGAGGGTGGCTCCATAATTTAATTAGCCAAGAAGCCCTAAAATATATCATGAGTATATGCTGATATATTAGAGGGTGGTTCCATCTGAGGGGTCCCCATGATTTCATTAGCCTATGGACCCCAAAAGGTCATAATCTGACCCTGCATACACATATATACTGGGTGGTCCAAAAGCATGTGGACAGTCAGTGGATAAATGTGTACGTAATCTCAAAATAAATGTTATCATTTAGTGTCCACCTATTTTTGGTACACCCTGTATAAAATAATGATTTTAGGAACATTTGTCTAAAAATGACTTTTAAATCGTCTTGTAGCCTTCTGACAGTTCCATTTTGCAAAAGCATTATAATATGCATTAAATCCTAAAGCAGAAGTGGTTTTTATTTTGTGTCTGGCTGCTGTTTGCAAGGAAATGCCTACTGAGAACAGATGTCAGGAGAATGGGCATTGCTTTCAATCTGACATATTGTCAGTGAGGTTGGTATTTTAGTGTTAATAAAGATTTATACTGACTTTTGCAAGTTTTGCCAAGAGTAATAAACTTAGCTTTATGTTTGGCTTCCTCACCTGAATTGCTCTTGCCTTCATAGTTCAAAGTGAAAGTCAGTAAAAATGAGATTTAGTCAGCGACTAAGTATCGGTCTACATTTAGATATAAAATCATTAACAGAAGTTTAACAATTAGGTACAATAAATACAGTGTTATACAATTTTCATTATTTTTTGTTGCACTAACAGTTACTTGTCTTTATTTCTGAGATGAGGTATTATAATTATTTACATTGTTCTGACTGTTGCCCTCATCTTTATTACCATATTCACAACATTTTGGTAAATTGTTCTCATTCCATCAAGGACACATGACCTAGTGGATAAAATGTTGTATATCGACAAACAACAAACACGCATATATATAAAAATATAAGTTATATTTTTATTAATGACGATGAACCGTGTAGCATAGGGGACAGAGAATTGAGAGAGCGCGCCTCTAATGGGTTGACGGGCGTGTCGTCGTATCTGTTGTGTCTCTCTCTCTCTACTGCTACTCTGCTACTCTACCTATTACTGGTCTGCTACTACTGGCGAATCCGTGCGACGAGGTCTTTATATAATCTTCCAGAACCGGGACTTTTTCTTCCGGTTTTGCCTCGCCCACGCACGCCCACGTAATTCTCAGAGACACCTGTTCTGTTTGCCTCTGTAGCCATTTCCGCTACTGCCGGAAATAAGGTCAAACAAACATCCGTTCCTTTCAACGACCGGAAACGCCCCCGCTTGCATCAGCCTTCCTCGGGTGGGGCCAGATTGTTATATTACAAAAAGTGTTAGTTGGATCTAGTAACTCAAGCCAAATAGTTGTGAGTTCAATACCTGGCTACATCAGTGGGGAACAAAAAGACTTAGAGAGTTGAGTTAAAGATAAGTTTAGACAGCTAAGACAACCAGAAGTGGCATGGCTCATGAATGAGAACAATCTACCCCAGTAATCGGAATAAAGGGTTCAGTTTAAAATTCCAATCACCTGAAGAAGTCGGAGCATACAATGGCTGAAACATTGGGAATATGGCAACAAAAATCAGGACAATAGTCCAAATAATATAAATAAGTTTCTTCTTGTACCACTCATGAGTAGAACATTATAGAAACTACAGGGTGCCCAGTAAAAAAGTGGTAAACTTATTATCACTGTTTTATCTTTCGGGAATGGATAACCTTGAATAAATTTCTTTAATATTTATGACCTTGAAAAATTATTCAGCTCTTGTGCAATTACTTAATTGATTGGTTCTTTTATGATTGATTAATTGCTGCTTAATCTTGTGACTCATCATTTAACTTTTGTCTTTTGTTCTACCTTTCTTGTTTGGTAAACAAGTCACTGATTTCAAGCATCAAGTTATCATACTTTTCAAAGAACATGAAGTGTAGAGAGCTGGTTAATGTTTCTTTGTTTCGGCCTTGTATCTGACTTAACCGAACTCCCTACAGTTTGCAAATTTTATGTTGAGTCATAATCATCAGAAGGTTGGTTGTCGGCAGTAGGAATGTGTGTATTAGTGATGAAGAGTGGAATAATAAAATATACACTTTACATTTAAAACAGAAATTTATTATAAGGAGGAATAACAAGTGGCAAGAGTTAATGTACAATTAGAAACATTAAGAAGTTACTGATAGAGTTCCTGTTTAATGATAAAGTTGTTTGTAGCAGTAATTGTTGAGATAGAGAAGGAGAAAGAGAGAGAGAGAGAGAGAGAGAGAGAGAGAAAGAGAGAGGACAATGTCACTTGAAGTCACTTGAAGGTCACTTGAAGTTGAGAGTTACATCTTATTAGCAATCCGCCTCCTCTGAAACGACCCCTGTGACCGATTAGAGACCATCCTTAAATATTCAATAGTCATGTGGTGTGGGTCACAGAATGATTTTATCTTTAGCTATGGAAAAACCGTCTCTCTGATGTATTTTGAATTTTGCAATTTGATGACCAATCAGGAACCAGAGTTTCACTACAGGTCCATAAAAGGAATTTGATATTTATTAATTTTGGTTTTGACCAGTTTTAATCATTTGCTTTCTGGATCTCTGAGGGCAAACATCCAGTCCCTCGCTTGCTCAGTATCACCACAAACATTCTATGTTGGAATTGATGAAATGCACAGAGATTCTTCCTGAATCTTTCAGTTGTCAGCACCAATTATCAATGATTGTCTCACATTTTTCTGAATTCACCTTTTTTTTTTTTTTTTTTTTTTTTTTTTTACTGGGCACTCTGTATATGCACCCTTGTGCAAATTAATTGAAAAAAAAAAAAATAAACAATGTCTTCCTAGGATCTTTCACACCTTTTCCTGATCGTGTATACATCATCTCTTGGCATTGTTTTCCTCTTTCATTTTCTTTTCTGTTTTGAACTGATGGATCCAGTTTGTTTCTTTGCCATGATGACATGACAGACATTTGAAAGGCTGACATAAACAATATCCACAATCTCTCTGTAAGGTTTGCCAGTGTGTTTGTGCAGCCTTACAATTTTTGTCCACTTCCTTGGAGTAATGTCCATCGCAGACAACGGCTATAGAACAACTAATCAACAGTCAAAACAAGTGTCTGAGTATGATAAAAATCTGATGCAATCATAGATGACATAATATTTTTCAAGGCCAAACAGATTTCATCATACATCCTGAAAATAGATTCATATTACTGCACACCACTGCAAATGACCTAATCTGAGGAAAAAAAAGAAATCAATTACACACTGTAACTAACTGTATAGTAAAAGAAAGGAAACTAAAGCAGTTATTTCAATTAATTTGCACAGGGCTTGAAAGAGATATCAGGAGAAAAAGTATTAATACCAAAAAGGATAGGGATAAGTGGAGGTCCATGATTGCCTACGTCCTGACATGGCACATAAAGAAGGCTGACATTAACACAAAATAAACAGTTAAAATCATTTGTATCTTGTCAATAATAATAAAAAAAATTTTTTTTGGTTACTTGTGCATTGTGGTGCAGTGAATATCAGCTCGGAATGAGAAATCAGGGAACTGAGTTCAAATTCCAGTTGAATTCCTTGCATTCACTTACGCACAGATAACCTTGGGAAAGGTATTAATCCGTCTCTTCCCTCCTGATTATGGGTTAAATAGCAGAACAGATTGGGTTCTATAGCCTTGGTTGGCAACCAGTCTACTGCAGAAAATAATGGCAACCTACTGCAGGATAATCTTTGGCCCAGTCAGTCATGTCTCTTTCGAGAAATGATCACCCAAGCATGTATCACGTATGAGACTTGACTGACTGTGAAGAAAAAAACAAAAAGCAAAATAAAGAAAAGCTCCCTTGTTAAACATAAAAAAGATTTCAGAGAATCTTTTTGAAATTTCCTTTTGGAGAGAACATCTTTTCCAGCTCTTTTATAAATGGAGAGAAAAAAATAGGGACAGCTGAATAAATTTGGTGTTTGAAATCTTAGTGTTTGCAGATTTTTAAAAAAATTCTTGTTTCTTTGAATTAAAAAAAGATGACTTAATCAAGGATCTTTGGAAATTTATTAAAATGCCTCTTGAAATAGAAAACATTTTAGAAATCTGAATTTCAAAAGTAGTTCACGAAGGCATGGTGCCATTATACAAAATGCAAGCAAGATATTCAAAACAATTTCCCTTTCTGACCAACAACAAAAGCAAAGAGAATAACAAATTGGAATATTTCACAAAAATCACTGAATTGTGTTAAGGTTAAAGAAAGATAAATACAATGAGAAAATTTGGGGCGAATATTTTATTTTCCTAAACAGGAACGTTTCCAGTGCCAGAATAATGAATTTTCTCTTTTGCCGACTCTGACATATTTTTCTTCGTTAGATCATAAAGTAATGTTGATAATCTTGAACAGAATTTTTCTGAATACAAATGAGAAAGAGAAAGAGAGAAAGATGAGAGAGAATTAATGTAGAGAAATGTGTGTGTATGAGAGAGAGAGAGAGAGCTGAGATAATGAAAGGCAAAAGAGAATGAGAAGAGGAAGAAAAAGATAATTACGAGACAATGTTGAGGTCAGTAAAGTTGTGAGAGAGAGAGAGAGAGAGCTGTAACAGGGAAAAGAGTGAAAAGCTTCTGAGAGAGAGAGGCAAGAGAGAATGAGCAAAGGTGGGGAAGGCAGTTGAGAGACAGTGAGAGAGAGAGAGAGAGAGAGATAGAGAGTTAAAGAAGAGTGAGAGGTTGAGAAAAGTAAGAGAGAGAGCCAAGGTAGCTAAAGGTGAGAGAGAGAGCCAAGGTAGCTAAAAGTGAGAGAGAGAGAGAGAGAGAGCCAAGGTAGCTAAAGGTAAGAGAGAGAGAGAGAGCCAAGGTAGCTAAAGGTGAGAGAGAGAGAGAGAGCCAAGGTAGCTAAAGGTGAGAGAGAGAGCCAAGGTAGCTAAAGGTGAGAGAGAGAAAGCCAAGGTAGCTAAAGGTAAGAGAGAGAGAGAGAGAGAGAGAGAGAGAGAGAGAGCCAAGGTAGTTAAAGGTGAGAGAGAGAGAGCCAAGGTAGCTAAAGGTGAGAGAGAGAGAGAGAGAGAGAGAGAGAGAGAGCCAAGATAGTTAAAGGTGAGAGCGAGAGAGCCAAGGTAGCTAAAGGTGAGAGAGAAAGAGAGAGAGACAGCTAAGGTAGCTAAAGGTGAGAGATAGAGAGAGCCAAGGTAGCTAAAGGTGAGAGAAAGAGAGAGCAGAGTTATAGAAAGGTGAAGGGAGTGAGTGAGGGAGTGCTTAGGCAGAGAAAGAAAATGAGGTAGGGAAGGTGAGAGGGAATCAAAGTGGTGAAAAACTGACAAAGAGATAGTAAAGTAAGACCTGACAGAGAAAGTTGGAAGCTGAGAGAGAAAAAGGCAAAAGAGTGAACTGATGTAGAGAGAGAGAAGTAAGAGAACTGAAAGAGACAAAGGCAAAAGAGAGAGATGAGAGAAAGAAAGGCAAAAGAGAGAGAAAAGCCAGAGAGAGAGAGAGAGAGAAAGAAAGGTAAGCGAGCTGGGAGAGAGAAAGGCAAGAGAGAGAAAAAGACTAGTGCAAAAATCAAAAGAGAGAGCTGAGAAAGAGATAGATAAAATTAAAAGTTGATTTTCTAAGTGCTGCTTAGATGTAGCACAAGGCCAAAAGTATGGGATACACAGTGAGGATTGAACTTACTACTTAATCATAATTGTTTTAGTAAAACAAGGAGAGAGAAGGTAAAAAGACAAATTCAGAGAGAGAGGCACAAGGCAAAACTGAGAGTGAGAGGGAGGCAAAAGATAAAACTTGAAAGTGAGAGGAGAGAGGCAAAACTGAGAGTGAGGGAGGCAAAAGATAAAACTGAAAGTGAGAGAGAGAGAGGCAAACTGAGTGAGAGAGGCAAAAGATAAAACTGAAAGTAAGGAGAGAGAGGCAAAACTGAGAGTGAGAGGGAGGCAAAGATACAACTGAAAGTGAGAGAGAGAGGCAAAATCCGAGTGAGAGGGAGGCAAAGATAAAACTGAAAGTAAGAGAGAGAGAGAGGCAAACCGAGAGTGAGAGGGAGAAAAAGATAAAACTGAAAGTGAGAGAGAGAGAGAGGCAAAACTGAGTGAGTGAGAGAGGGAGGCAAAGATAAACTGAAAGTAAGAGAGAGAGAGAGGCAAAACTGAGAGTGAGAGGGAGGCAAAGATAAAACTAAAAGTGAGAGAGAGAGAGGCAAAAATCAGAGTGAGAGGGAGGCAAAGATAAAACTGAAAGTAAGAGAGAGAGAGGAAACTGAGAGGAGAGGGAGGCAAAAGACAGAAACTGGGGAAAGTGAGAGAGAGAGAGAGGCAAACTGAGAGTGAGAGGGGAGGCAAAAAGATAAAACTGAAAGTAAGAGAGAGAGAGGCAAAACTGGAGAGTGAGAGGGAGGCAAAAGATAAAACTGAAAGTGAGAGAGAGAGGCAAAAAAACTGAGAGGAGAGAGGGGGAGGCAAAAGACAAAACTGAAAGGGAGAGAGAGAGAGAGGCAAAACTGAGAGAGGAGAGGGAGGCAAAGATAAAACTGAAAGTAAGAGAGAGAGAGGTAAAAACTGGAGGGAGAGGGAGGCAAAAGATAAACTGAAAGTGAGAGAGAGAGGCAAAACTGAGAGTGAGAGGGAGGCAAAAGATAAAACTGAAAGTGAGAGAGAGAGAGAGGCAAAACTGAGAGTGAGAGGGAGGCAAAAGATAAACGTAGCAAGCAGAGAGAGGCAAAACTGAGTGAGTGAGAGGGAGGCAAAGATAAAACTGAAAGTGAGAGAGAGAGAGAGAGGCAACCGAGAGTGAGAGGGAGGCAAAAGAGCAAATCGGAAAGTAAGAGAGAGAGAGGCAAAACTGAGAGTGAGAGGGGGAGGCAAAGATAAAACTGAAAGGGAGAGAGAGAGACAAACTGAGAGTGAGAGGGAGGCAAAGATAAACCGAGTGAGAGAGAGAGAGAGAGAGGCAAAATCGAGAGCGAGAGGGAGAAGATAAACTGAAAGTAAGAGAGAGAGGCAAAACTGAGAGTGAGAGAGTGAAAGATAAAACTGAAAGTGAGAGAGAGAGAGAGAGGCAAAACTGAGAGTGAGAGAGGCAAAAGATAAAACTGAAAGTGAGAGAGAGAGAGAGGCAAACTGGAGAGTGAGAGGGAGGCAAAAGATAAAACTGAAAGCAGGAGAGAGAGAGAGAGAGAAACTGAGAGTGAGAGGGAGGCAAAGATAAAACTGAAAGTGAGAGAGAGAGAGAGGCAAAACTGAGTGAGAGGGAGGCAAAAAGATAAAACTGAAAAAAGTGAGAGAGAGCGAGAGAGAGAGAGGCAAAACTGAGAGTGAGAGGGAAAGTAAAGATAAAACTGAAAGAGAGAGAGAGAGAGAGAGGCAAACTGAGAGAGAGGGAGCAAAAGAGAAAAACGGGGCAGAGAGAGAGAGAGAGGCAAAACTGAGAGTGAGAGGGAGGCAAAGATAAAACTGAAAGGAGAGAGAGAGAGAGTAAATCAGAGAGTGAGGGAGGGAGGGATAAAACTGAAAGTGAGAGAGAGAGAGGCAAAACTGAGAGTGAGAGGGAGAAGATAAAACTGAAAGTGAGAGAGAGAGAGGCAAAACTGAGAGGAGAGGGGCAGAAGACAAAACTGAGAGTGAGGGAGAGACAAAAGAGAGAACAGAGAGAAAGGACAGTCATGTTTTGTCTTGGCACAACAAGTTTCAGCTTTAATTACATCAGACATTTTTATTCCTGTTCCTATGTTTCCATTTAAAAATGGTTTCATATACAAAAAAAGATACAGAAAAAAAAAAGAGGCAAGTGAGAAAAAAACAGCAAAGTTCATTAAGAAAATTAAACATTTTTTCAACATTTTTCCTCCAAAACAATGTTTATTCTTTCAGAAAACCATGTTTTTATTAAAAAGGTTTTTTTTAAATTTGAAAACTGTCACATTTTGATGTTCACAAACAGCAAAAAATAAAGAAAAGAAAAATCAACAATACATACACATACACAGCGGGTGCGATGGTTAAATTGTCGCTATTTTTAAATCTATACATGCATATTGTTAATCTTTGATTTTGTTGACTACACAGTATAGTAGGGCTAGTTGGGTGCCATCGGTCAAGGAAAAAAGCACCATGATGCAATTCACTCCATCAAAAATTTGGAAATTGTATGCTGTACTATTTGGCATTCTTGCCAGAAGCTCCATTACAAACATATCAGTGTGTTTGGGTGTCAATATGAGGTCAGTGCAGAGAATATGGAAGGAGCTGGATGAGTTTGATGGCAATTGCGAAGGTGTTTAAAATTATCACTAATGATGGCAACATTATGCTTCTATTCATCTTCTCACAAGTCCTCAGACACAACATAGAGGTCTATATCAAGTGCCTTGAGGAGGTAGTGCTGTTCTGGTTCAAGAGGGTAGCTACTGGCAGACCCTATGTTTGACAGCAAGACTCTGCACCATGCCATACAAGCAGGAGAACCCAGTCAGATAATTTCTGTGACCAA
The DNA here is from genome assembly GCA_037127315.1 of Ascarosepion bandense. Classification (NCBI taxonomy): domain Eukaryota; kingdom Metazoa; phylum Mollusca; class Cephalopoda; order Sepiida; family Sepiidae; genus Ascarosepion; species Ascarosepion bandense. The sequence continues at coordinate 5,220,537 of JBBBDQ010000707.1, forward strand.
ATCACTCCTTACATCTGGCCACCTATCTTTCCAGATTGCAAACCCTTTGCTTATTATGTGTGGGTCACAGTTGAGCAAGAGACCAACAAAACTTCCTATAACATCAAAGATGAACTGAAGGCAAGGATTATGATAGAATTCATCAATTTAAACAAGGAGACCATCCAGAAGAGTTGCAGGAGATTCAAAAGTAATGTAGAAGCTGTGGTTGAAACCAATGGCAATTTTATTAAATAAATTTACTCTCTAGTATTTCAAGATATTTTTGTGTAATTTTGGTAAATATAGCTGTTAAAATAAGATGTAACTGTTAATTTCATTTTATTACATAATTTAGACAATTTGTCTATAACACAATATATATATATATATATATATATATATATATATATATATATATATATATATATAAGCACTACCAGCCATAGTTATTAGGCCACCCCAGTGTTTTAAAAAATGAAATATTTCATACTATTTTTTAGTATTTATTGCCAAGTGAATAATTGTAAATGAAAATAGAATGTTTTTTTTTGTTGATATTGTACAATAACATGTGCATCAAATGAATTTATAAATATTTAATAATTACCTATATTGCAGTTTCATCAATGAAAGAATGAAGAAAATTTAGGGTGATTTGGATGAGTTCAACTTTGCTTCCTTACCTTGTAAAATTTTGCAAAGTAATAATAACAAAAGAACCATTCTATTTTCATTTAGAATTATCCACTTGGCAATAAATACTAAAAATAGTATGAAATACATTATTTCTTTAAAGAAAAACTGTGGTGGCCTAATAATTATGGCCGGTAGTGCATATATTTACTTTTTTAATCATTTCACTTCATAAAAGTCGATAATCCCCCCCCCCCCCCGGATGCAATGGGTGGTTACAGAGCATGAGATGACATTCGTGTGACAAGCAGAAATGGGCAATAAAGGAACAGTTTTGAAGAAGACAGGAGGTGGTGATTGATGATGAGACTCTTAGAAGAAAAGTTCATCAGAATAATCGGCATGAAAATATTAGTAGAAAAGACAGAGAGAAGCCACATCATGATAATGATAAAGTGATTGTTGAAGTCAAGATGCCAGATCAAGACCAATAAAATTACAGAACCTTCTTTGAAACAAATTTGGAATAGAAAAGTGACTGAAGCCAAGGTATTGGTCCTGACCTGGCTTCAGTTACTTTCCCACAACTGTAATATAGATCCTATTACCTGTAACTTTTGTAAGAATATTTTCATAGTTATTGTTGTGATAAGATTTCCTATTTTGTACCTTGACTTTAAACTCAGTATTTGATTGGCAGCTAGGTCTTCTCATTTTACAGATGAAATTGTTAGATGTAACTATGAGTTCCATGCTAAACGTTTATTTAATCACACATCTTCCTTGTGGGACTCTCTTCTGGCCACTTGCTTTCCAGTCAGCTTTGATCTTCAAAAAAAATTTAAATGTGACGTCAATGTTATTTTCTGTCTTCTTAATTATTGTTCCTTGGCTGAAATCCATTTTTAATAATTTAATTTATCATACTATTTACTTTTTTCAGACTATTGTCTTCATCTTTATTGCCATTATTATAACATTTCAGCCTTTGTATGCACCGGCCTTCTTCAGGTTTTAGAAATTTTGAACCAAACCCTTTACTATGATCACTGGGGTATATCATTTTCACATGGCATTGCAAATGGAATGAGAATGATATAACCCAGTGATTGTAATAAAGTGTTCAGTTCAAAATTTCTAGCACCTGAAGAAGGCTGGAGCACACAGCAGCTGAAACTTCATAATAATGACAACAAGGATGAGAATAACAGTCCGATCAATGCAAATAGTATAAATACTACCTTATTTCAGAAGTATAGACAAATATTAATTTTAATATACAGGGTGGGTGAAAATCTCTATTGAAAATAATTTATAAGTTTGGTTAATATCACCACATTTGCATAAAGCAAAGTGTATTGTGATCCCTTATGGTAGAATTTAATTGCAGATTTCTGCTTTTATTTCAGAGTGACAAGTGTAAACCAGGATGACAAGTCCGGACAATTAAGGAGCATATTCAGAATTTATATATATATATATATATATATATATATATATATATATATATACACACACACACACACACACACATATATCTCATTTTGTTATTATTTCAAATTTCCCAGCACTCACATAATTTATAATATTTATTGATTTTTCATTAGTTAAAACTTATTGCTTATCTATTTGTTAATTTTTAAATTAATTAATTGCAGCTTTAACTTATTTTAATTAATTATTTTGTATTATTGAATATCAAGAATACTTTTAAATTAAATTGTGATTATATATATATATATAAAGACAAACTCAGAAACTATTCATTATCATTTAAATGTACTAGCTTTATAGCAGCCGATAGTACAATTGCAGTATTCAAGGAGATTATGTTTCAGTAGATACAAACCTGTTATGCATCTATTGCATTGAATGAAGATAACACAATCAAGAAATATAATGTCACTCAGAGTTGACCTAGTCTTGCTGAATTCTTTAGTTAGAGAGTTAAGGAGAGCAAACTTGCTTGCTTGCTATCCTTACCTCTCTTTCTGCTTCTTTGACTCTCCTGGCAATTCTTGACATCAGTACTTGGATAAGTCCAAGTCCTATTCTGGAAATATTTGTTTATCTCTACTCCTCCCTATTAAATGCACACTTTCTTTAGCTGATACTTTTTTGGAAATGGTTCCACTTCCTAGTTTTTAATCGGATTATGCTTTTGTTTACCCTGGTATTGTATTGAAATATTAATTTAAAATTTTAGGAATAGGTACTTCAAAGTTATCCCAAAATATGTACATCAGTGAATTACATTTTAGTGGATTCTTATTTTTGCATATCTAGGACCTCGATTGATTTATATTGATTTCTATGACAAAATTGTTCAACTTTGACAATGTACATCATACTACCAAGGCATTGAATAATTTTTCCTTCCTGCCAATTTTCCTTTTCAGCCTTAAAGATTTTGAAGAAGACTTTATCTACAATCTCAAATGATCTGCTAGTTTCAAATTGTTGACTTTTCTTTTTATTTCCAGGCAGTAATTTATCAAAAATGGATCTCAATTTCCTCAATTTACATGAGCACGGCAGGTGACATTTTTGCAGTGATTTTGCATTTGATGCCATTGTACAATTACGCTCAAAGATATTTTGTAGTGCTGTTTTCTCAGTTTCCAAGACCTTAGCTTTTTTTTAATACCCTTTTGAAGCTGTCAACAAACCTATCACCATTTGACCTCAGATAACTAATTGGCATTGTCAAGTGTTCAACTGAGTAATTTTTGTAGTAATTTTGAAACTTCCTAGAAGTAAATTGAGTTCCATTATTGAATACAACATTGTCAGGTACGTGAAACATTGTAACAAGTTTGCATAAGAATTTAATCATTATTGCAATAGTAGATTATTTACACTTTAATATCTTGAGCTATTTTCCAAAACTTTATACATTTGAAGAAGGCTGTAAAACAGACTGACAGACCCATGTTGTGGTAATACCCTCAGCAAAAAAAGAACAATTAAAATCTATTTTCCTGAAAAGTTGTTTAAGAGAAAGATTTTATATTAATAATGGCTGACAATGCTTCATCTAATAAAATAAATAATAAATACTACGAATAATAATAATCTAAAAATAGAAACAAATCTAATGCTTAGAGAAATCATGAAATAAAGTGATGAGTTACGTTTTAGATTTTTATCTTCTGTAAAGCCATCAAATTCTTGGAGCATATCAATTAAGGCAACTAGTGCATTCAAACATGTTTCTCTTTAACAAAAAGGATGCGAGTTCAAATTTCTTTGAGAGTATATCTTTTATTTTCCAATTCTGTATTGTCTGCTCTCTGTTTCAGATCAGGTGACTGACTACTGACTGGATGTGCGTTGTGGTGCAGTGGATATTGACTCGAAATGACAAATCGGGGAGCTGAGTTCAAATTCTAGTTGAATTCCTTGCATTCACTTATGCACAAATACCTCTGGAAAAGGTATTAATCCATCTTTGCCCTCCAATTATGGGTTAAATAATAGGATAGATTGGGTACTACAACTTTGGCCGGCAACAAGTCTACTGCAGAAAGCAATAGCAACCTAATGCAGGATAATCTTCTGCCCAGTCAGTCATGTCTCTTTCAAGACATGATCACCCAAAGCATGTATCACATATGGCACTCAACTGACTGACTGACTAAAGATTTGACAAGAAAGATTCAGATAAAATGAATTCCCATCAAAAATTGATAATAGTGCTTCAAAGATATTTTTGGACAGTATTTTTTTTTATAATTGTTTGATTCCCAAGCAAGACAATACTGCCACTGATTTGCAGGGAGTTACAGTGAGAAGAGATAGAAAAAAGAAAACAAGAAGGTACAGGGTATGTCAAAAAAAAAAGGATAAGAGATGGAATCAAGGAGACATAAGATGGCAATTGATGTTGCACTTAAATTTTGGAAATTGTAGCTATCATGGAAGCAAGTATATGGAAGGAGTTCCACATGCAGGAAGCACAAGAAAAGAAACTGATAAAGTAGAAGCGGTTGTTATATTTGCCTATTTTGATAGTAAAAGGGTGAGACCTAGTTGCCAATCTAGTAGCATGTATAAATTCATGTGGACAAGGCACCAGGGAATGAAGCTCATCAGAGCAGAAGCTGCGAAAATATTTGTAAAAAAGACAAAGGGAAGCCAAATCCCGTTGGTGAGAAAGTGACTGAAGTCAAGCTGCCCAATTGGGATCAATTACATTGCAGATCCTCCTTTGTATTTTATCGTGAGATGTATAGCAGGAGCACCTGACCAAATATGACAACAGTATTCAATGCACCGACAAATGGTAGATTTATAAATGTACAAGATGGATTCTGACAAGAAAAAAACTTCCTGGCCCAGCACAGTGACCCATCCTTCTTAGCAGTAGATGTAGTTATTGGTTTGATGTAGTCATTCTACTTAAGGTCAGCTGAGAGAGTGAGGCTGAGGAGGCACAGTGTATTGACTTTTGGGACACTAGTGTGATCCATATTAATAAAAAATATGAAAGCTTCTCTATGGTGGTTAAAGGAGAGCAGCTTCATTTTGAGGGCATTGAAATAACTGTCTTTAAATAATATTTCGAATCCATTCTACAGCCTTTCTTCAGAGAGACACTTCTCTTTCCTTACAGATTTGTAACCTGTGAGGAAAGAGAGTTGTTTTTTTCCTAGACAATATAAATTGGCAAGCAGTTGGATGTGTGTTGTGGTGCATTGGATATCGGCTCGGAACCAGATATCAGGGAGCCGAGTTCGAATTCCAGCTGAATTCATTGCATTTCACTTACACACAAATACCCTTGGGAAAGGTATTAATCCGTCTCTTCCTTCCAGTTATGGGTTAAATAACAGGACAGATTGGGTTCTGTCGCCTTGGCTGGCAACCAGTCTACCGCAGAAAGCAATGGCAACCTACTGCGGTATAATCTTCTGCCCAGTCAGTCATGTCTCTTTCGAGACATGATCGCCCAATCGTGTATCACGTATGGCACTTAACTGACTGATAATGTGCATTGTGGTGCAGTGAATATCGGCACAGAATGAGAAATCAAGAAGCCGAGTTCAAATTCCAGTTGAATTCCTAGCATTCACTTACGTGAAAATACCCTTGGGAAAGGTATCAATCCATCTCTTCCCTCCAGTTTTGGGTTAAACCAGTCTACCACATAAAGTAATGGCAACCTACTGCTGGATAATCTTCTGCCCAGTCAGTCATGTCTCTTTCGAGACATGATCGCCCAAGCGTGTATCACATATGGCACTCAACTGATGATGGTTAATGTTATGACTGAGAAAGTCATACAGAAACAACACAGAACATAATTTGGAATCAATATTATTCATTGCAAACAAATTTGTTCTGTTGCGGCTATAATATATTATACAAAATAAAGAATAATGAGTCCATTTAACTGAAGTCCTTGTGTAGCAGAGTGTTTTACATACTAATTAGTAGTATGGCTCTTCACAGTGTAACAGCAGGCTTTGTAGCAGTGATGAAGTTCATGTCCTTACCCTTTCAAGAAACCAGGTAAAATAGCACGCTAATGATCATGACCTCTAGAGAGTACAGTTGACAGGGGGAGATAACTCACCTATCTTAGGTACAATTTTTATTGAGCATAAACATATAGCACAGCGTCTTTTTATAAGCAGCTTAAGATTATTATCAATATTTGGTTTACTTAATTTTTGCACAAGAATTAGAACTCAAATAGTTGTTTAAATATTTTATACTCGGTTTTAATAAATCTAAACTTATTTATAAATGAAACTTTGTGTGTGTGTGTGTGTGTATCCATTACCTATAGACTCCGAAACGGCTGAACCAATTTTTTTGAAAATTTACACAGTTGTACTATAAGCGTCTGCGAGTGTTCTTAGCTAGGTTTTGAGTTGAGGTACCCCCGATAAATACTGAAAATTGATAATCGAAAAAATCAGGTTATAGAAGGAGTGGCCCGATTTTAATCAAATTTGATGCACTCATAGACAAAGACATAAGAAACAATATTCAGAAGTTTCAAGGTTGCAGTTCTTACAATAGAGCAGAAAATTTGATATCGATACCAGGAAATGAAAATTTGATTTACATCCATTTTTATTTCAGTCTACAGTTTCGTTTTAACTAGAAACAACTATTGCTTTTTAGTCTTTCATGCCAACATCCAAAGAGTCTGAGCTCCAGGACCATGGATTAGTTTTAAAGCTTTCATTACACCCGAGCAACACCAGGCTATGCTGCTAGTAGATAATAAAAAGATCTTTCAAAATAATTAGCTCACAGAACTGACTTGCTTAAGCCACATTCATGTCAGTAATAGAAATCTGGATTGAGTCAAATTTAGCAGAGTTGCTTATAAAAAAATTGTTTTGTTTTATTTTCATTATTATTAACCTTAAACCTAAATATGTTTTATACTGAACCATTATATTATTAATATATTTATTCAGTGTAAATATGCTATGTACACATCCAAAAGGTCTAAGAACAAATTTGGAATGAATATACTTGATTTAATATTATACCTGGATTTTTCTTATTCATTTTATATGAGACAAGGTCATGCCAATCATGCACAAGAGCTCAATGCAAAATCCTGACATTCTGGAACAATTCCTAATATGGATTTGGAAGCAGCATACTTGACGCAGGCTTTAACCCCCAGCAGAAAAATCTTTTTTTGCACAGTATTATCAGAAAATGAATGAACTGTTATCATTCTTATATGTGTTTTAACACTGAAATTCAAAGATGCATCAGCATTGTAAAAGATGCCTTCCAAAAGCTAAGCAAAAATAAGCAGAAATATTTCATGAGAAACAAAGAAAAGAGTACTGAACTATTATGCAATATCAGTCCTCCTACATAGCAGTGAATGCAGGACAATCTCCTCACAGATGAAGAGGAGACTTAAAGAGACAGAAATCTTATTCTACAGAAGGATGATAAGAACACCATAGACTGAACATGTGAGCAACGACAAAGTTCAAGAGACAATGAAAACAAAAAAAGATGCTTATATTTAACATCAGGAATAGAGAGTTGAAATTTCTAAAGTGCATAATGAAGAAAGAGAGGTTAAAAATGTTGATACCTACAGGATAAATTGATTTGTTTTCTACAGCTTATCAACCCATTGCAAGTTATTTAAAGCCAGAAAATATTTTTAGATTGTAAGAACTTTTTTTTTAGATAATAATTGTTTAGTGATACAAGTTTTACTAAATAACCCATAGCTGAGGAGGAGAATTAGGGTCATACCCAATAGGAACTGGAACTTGGCTCTCTGATTAACAATTGTTAAGCATTATCCATTACATCACCCACACATCCAAGCTGACGGCATCTATTATTCCCAAACGATCACACGTCTAGGTTCTGACTAAGCTTGATGTTGCTTAACTTTGCTAATCATATGGGAGCCAGTGTTTCAATGTGATGTAGCCATAAACCTACAGAACTAATAGATGGCAAGAGGGACAAGGAAACCATGCATATCCTATGTGGCAAGGATAATTGAATGGATGGCAGAGAAGGGTTTGAGAGAGATAGCAAAAAGAGAGAGACAGTAAAACGAGAGAGATAGCAAAAAGAGAACATTTTTTAAGAGCTACAAAGGACAGGAAATTGTGAAGAGCCATCAATGCCAATGTTTGGGAGGTACACAGTATATAAAGAAACAAAATACAGAGAAAACACGTCTATTGAACAAGTGAAGAGGCTCACCACTTGTTCCCTGTTTAGGATGTGGTTTCCGGCTTTCTCTTTTCCAATCTTCTCACTTCGTTTTTTGTTTTTTTCAATTGGAGTAAATAGATCTATCTATCGCCCGGTTCACATTCCACCCACATCTATTGAACAGGTGAAGAGGCTCATCCCTTGTTCCCTGTTTAGGATGTGGTTTCTGGTCTTCTCTTTTCCAATCTTTTCACTATTACGTAGCCCCCCTGCACATCAGTGGCGTTACCGCCTTGCTCGGGGTTATACAATTAAAAAAATAAAAAAAATATGCTCATCGTAAAGGTTACACTCTTTGCATTTTAGCAATAAAAATAATAATGAGAAAAATAATGTTTTTATAAATAACTCTAAACAAATTTGATTCAGTCCTTATCTTCATTACTGACAAGAATGTGGCTTAAGCAATTCAAAACACAGACAAAAGTTTGTTTGTTTATTTGTTTCAAGATTTAACGACCTATCAATCCTTATGAGATCATTTAAGGTCATAACCAATGATTTTTTGGGGCAAGGTTATTTTATGTTTACAACATTTTTCTTTTCGAGTATCAAGATTCATTGGGATTTGTTTTTAAGAGCAGGGTCCTCAAGTCCTACCCTTGTTATTTAACCCATAACTGGAGGGAAGGGACAAATTAATACCTTTCCCAAGGGTACCAGTGCTTAAGTGAATGCAGGGTATTCAACTGGAATTCGGCTGACTGATTTCTCTTTCCGAGCCGATATCCACTGCACCACAACGCACATCCGTCACTATATGCTTACAGCACCTGATATTTCCAAGCGGTCACCCATCTAAGTACTGACCAGGCTCAACATTGCTTAACTTCGGTGATCGAGCGAGAACCAGTGTGTTCAACGTGATAGACCATAAGCCCAGACAAAAATAAAGAAAAGAAAAATAAAACTATAAAATTAAACAAAAAGCATAATGAGATGCATTATTTTACAATGTTTTCAAGAGGTCTATCAAGTCTGAAGGTTTAGCTATATTGAAAGGTCTTTTATTAAATCTAAGTATAACAAATTTAAGCAACTATTTGAATCCTAATTTTTGTGCAAGAATGAAGGAACCAAGATGTGATAATATTTCTAAGTTACTTATAAAGACATTGTACCGTATATTCATGTTCAAGGAAAATTTAGATGGCAAGTAACCACTTGAAATTGAAATGGCAAGTAACCAGCTAAAACTTAGATGTCAGCGGGAAGTAACTAATTAAATTTCAAATGGCTATTGTAAGTTTGAGTTTGAGTTCTGTTTAATGGCATATCAACCTCTGTGGGTTATTTAATGCCAAAAAGGCGGGGTTTTAAGGTATTTTATTTTAATGTTTGGTTATGGTGAGAAGGTTGATCTAGTCAGATTTTAATGAAAATTTTTTGTTTTATTCTTTTTTTGTTTTAGAAAACTGAAAATGTCTTCTAGTTTTGTATTCAGAAATGTTTTGCTGAGAATTATTTATTTTTTCTTAAAAAATGTATATTTTTCTATAAATTCGACACTGGACTCGTTAGGAATACCTACACCAGACTTCCCACCCAGAACTAAGGCTCAACTAAATAACGTCCACATTTCACCCTCGCTGGTCGCCAAGATAATTGCGCAACTTGACCCACACAAAGCGAGCGGCGGTGACGGAATCCCAGTCATAGTACTGAAGAAATGTGCCCCAGAACTCTCCTCTGTCCTCTCTAAACTCTATAACCTCTGCCTATCTGCTTCCTGCTTTCCTGCCTGTTGGAAGTCCTCCTGGGTAGTACCTATATTTAAGAATTCTGGCGAACCCTCAGACCCCGCCAATTACCGTCCTATTAGTCTCCTTCCAATCTTTGGCAAAGTTTTCGAAGCCATTATCAACGCCGAGGTGATTCAGCACCTTATGACCAACGGGCTTCTCTCTGACAAACAGTATGGGTTTCGCTTCACCAGGTCTACTGCTGATATGCTAACGACCATTACCGAGTACATATACCAGGCACTCGACAAGAATGGTGAAGCCCGAACCGTTGCTTTGGATATCTCCAAAGCATTCGACAGGGTCTGGCATGCTGGCCTCTTGTGCAAACTGCGGAGCTATGGGATAACTGGACATCTGTTTGACCTCATCCAGTCTTTCCTCTCTAACCGCACATTGAAGGTGGTATTAAATGGGCATGCCTCCCAAAACTACCAGACGAACGCGGGCGTCCCTCAAGGTTCCATCCTAGGTCCCACGCTCTTTCTGATCTACATTAATGATCTCCCCGACACCATTAGATCCCAACAACAATCTACTCTCGCATCGATCAGAAACTAGGTCTGGACGACAAAGTGAACCTCACTGCCGTACTTGAAGGGGACCTCCAATCCGTAGTGGCCTGGGATAGGAAATGGTTGGTAAATTTCAATGCCTCTAAAACAAAGCTGTTATCAACTAACCACCATAGACAATCGCATCTACCTCCCATTAGCATGGGACAGGCTAGCCTCCCAGAGAGTAAAATACTACACCTCCTTGGCCTTACACTCTCGGCGGACCTCAAATGGAATGACTATATTGAATCCATTGCCAAATCTGCTGCTATGAAAGTCGGCTCCCTGTGCAGGGCCCGGAAATTTTTCCCACCTGAATCTATTCTGCACATATACAAATCTACCATCCGCCCATGTATTGAATATTGCTGCCATATCTGGTCGCATGCCCCTGCTGCTCTCCTTGGGCTTCTTGACAAAATACAAAGGAGGATCTGTAACGTGGTTGATACTGACTTGGCAGACTGGCTGCAGCCGCTCTCTCACCGGCGTGATGTAGCTTCCCTGTGCCTCTTCTACAAGTACTTTCATAGCTTCTGCTCCGATGAGCTTAGATCACTGGTGCCGCCTAAGCACGAATTTACACGAGATACTAGATTAGCAACTAGGTCCCACCCTTTTACAGTTAAACAAATAAGATGTAACCGTAAATTCTACTCCAACAGCTTCTTTTCTCGCGCTTCCCGCCTGTGGAACTCTCTTCCACAAGTCTGCTTTCCCGACAGTTACAATCTCCAGGTGTTTAAATGTAGGGTCAATAGACACCTCCTATCACACTAACTCCCAACTATTCTCAGAACACTCTCATCTACCCAACCCTCATTCTCGGTATCCTTACCCGCCTATCACCCACCCTCTGACATTTCCTATATTTAATCAGCCTTTCTCCACTCTACGTAGCCCCCTGTGCAGTAGTGGCAGTGACATGCCTTGCTCGGGGTGAAACGCTTATTAAAAAAAAAAAAAAAAAAAAAAAGTCTATTTTTATGTATATATTTCTATAAAGTGTATTTTTATACTTTCATAGTGTTTTAACTATTTGCCCATAGCTGGGACCCTAACAGGTGCTACTACTCCGGATCAGGGTGAACCTGAGAACAACAGTAATTAAGAGGTGGTTCCATGCTCCTCACAACCTCCCAATCAGAGGCCTTGCTGTCGGATGTAGTTTATCATCATGCCCAGGACAAGCTATTCTAAGTAACCAATTAAAATTTTGATGGTAGTGGGAAGTAACCAATTAAAATTTAGATATAACCAATTAAAATTTCATTCACATGGTTTGGGTCAACACGTGGTATGGTTTTCAGACACTTTGCAAAAGTGTGGCATGCTGGGATCACCTCCTCTAGACTGATGATATCAAGAAGACACCTTTCTGTCAAATCTACCATGGTGAGATTGGAACACTGGTTGTGTAGTCAGAAAGCAAACATTCTAATCACTCAGCAACGCACCCATTCAAAATGATGCAATTATAGAAGAATAAAACAAACTGTTTGACTTTTTCATCTCGTACCAGTGGCATTACGCCCTTGCTCAGGGTGAAATGTTTAAAAAAAATGTCATTACACTGAGTAACAGGAAAAAATACTGTATCTTATTCAGAGAAACAACACTGTTTAAACTATTAAACAGTGTTGTTTCTCTGAATAAGATACAGTATTAAACTAAAACCTAGAAACCTAAAAATCTAAAACAGTGGGAAGTAACCAATTAAAATTTATATAGCAGTGGGAAGTAACCAATTAAAATTTATATAGCAGTGGGAAGTAACCAATTAAAATTTATATAGCAGTGGGAAGTAACCAATTAAAATTTATATAGCAGTGGGAAGTAACCAATTAAAATTTATATAGCAGTGGGAAGTAACCAATTAAAATTTATATAGCAGTGAGAAGTAACCAACTAAAATTTACATGGTAGTGGAAAGTAGCCAATTAAAATTTACATGGTAGTGGAAAGTAACCAATTAAAATTTACATGGTAGTGGAAAATAGCCAATTAAAATTTACATGGTAGTGGAAAGTAACCAATTAAAATTTACATGGTAGTGGAAAGTAGCCAATTAAAATTTACATGGTAGTGGAAAGTAACCAATTAAAATTTACATGGTAGTGGAAAGTAACCAATTAAAATTTACATGGTAGTGGAAAATAGCCAATTAAAATTTACATGGTAGTGGAAAGTAACCAATTAAAATTTACATGGTAGTGGAAAGTAACCAATTAAAATTTACATGGTAGTGGAAAGTAGCCAACTAAAATTTAGATGGTAGTGGGAAGTAGCCAACTAAAATTTAGATGGCAGTGGGAAGCAGCCAACTAAAATTTAGATGGTAGTGGGAAGTAGCCAACTAAAATTTAGATGGTAGTGGGAAGTAGCCAACTAAAATTTAGATGGTAGTGGGAAGTAGCCAATTAAAATTTAGATGGTAGTGGGAAGTAGCCAACTAAAATTTAGATAGTAGGTAGAAGTAACCAAATATAAAATATTCACTTTATTTCAATATCTTCAGAAATATTTGAAACACTTCTGCACTGAACTAGTTTCCTATTGTAAAAACTAGAAATAATCACTTATTGATTTGGGTACAGTGAAACAGATAACTTGAAAAGTGGAACCAGAGAGCTGAGTTCATATTCTATCTTAGCCTTTCACATTGACTTTTGCACAGATTTCCTATCTAAATAATATCATAAGCTTGTTTTGTAGCTTACACTGAGAAACTAAAATTGTCTTTAGAACTCATGAAAACAAAAGAAAATTAGTTAAAATCTTGTTTTTTTCACATGTAATGTTTTTAGCATGTTTGTGTAGCTAAAATTTAGTATCTGTAAAATAAAGAAATCAATAAGTGGTTAAAATCTTGACTTTTACACTCAAAATTCAGTATTTTTAGTGTGTTTACATAGCTTATTTAAAGCTATAGTAACTAAAATTTAATATTTGCAAACTCATGAAAACAAGTGAAAAGTTGGTTGAATCTAGAATTTCCTAATTGAAAAGTAGTATTGCAAAAGGCATGAATTAATTTCTCACCCTATGCTTTAAATAGCAAGCAATCATAGAGAAGGCAAAGAGAAACTACTCCATTATCTTTCCAAGAAAAATATAGATAGACTAAACTATCGCCCGGTTCACACTCCACCCACATCTATTGAACAGGTGAAGAGGCTCATCCCTTGTTTCTTGTTTAGGATGCGGTTTCCGATTTTCTCTTTTCTAATCTTCTCACGTTTTTTTTTTCAATTGGAGTAGATAGACTGACTAAACTATCGCCCGGTTCACACTCCACCCACATCTATTGAACAGGTGAAGAGGCTCATCCCTTGTTTTCTGTTTAGGATGCAGTTTCCGGTCTTCTCTTTTCTAATCTTCTCACTCTTATGTAGCCCCCTGCACATCAGTGGCGTTACCGCCTTGCTTGGGGTGATATGATTAAAAAAAAATGTCTGATAATTCACAGATAATGATAAAACATAAATTGAATCGATGGAGAGTCATGATTGCTGGTATCTTGAAAGGACATGTAATTTTGAAAAGGTTACCCATCATGTCTGAATTGAACCCCCTCTAATAATTCAATTCCATGTCAGATATATTCTGGTAGAACCTCTTATTGTAATCATCACTTGCTATTTGTCTTGAATATACTATCTACAATACTGATAGAGACAGTTAAACTTTCTGAGATACAATAAAGAAAGATGGCTTGGTGAATTAAACACTCAAAGGACATACTGAAGGCAAGAAGAGTAGAGAAAAATATAGAGTAACTTACTTACAGCACTTATGAAAATGAACGGCAGGACAAGGACTGGTAGGGGTAGTAAGAATTCAAACATTGCTTAGAGCTGTGGATGGATGTTGTGAAAGCAATGAGGGTCTAAGTCCTGCAGGGACACAACATTTGATATAGAAAAACATACTATTTACATTGAATATAAATATGCTATTCAGATATCTCAAAAATTGGGCTCTATGAGTGCTGAAAAAACAAATGTGCCTGAGCATGCTTTTCAACAGGGATTAGTTAGCCAAGTATTTTTAGATATGTGTGGCCAGTCATTATTATTATTATTATTATTAATGCATCATACAAACTACTCTTTTTGATAATATAAGTGAGGAACCAGTCTTTCCTTGAATTTGTTATATGAGATTTTCTACATTTCTTTTGGATATTGCATTCTTATGTTTCTTCTGTCTGACTATATCTGAGGACAGAATGGTACATATTAATATTTCTTGGATTAGATCCTGATAACTGACAGGATACACTGCTAGAGGATGAAGAAATTGAACAATGCTGCAAGCATTATCATATTGGTTAGTTGCATCAGATACTTGAGTATAGATTTCAATAGAGTATGATCTTATCTGCTTAACAGGAAATAAATTGAGAAATACCCACAAGTATAAAATAAGATCAATTATGTGACATGGTACTGGTGATAAATGGCATTTTCTGTGTCTCTACAAATAAAACGAGCTTGTTGTTATATTAACTATCATCATACCAAAGAATCGACCAGATAGCAGAAACCACATCACTTAAGGACTTTTAACAACAGAAACAACTATAATGAATAGCACATATCACTCCATCTAAGATCAAAGGGTTAAAAATGGCTTTGAAAGTGTCTTGGTTAAGACTACACTTCTTTAAACCTTGTGGACTCCCCCTACAGAATCAGAAATAAACAAACCACATCACTTGAGCAATTCCTACAGCAGCAACAACTAAAATAGATAGCAAATGTAAACCAAAAAGAAAATAATGATATAAACAAGATGCTGATGTTCCACACTAATTCAAGCAAAAGGTTAGGAAGGAAACTCCTAACTCCCAACAGTACAAGAAAAAGCAATAAGAGCTACTGGACTTAAGAAACCTATTTTTCTGGACTTACAGCCATATTATGTTGAAACTCTGGTTTTAATTTGAATACCAAAGTTAGGTAATCTTGATCCTGGTCAGGACCTACACTACTGACCATAATTATTAGGCCACCCCAGTGTTTTAAAAAAATGATGTGTTTCATACTATTTTTTAGTATTTATTGCCAAGGGAATAACTGTAAATGAAAATAGAAAGGTTTTTTTGTTAATACTGCACAATAACATGTGCATCAAATGAATTTACAAATATTTAATAATTACCTATATTGCGGTTTCATTACTGAAAGAATGAAGAAAATTTAGTGAGATTCGGATGAGTTCAACTTTGCTTCCTTGCCTTGTAAAATTTTGCAAAGTAATAATAACAAAAGAACCATTCTATTTTTATTTAGAATTATCCACTTGGCAATAAATACTAAAAATAGTATGAAATACATTATTTTCTTTTAAAAACCTGAAGTGGCCTAATAATTATGGCTGGTAGTGTTAATGGATGACCCCTTGGGAATACCAAGTACTCTAAGTTTGGATGTGCAGCTGGTATAATGGATAACAGCTCAGAATGGTTAACTGGAAAGCTGAGTTCCAATTCCAGTTGGGTTTGTTATATTCACTTAGGCATAAATACCCTTGAGAAGGGTGTGAATCCACCTCTTCTCCAGCAGCAGCTACGATTTAACTCATAAAGTTGTATCAGTAAATCATTAACATCTCAAAAAAATTAATACAATTCAAAAATTATTCTCTTGCTTTAAATAACCCGCAAAAGATTGATAAAAAAAAAATGAATCAACCAATCAACCTATTTTCCTGAAAAACTGTTTTAATAAAAAGATTTTACAAATTTCATTTAAAAACTGTACTGGTTTCTCAGTCAATGAATACTGAATGTTTTCTTATAAAGAAATGGCTAATATTATTATTATCATTGTCATATAAATTACTTTCTTTATACAATTGAAGAAAGCAATAAAGCAAACCAGCATATATGTAGTGGTAGATCATGCAACTACAAAAAAAAAAACAAGTTTAACCTATTTCTGTCAATATTTCTGAAATGAGCTATTGTAATTGTTTGGACTGTTGTTCTATTGCAATTATTTACACTATTTATATTATTTGGACTGTTGTCCTCATCTTTGTTGCCATATTCACCTTCAATATCCATTTATATTTCTATGATGTGGTACTGTAATTATTTATACTTTTTACATTATTTGGACTGTTGTCCTCATCTTTGTTGCCATATTCACCTTCAATATCCATTTATATTTCTATGATGTGGTACTGTAATTATTTATACTTTTTACATTATTTGGACTGTTATCCTCATCTTTGTTGCCATATTCACCTTCAATATCCATTTATATTTCTATGATGTGGTACTGTAATTATTTACACTTTTTACATTATTTGGACTGTTGTCCTCATCTTTGTTGCCATATTCACCTTCAATATCCATTTATATTTCTATGATGTGGTACTGTAATTATTTATACTTTTTACATTATTTGGACTGTTATCCTCATCTTTGTTGCCATATTCACCTTCAATATCCATTTATATTTCTATGATGTGGTACTGTAATTATTTATACTTTTTACATTATTTGGACTGTTATCCTCATCTTTGTTGCCATATTCACCTTCAATATCCATTTATATTTCTATGATGTGGTACTGTAATTATTTATACTTTTTACATTATTTGGACTGTTATCCTCATCTTTGTTGCCATATTCACCTTCAATATCCATTTATATTTCTATGATGTGGTACTGTAATTATTTATACTTTTTACATTATTTGGACTGTTGTCCTCATCTTTGTTGCCATATTCACCTTCAATATCCATTTATATTTCTATGATGTGGTACTGTAATTATTTATACTTTTTACATTATTTGGACTGTTGTCCTCATCTTTGTTGCCATATTCACCTTCAATATCCATTTATATTTCTATGATGTGGTACTGTAATTATTTATACTTTTTACATTATTTGGACTGTTGTCCTCATCTTTGTTGCCATATTCACCTTCAATACCGATCTATATTTCTATGATGAGGTATTGTAATTATTTACACTATTTACATTATTTGGACTGTTGTCCTCATCTTTGTTGCCATATTCACCTTCAATATCCATTTATATTTCTATGATGTGGTACTGTAATTATTTATACTTTTTACATTATTTGGACTGTTGTCCTCATCTTTGTTGCCGTATTCACCTTCAATATCCATTTATATTTCTATGATGTGGTACTGTAATTATTTATACTTTTTACATTATTTGGACTGTTATCCTCATCTTTGTTGCCATATTCACCTTCAATATCCATTTATATTTCTATGATGTGGTACTGTAATTATTTACACTTTTTACATTATTTGGACTGTTATCCTCATCTTTGTTGCCATATTCATGATGTTTTGGCCATTATATGCTCCAGTACTTTCCAGGTGATTGGAATTTTGAACTGAACCCTGTATGGAGTAGATTGTTTTAGTTCCATATGCAATGCCAATTCCACATATTTCAGTATCAGTTATTTCCCTTTTACTAAACTCTCCAAATTTTTATTCACCTCTGCTGGGGCCAGGTATGAATGCAGAAAACTAGTTAAAATCTAGTCTTTCTCACTTGCGAGGTAATATGTTTAGCATGCTAACTTATTCAGTGCTATAGTAACTAAAATTTACTATTTGCAAACTCATGAAAACATGTGAAAATTTGCTAGAATCTAGACTTTTCCAACTGAAAAGTAATATTGTGAAAGGCTTGAATCTATCTCCCCTTGTATGCTTTAAATAGCAAGGTAAGCCAGATAGCAATTAGTCTTATGGAAGGTAATGAGAAACTGCTCTATTATTTTTTTTATTTAAATGTCTGATAATTCACAAATAAGGATAAAATGGAAATAAAATCTATGAAGGGTCATGACTGCCTGTATCCTGAAAGGACATGGCATTTTGAAAAGGTCACTCATCAGTATTGAAGCCCCTCTTAAAATTCAATTTCATGTCAGATATATTCTTTTAGAACCTCTGTTATCATTAATTGCTATTTGGCTTGAATATTCTATCTACAGTGATGGCCAGAAGTGGCCAAGCCCCCCACCATTTCAGGCGGCCCCTCAATTGGCACCACCAGTTTTATAAGCTGCAAAAATTTATGAAACTGATCAGTCCCTGATTTTAATAACATTTGATCTTCAGCACTTTTCCCTCTGCATTTTCTTTTTTATTTAGCTTTTTAACAAGACATACAATATTTTGTAGAGGGAAAAAAATCAAAGCAGACAAATCACACTGCTCTGCTAGTATTGACATTATTATTAACCCATTAATTTTTTTATGAAATTAACCTCTCTTGTGCTCCAACAGCTTGGGAGTCGAAAAGAGGGCAAGAATAGATTAGAGCTCCACTACTATGAATGAAAAGTTATTCTATTAAGTAAAATAACATACTTATACTCAAACACATTCCTAAATTGTGTATACGATAGTGGACTAGTATGAAAATGAAAACTTGAGTTAGCCCCCACTACCCAGAAAAATCTTGGCTCCTAAGTGCTCCTCCCCACAACTTCAAAATTCCACAATCGCCACTGTCAACAGTAGAGACAGTTAAACTTTCTGGGATGCAATAAAGAAAGAGGACTTGAAGTATTTAACACTCAAAGAACACGTTGAAGGTAAGAGTAGTAGAGGAAAATATATTGGATTAAATCACTGAATTATCCACTGGGCCATGTGTCTTTGAGGCATAAAAAAAGAAGTCAACTGTCTAGATGAATCTTGGAACATTAATAATTCTACTCAACATAGAAAACATGCAACGTCCCAAGTTCCATAAGCAAATAACCTGTCTAAATTTTGATTAAGATCAATCTATCCTGCACATATATAAATCTACCATCCATCCGTGTATTGAATATTGCTGCCACATCTGGTCAGGTGCCCTTGCTATTCTCCTTGGGCTTCTTGACAAAATACAACGGAGAATCTGTAACGTGATTGACACTGACTTGGCAGACTGGCTGCAACCACTCTCTCACCGGCGTGATGTGGCTTACCTGTGCTTCTTCTATAAATACTTTCACGGCTTCTGTTCCGATGAACTTAGACCATTGGTGCTGCCTAGGTACGAATTTACATAAGATACTAGATTTTCAACTAGGTCCCACCCTTTTACAGTGAAACAGATAAGATGTAACCGTAATTTCTACTCCAACAGCTTCTTTTCTTAAGCTTCTCACCTGTGAAATTTCCTTCCACATGCCTGCTTTCCTAACAGCTACAATCTCCAGGAGTTTAAATGTAAGGTCAATAGACACCTCCTATCATACTAACTTGCATCCATTCTCTCAACACTCTCACCATTTACCCAATCCTCATTCTCGATATCCTTACCCATCTATCACCCTCTTTCTGACATTTCCTATATCTAATCATCCCTTCTTATCACTTGTCCCCTATGTAACCCCCTGCACAATAGTGGCAGTGGAATGCCTTACTCGGGGTGAAACGATTGTAAAAAAAAAAAAAAAAAAATCACAGCTAATACAAAAAAAGAGAAAAAAAACTTATATTGCTTTTAAATAAGATTAAGTGCGCCTCCCTCCAATTTCAAAATTCCACAATCGCCATTGTCAGCAGTAGAGACAGTTTAAACTTTCTGGGATGCAATAAAGAAAGAGGACTTGAAGTATTTAACACTCAAAGAACATGTTGAATGTAAGAGTAGTAGCGGAAAATATATTGGGTTAAATCACTGAATTATCCACTGGGCCATGTGTCTTTGAGGCATAAAAAAAGAAGTCAACCGTCTAGATGAATCTTGGAACATTAATAATTCTACTCAACATAGAAGACATGCAACATCCCAAGTTCCATAAGCAAATAACCTGTCTAAATTTTGATTAAGATCACAGCTAATATAAAAAAAGAGAAAAAAAAAACTTATATTGCTTTTAAATAAGATTAAAATGTCTGTAACCCTGATGCAGAAATATAAATATCAACATTTTTCTGTTGGACCTTATATATAGAGAAAAGCACTTTCAGCTGACATGAAAGTGGCAGACAGTAGGCAGTTAGGATTTCTTTTTTTATGTATATTGATCAGTCCATCTCACTCTATTTCTAGTTGGCCATATTTCTTTTCAACAACCAAGTTAAGAAAGATCAGGTTTCAAAAAGTAAAACCAACCAAAAAAAAAATATTGCATTGAAACTTTTAGTATTTTATTTCAAAATAACACTAGTTAAAAAAAAAAAAGTTTAAATCCCAAAAGAACATATTTTCGCATATCATTTCTAAATATTTATTTTACTCATACAGTTTTACAAATTTATGAAATTCTACTATTTGATTGGGTAAGCAAGCCTTATGTCTCATTAGTTTAATTTTCTTTTAATGTAATAAAATTAACCCAATACAAGAGTCACTTAAGGTAATGGGTGTGTGACATGAATCACATAGGAAGTGGGAAAAGATTATGATAAGAAATAAGTGACATTTGACTTTTATTGACACTATTTGTAACTGGAATATAACTTATGACTTATGTTCATTTAAAAATGAATCATAGAAACGTATAATGTCGCCTTCCATAACAGTTTTCCTTTCGGTTTAAAGTAGTTTTTAAATAACTGTTTTAGTTTCTAGCACAAAATGATCATATACGCTGGAAGGTGCTGCAAATTTCTCAGCCCTCAGATATTTGGTAGGTGGCAAGAAGGGTCTCTCAGTTGGGGCTAAAACTTTTCAGCACCCTTTGTAAAAATTATACACAAATAAAAATTCAATACATTCTGTGATGAGGAGGAAAATTTACAGAAATTATTTAGATCCAATTAAAAAGCCTAATAAAGGCTAGGATTTTAAATGCAGATTTTCAAGGCAAGCACATGACCAAACATCAAATATATGATGGGGGGGTGAAGAGTTTCTTGGTTGGGTCTAAAACATTTAGCAACCCTTGTAAGAATTATATGCAAACAAAAAATTATATGAAAATAATAAAATTTGATTATAGTGAGTAGTAAAGGCTTGTACAAAAACAACCACACATTTTGGAAGAGCCAAATACAGAGAACTTGTGCACAGTATACCCAAACAACCCTTTACAGGTTTTGAATTCAGGGTTGCTGTTCTCCTAGATCATTCACCCACCAAGGATGTCCTATTTAGCCTTATGCTAGGTAGAGCACAGATGGATTCATACCTTTCTCAAGGGTATAAGCATGTAAAAGAAATCTAATGAACTCAACTGGAATTTGAACGCTGCTCTCCAATTCCTCAATCTGAACTCATATCCCTCATTTCACTGTGACTCTACAATGCATATATATATATATATATATATATATATATATATGTATGTATGTATATATACTAGCAGTATAGCCCGGGGTTGCTCGGGTGTAATAAAAGCTTTAAAACTAATCCATGGTCCTGGAGCTCAAACTATTTGGACATTGGCACAAAAGACTAAAAAACAATAGTTGTTTCCAGTTAAAGCAAAACTGTAGACTGAAAGAAAAATGAATGGATGCAAGTCAAATTTTGATTTCTTGGTATCGATATCAAATTTTCTGCACTATTGTAAGAACATTGAAACTTCTGAATATCATTTCTTATGTCTTTGTCTATGAGTGTATCAAATTTGATTAAAATTGAACCACTCCTTCTATAACCCAATGTTTTTGATTATCGATTTGTGATATTTATCGGGGGTACCTTGATACAAAACCTAGCTAAGAACACTCACAGATGCTTATAGTACAACTGTGTAAATTTTCAAGAAAATCGGTTAAGCCATTTCAGAGTCTATAGGTAATGGATACAGACACAGACACACACACACAGACAAAAGTTCCATTTATAAATAAGTTTATATATAAATATATATATATATATATATATATATGGATATATATATATATGGATATAATTATTACTTTAGAACATGTGCAAGCTACAACAAAATTGTATATTTTGTTTCGACATTGAAAGAACAATGTGACATTGAAAGAACAATGTCTCATCGGGAAGTTAATAATGATGGTAATAAACGTTTTATTGAAAAAAAAATTTTTAAAAAAACACCACTTTATTTTATTTTTGAAAGTTTTTTTCCTACAAGTTAAAAGAATTTTTGGAGAGGGTGTTTTTTAAAGTGGTTGATTAATGATTGATTAAAATATCCGGTGCCACCTACTACTGGATCTTCTAAGAAATCCAAAGGATATAGTCTAGTCACTAGACAATAAAAACTTACATGGTTAAATTTGTCTAGAAATCAAATACTCTCATTAATCAACCACTTTAAAAAACACCCTCTCCAAACATTCTAACGTTCAGAGACATATTCCCCTATCACTAACCCCCACCAACACCTCTAACTAACTAAACAAATATAAAGAAAGAGGCTTTCCATTACTTTTCACACCGCCTGATGAGACATTGAGGTTTCAATGTCGAAACAAACGTACCTTTGTTGTGGATATACATAGAAAAATTATGTACATGTTCTAAAATATAATTTATAATAAATATAGCAGGGCAGTAGCACCATTGGTGCGCAGGGGGCTACATAAGAGAAAAGTGTAAGATTAAGCAGGAGAAGAGCAAAGAGAAAGATGAACCAGTTACAGGCAGTGTCAGAGAAAGGGCAAAAGAAGGATGGAAATACCAGTGTGAAGACTACTGCAAGGGTAGAGTGAGAAAGGAAAAGGACAAGATACATGAGGTGATGGGGATACGAACAAGTTAAATTAAAAAGAAGTGACAAGGTCTGTCTGCTTAATTTTTTTATCATATTTTTCAACTTTTCAGGTAAGGCGCAACAGAAATGTGGTTCTACAGAAGGATGCTGAGAATATCATGGAACAAACATGTGAGCAATGACAAGGTTTTAGAGAGAATATAAATTTAAAAGAAACATACTTAATATCAGGAAGAGACAGCTGAAGTTTCTGGGACTCCTAATCAGAAAGAAGGACTTGGAGAATATGATACTCACAGGGTAGATAGAGGAAAAAAGAGACAGGTGGAAACAGCATGTGACATACTTGAACAAATGAATGGTAGAGCAGGATTTGGATGAAAATAACAAGACAAAATATATTAAGAGAAATAAGGGCCAAGAAGATGCATAGGGCCTGATTGGCTATGTCCTGAATGAACATGGCGTATAAACGAAGAAGATGGGAAGACATACTTAAAAGAAAAAAGCCAGTATCACATTCTCATATTAAGATATGAGGAGGTGCTACCTTCTTATATCTTAATGGGTCAGCAGCATCTCTTCATATAAAGATATGAAGAGGTGCTACTGGCTCAACCAAAGCAGGCAAGAGACAATACTTGACTTATTAATAACATTTTAAATAAGGTGGATGAAGACCAGAGTTCAGCAGCTAAGCAGACAGATTTAAATGGAATTATAATAGCCACTGAACTTTGAACAATCAGAATCAATAAATACTAAGTAAAAGAATATATCTGTTCTTACAAACAAACAAAAAAATAACTATTTTTCATGATAAGAGAAAGATATTTTTCAAAGGAGTCCGTGACATCTTTGAAGAAAATTTTTGTCCAGAACAGACTGTGAGCAAGTGGCATAATTGTTTGTGGCTCAGATGAAGAAATCGATGAACAGAGTTCAAATAGCAGATAAATTAATTACATTCACTTTGATGCAAATAGCCTTGGAATAATATAAACCCATCCCCCCCCCCCAGTTATGGTTTTAATAACAGTGCAAACTGTGATCTTCAGTTATAAAATGAAGGTATTCATAATTTCTGCCTGAATTTCTAGAATGAAGAATTATTACTTATACTATTTATATCTGTACTATTCTCCTCATCTCTGTTGTCGTTTTCACAAAGTTTTGGCTATCGTACCCTCTAGTTTTCCCCAGTTGTATATGAATCTGGGTAAACTATAGTTAATTCTAAAGCAAACTATTTATTTAATCTACAAGGGTAGACTGTTATTGTTCTACTGCCCATGTCTAAGGATATCATCTAGTTGTTATTTATGGTTACAGTGTAACCCTTGTTAGTTCTAAAGTAAGTTATTAAAACTAAAACAACATGAAAGGAAACTAAACCCAGGGTACATTTACACATTTATTACAGGCCAAATAGTCAACAAATATAAGACAAAAACATTTACATTAATCGGAAATATTTAGAGTTTATAAGACTCACCAATAGGTGGTGGAATTAGTGTTCTTGTAGCTCAACTCATGTTGGAAATTTTCAACGCTACCGTTCACCTCCTTGTCCAAAGGCTCACTCTCAATCCTACACTGCCCAAGGGCAGATTACCCCTTTCCGGTCCTTTTTATTTTTTGTCCCCACATCCTGATATAGTTGTCGGGACGGGATAAAAGTTATCTTATATCCGGGTTTCTCTTATATCCGTGTTTGGTCTATTTTATATGCATTACCACAGGCTCTAATTTGGGACCAGATAAAAAATCTCTCTTATACCCGGGTTTCTTTTATATCCGGGTCTCATATATACGGGTTATACTGTATTTAGGGGTAGTTATTAGCCCACTGTGGAAAATCAGGTGCATTTTATTTTATTAAAAATGAGCTTTCTCCCCTTAGATTTTTTCTGCTTTTTTAACTGCATTTTATATTCTTTAATGATCAAAGGATCAGTTCATAATATGCACCTGATGATTGCATTGGGCATGAAACTCCAGAGTTGTACTATTGATATAGTATAATATGTATATTTATTGTGAGAGTTCGAGAACTCCTACCAGGATTCATCCTTAATGGCTGCACTCTGAACAATAAAAGATATCCAGATGACATAGTGCTGATAGCAAATACAGGAAAGAAACTACAAGACCTTCTACAGGAAGTAGTTAAAGAAAGTGAAAAGAATGGACTACAAATAAACTACAAGAAAACTGAATGTATGGTAATCAGTAGAAAGAGGAACCCAAAATTCCAAGTACAAGTTGGGGATACTAAAACCAAACAGGTACAGAAATTTAAATACCTAGAAAGTATGATATAGAGATCTGAAGGTGCATTGGCATGGCCAAGAATGCATTTCAGAAGCTGAGTAGAGTATTAAGAGACAGGAAAATTTTGCTGGAAACAAAGAAGAGAGTACTGGATTGTTATGTGATGTCTGTCCTTCAAAATGGCAGCAAATGCTGGATATTTTCATCAAAGATGAAGGAAAGACTTGAAGTAACTGAAATGTGGTTGTACAGAAGGATGCTGAGGATACCACGGACGGAACACATGAGCAATGGTGAGGTTGGACACAAAAAGGACACTGATATTCAATATCAGGAAAAGACAGCTGAAGTTTTTGAAACATGTAATGAGGAAGGAGGGCTTGAGAACCTGATACTCATGGGGCAGATAGAGGGGAAGAAGGAAAACAGAACGCTGTGCACAACGTAGCTGATGGAATTGAATAGCTGTATCATGGTGCAGAGATTGAGTGGATTAACATGAGAAAGAAAATTAAGAGCAACAAAGGATAGGAAGAAGGGGAGGGCCATGATCGCCTATGCCCTGAAGGGACACAGCACATAGATTATGATGATTAATATATACTTAATAACTGTGTTATAGTAGACTGAGAACTGTTTTAATAACACCAGTTAAAAATATATTTGTGCATGAACATGTCTGTATATGGAGATTTTTTTTTATAAGCGTTTCACCCCGAGCAAGGCATGTCACTGCCACTACTGTGCAGGGGGCTACGTAGAGTGGAGAAAGGCTGATTAAATATAGGAAATAACAGAGGGTGGGTGATAGGCGGGTGAGGAATAACAGAGGGTGGGTGATAGGCGGGTGAGGAATAACAGAGGGTGGGTGATAGGCGGGTGAGGAATAACAGAGTGTGGGTGATAGGCGGGTATATTTATATCCATATATTATTATTATTATTATTCCCTGTAATCAGCTATCTTTTTGCTTTCTCTCTGCAAGCAGAATGATTTTGTAAAGTCTCTAAATTTGTTGGAGGATATTTTATTTTAATTGTCTCTCTCTAATTATTTACACATGATTTCATCTCCCTTTAATATATTGCTCTTCAGTAATGAATTAGAGCACTCTAACTACTGGCATATGATACATCACATGCTAAAAAGTATGCCTCCTTCTACTGAGTGCCCATAGCTCAGAGGTAGAATCACTGACTGACACTAATTCCGTCTGGTTTCAATCCTGGGTAAAAGCGATTGGATATCTAACCATACTGATGAGCTGTGATACAGTGAAACAGATCTGTCTGCGGATGACTATATATATCATGTTTTCCCCCTTTTTTGCTCTTCATTTTGGTCATTACTGTTCTTTTCATTTAATTGATTTTTGCAACAACTTTTCTCCTGATGTGATGTTGGATGAAAGAGCCTTTGAGACTAACAATAAATTGCTTGTTTTTAAAATAATGTATGTATATATATATATACAGGGGCCCGACAATATTTTTCGGACACTTTAGTATTCGACTTTCCGAGTACCATAGAGTGGCAAAATTCCTTCAATAGAATAGCATAAACATATAAAGACAATACCTGTAATAAAAATGGGAGAAAATCGATTAGGTAAGGAAAAATATTTATTTTTCATCATTTTTTACAAAACACACGTGACATTATTTTTCGGACATCGTTGAAAAACTGTTAATAGTTTGTAATATCACCTTTCTTCTCAATAACTTTTATCAATCTCTCTTCATAATGATCAAACATATGCACAATAACATCTCTACGTGTTTCTATTAGTTGTTTTTTGGCATCTAGTATCCGTTCCCATAGTTGAGCCTCTTTCGTTATTTCAGGTCCATCATAGGCAAGTTGCGCAAGCATTTCCCAAACATTTTCTATTAAATTTAGATCTGGGCTTTTTGCAGGCCATTCCAAAGTAGTCATATTCACTTTAACCACCCATTCTTTCATGAGTTTTGACACATGGATGCTGCAATTGTCTTGCTGTAGAAAGAAATCTTTCCCTATCTCTCTTCTTATCCTTGGTAGGGCTTTCTCATCCAGCAACTGTTTGTAGCTTTCGTTGTTCTGTCATCCTTTCAGCCACTCCAACCATATATTTCCATTAGCAAAGATCATACCCCAAACCATAACTCCTCCTCCTCCCATCTGTCGTTTGTTCAGTACAGCAGGCTCACCCCTTCTCAACCAAGTACACCATCCATCGGGCCCATCAAACTTGAAACGCTTCTCATCAGTAAATATAACCTTCTTAAAGTCAACATGCTTTGTTAACCACCTTTTAGCACACTCCAGTCTTGCTCCTTTGTGTTTCTTTGTTAGTGGAATTTTTTTCTTAGCCTTTGCATACTTCAAACCAATCCTATGCAACGTTCTTTGTACTGTTCGGACATTTACATTCAATTCACATTTCTCCTTCACTTTTCTTGCTGTAACTTTTTCTCCAGATGTCAAAAGCCATGTCACAGTCCTCTTCATTCTCCTTTCAGTCCTCTTGCCAATTGATCTTTTCCGTCCTCTCTTCTTTTTCCGCTCAGAGTTTGTCTTCAGCATGTATTCAACCATTGATTTCGACAGCTTCAAATCCATGGCGATCCTTCTGATGCTGAGGCCATCATCCCACTTCTTCCGTGCCAAACAAACGACTTCTTTTGAATGCATTTTACCTCATTAAACTTAATTGTTTTGCCAGTAAAATAGAACAGATAATTGATTCTAATGATGACAGCTAAGTGTACAAGCAGAAAATTTGTATACAGCAACATATACATGAACTTAGCTCTTAATAAAATAGGATTTTTTGTCATGTCCGAAAAATAGTGTCGCGCAAGTTTTCGCAAAAATCACAAAAAACTAAAAAAAATGATTACACTAGTAGTGGATTTTCACTCCTCAACTACATACTTACAATCTCAAAAGTTTTTGGCACTAGTAACCACCTTGAAGTACTTTTTTCAAAGTGTCCAAAAAATATTGTCGGGCCCCTGTATATATATATATATATATATATATATATATATATGCACAGAGAGAGAGAGTTATTACTAATGTTATCATAATAACATATAGGAATGCAAATAAAAAATTTCAAATTTCAGTACCAATTGTGCAAAGCTCTACTTCAGTATTGAGCACATTATAAAAAGTAATTATGAAACTGTGGAATATAAATCCATCAGTTTCAATCACTATATATATATATATATATATATATATATATATATATATATATATATATAAGGAAAGAGAACTTTGAGAGAACACAAAATATTAATAACATTATATAAGTAAATTAAACCTAGTGAGCCAACAAACCTACCAAGGTTTCATCTAAACAAATCTTCAGGCTACGTGCTGGCTCGGTCCAAATCTCTTTGGCTGATGTTCATGTGCTTAACTCTTTCTTTTTTACAACCATTTTTTCCTTCCACCTATATATGCAGAGGGTTTTTCGAAACAAGTATAGTGATAAGTTTGTGTGTGTGTATATATATATATATATATATATATACACATATTTAAACTTTTTTTTATAATCATATTGCCCCAAGCAAGGCATTTTATTGCCACTGTTTTGCAGGGGGTTACATAGGAGGAAAGTTATGAGAAAGAGTGACAGGTTATAGGGGGTGTCAGGAACTGGATAAGAGAAGGATGAGAATACTGATGAAAGTGGAGTAGACAGAGAAAGGAGTATGAGAGAGAGAATGCACGTTAGTGAGATAGGAGATGACTATTGACTTTACATTTAAATTCTTGGAGATTATAGCTGTCGGGAAAGCAAGTATATGAAAGGGAATTCCACAGGTGGGAATTGTAAGAAAAGAAGCTGCTGGTGTAGAATTTGTGTTTACAATTTATTGGTTTCACAGTAAAAGGCTGGGACTTAGTTGCTAATCTTGTGGCTCGAATAAATTTATATATAGGGGGCACCAGTGAGCTAAGTTCATCAGAGCAGAAGCCATGAAAGTATTTGTAGAAGAGACACAGGGAAGCTACAATGTGAGAAAGTGATTGTATTCGAGATGCCAAGGCAGGGTCTATCACATTACAGATTCTCCGTTGGATTTTGTCAAGGACACCTAGGTGAATAGCAGGAGCACCCGACCAGATATGGCAGCAGTATTTAATGCACAGGCGGATGATTTATATATGTGCAGGATTATTTCAGGTGAAATATATATATATATTATGCTCTCATTACGACTGAGCTCTCTGGAGAAGAAAATTTTAAAAACAGTTTCCACTTCAGCTATATGTGTGACTCTTCAGAAATTAATTGAGTTCTCTCGGTGACTGGCATGTGTAAACACTGCTAATATACAACACGTTAAAATTTCCCTTATCAGATACCATGCGTCAATGGTTTAGGGGGTAGCAACTCCGACTGACACCAAATCGGTCGAGTTTTTATCCCAGCCAGAGGCGAGTGGATGCATCTAGCCACACTGATGAGCTGTGATACAGCGAAACAGGCTTGTATGTGGATGACTGATATATATATATATATAAACAAGCTGTATTAAAAAGAACCGACAAGGTCGGTCTGTTTAATTTGTTTATTATATTTTTCCAATTTTCAGGTAAGATGTTGAGTATTATCCTCAAAATTGTGGATAAACTGTCCAAAGTTCATATTTTGTTATTTTTGTTCAAGTACTTCTGAATTTTGCAATTATCATCAAAAAACAATATGGCGTCTGTATAGTTGTTAGAATTCCTTCATGAAATGACAATACTGGACAAAGAAAAACGCTAGATAGATGTCTGAAAAAAATTAGTGAATATGCTAAACCACGAGGATCTTCTTAGTAGGCCTAGCATAGGAATAAATACAATATGGGTAGCCACTAATAATGTAAGAATGACAGATCAAATGCATTACACTCACTTATATGCTAATACCCTTGGGAAAGGTATGAACCCATCTCTTCTCTTCTCTATGAATAATAATAATAAAAAAACAGACCAGTTCTATAGCTTTAGGGGAGGGTAGCAACAAGTCTAAGAGATGAAAAATCTCTGAATTCTAAATCAGCTTGGAGAGAGTTAATAGTAAAACAGACGATAACTAAAAAAAGTTCTGTCTGTTTTTTCATTACTCATTGAATGAAGTTGAAATATATACGAAATGTGATGTAGCAATTTTTTCAAATTCAGACAGACAGCTGTGAGAAGGTTGGAAGTGTCTAGATATCTTGTTTGCTTTACAACTTCAAAGTGGGCTTATCAGCAGCTGCATCAAGTCGCCGCATATGTCAAACGTTTGGAGATAGTGCTGTGGATGAACATACTGCAAGGTGTTAGTTTTGAAAATTCAAGTTCAGAGATTTGTCTCTCCATGATGAGCCTTGCAGTGGGCCACCACAGGTCTTGAATGACAGAGTTCTGAAGGCAGCCATTGAAGAGGACAGTAGTCTAACGTGTGGTGAACTTGCAAAACAGTTCAATGTTTTCGATGAAACAGACTTCACCTGCACCACCTAGGTAAGGTGTATAAATTGAGCAAGTGAGTTCAGCAAACACTGTTGGAGGTCCACAAGGGACAACGAGTGGCAGTTTGCATATCGCTGCTTTCTCACCACCACACCGCATCCTTATTCAATCGAATGCTTAGCAATGATGAAAAGTGGGTTCTGTATGAAACTCCCAAGCATTCCAGACATTGGTTGTCTCCTCAGGATGCTGTGCCTCATACCGCAAAACCACCTATGCACCCACACAAGATTATCCTTTGTGTCTGCTGGACAGGATCTCAAGTGGCTCATTATGAATTGCTACTAACAGGCCAAACAGTCATTGAAGACCTATACTCACAGCAATTGAAACGTGTGCAACAGGCATTGCGCTAGAAGGAGCCAGCACTAGTGAATCACAAAGGTGTGCTTTTCTTCCATGACAACACTAAACTACATGTCACGCGAGTGGTCAGAGATAACATACAGCAACTTGGGAGGGAGACTTTGTGCCATCCCCCTTATTCACCTGACCTTGCACCATCCAATTACCACCTCTTCCACTCCCTGGATAATTATCTTTGTTGGAAATCCGTCACCAATGAAGCAGACTTGTGCAAAGCCCTCACGGACTTCTTTGTGTCACCCCACCCCACCCCCGAGTTCTTTTTTTTTTAAATCATTTCACCCCATGCAAGGCATTCTACTGCCACTATTGTGCTTGGGGCTACGTAGGGGGAGGTAAATAGAAAGAGTGGTTAGATATAGGAAATGTCAGAAGGGGGGTGATAGATAGTTGGGTGGGGAGGTGGGAAGAGTGTTTGAAAGAATGGAAGTTAGTGTGTTTGAACTGCAAGGGTATTGAACAGCTGGAGACACATTGGCAGAAGGTGCTGGATGCCGATGGCAATTACTTCAAAGACTAAATATAAGTTACACATACTGTGAAGCATTTTTTTTTTCCTTTAAAAACAGAGAACTTTTTGGGTTACCTTGTAGCTTTGGTTGGCAACCAGACTACTGCAGTAAAGCTGGCAATCTACTGCGGGAAAATCAAGTGCGCTCTTCCAACATGCCTTGAGCCAGCATAAAAGAGTAGGCTCAACAAATTAACATGAGAATAATATTTCATGTTGATGTGCAATCTGCAACAATGTGAAGTGACTGATGATGTCTGAAAAATAGTACATTTATCATGGTACTTACCTGGCACATTTTTGTGTCAGATAGGGACCCAAATCATCTCTCAGTTCCATCTCTGTCCTCGAAGACAAAGTGCAGCTCAGTTGTAGCTCCATCTGTGAGGGCAGGGCTGCATGTGAGAAAAATTACACCGATAGATGCTCGGTTCCGGGGAACAGTGTCCCGCAGTTGCGCCATCCCATTGTAGCAGAGGGGTGGACCAGGTGCTCATCACCGGGGCCAGCTCATTCGGGGAATTTTTGTTTATCTGCCTGTCTGTACGCGATTGGGTCCCTACCTTAAAAAAGACCTTGTATCACATCTCGCTCCAGTGGGGAGCAGGGTAAATATTGTTATCATGCTACCATTGCTTTAGGCTGAGATCAAAGTGTAGTATATGCTCTTATCAACTATCTTTCCTTCTTCTTTCTCTTTTTTACTTTCATTTGTTATTTCCCTGAAAGCAAGTATTGTCTTTATCAACTCTTTCTATATGATCAAAACAAAATAGTCCATTATTCATGAGGTATTGGCAGGGTGTAACGGTCATGAAAATTTACAAATTGAGCGAGAATTGCACAAGAGTACTTTTCTTGGCTGGTGACATTTGCCTTACATGCTATCCATTGACTCATTAAATATTAAATATGTATCTGTCTGTGGACAGAGTATAATTGAAAATATTACTGAGAGGTGTGCAGTCTTGAGAAACAACTTCCCGTGACAGTAGTACTTCCCTCACTGCACTAAAGAAAGTTGGAAGATTGGTAGTAATACAGATACCAGGGTTGTTGGGGCTCGGAGGGGTTTAGATATTTTGGGACCTAGACCAGGTGTACAAGATCAGGCTCCTCATGTTTAACTGACTTTATGTTGTATCCTTCCACCATCGGGCAGCATGAAAATACATTTGCTTTTTGACTCTTTGGTTGAGATCAAAGTGTAGTATCTATTCTTATCAGCCTCATCTGATAAAAAGTTGCTACAAAGCCAAAAATGTCAACCTAAGAGCAAATGTCATCTGATTCTCACTTTTTACTTCTATCTTCCCTTCTTTCTTTCTTTCTTTTTTTTCATTTTCTCACTGAAACCAAGTAGTGTCTTTTTCCCTCTTTCTATATGATCAAAAAAGAATAGTCCATCCTTTATGAGGTTTTGGCAAGGCATAATGGTCATACAAACTAACAAAGGGAGGGACAAGCACAAATATAATAGGATAATAATAATAAAACAGATGAATTTTTCATTGATCAATAAGGGACTTACCACAGCTGTCACGAATAACAAGGTCCTTTCCTTCCTGAAGAAGGACTACAAGCTGGAAGAATGGATGCTGTAAAAGGCTACTTTGGTGTTGCCTAGTTGTGCTCTCCTGAAAAGGCAAAAAAAGAAATTCTCATTAATTTGAAGAATATTTGCTAATAAATGAAGGGCAGATAAAGCATGAAACTATTTTATTTAAAAAAAAAAAAAATCGAATGAAATGATTGATGAAGATTTTATCTTTTGTAATTTAAACTAATGGATCACCCTACAGTAATACTTTTCCTCACAAGAAGGTCATTGTTTGAGACTGAAATTAAAAACAGGAGTCATGGTTCAAGTAACAATTTTTTGTTTCAGTATCAAATAGAAACACTTACATGACAAATGATATTGAACCCATAAGTACAGTTTATTAGAACTTGTTTGAAACTGAACACTTTGTTTTGACAGTTTGACCTCAAAAATACATGACTCAATGAAAAAAAGCATTGGTTCGATCCAATGACTTGATCTGACAAGGCTATTTATAAATATGACTCAATTTTTCAGGTTTATATTTCAGTTTTGTAAAAATTTGCAATGTTGAACAAAACTACCTATGGTGTAACCTAATCTATTTTTAATTTCTGTTACTCCAATACTTAATTTGTTATAACAGATGGAAGGTTTTGTCCAGACACCACAGATAAACATAATACTAAATAATGAGAAGGTCTTAAACAACTCTCAAATATGGCAACTGTTTTCAACTAATAAATATCACTAATATGTTAGATCATTAATAAAATCAACTCTTCTTGGGCCACTTAATATTAATATAATATAAGTATTACAGAACACATACATTAAGAGATAGGTAGACACACATCTGGTTTGTACTAGAATAATAATAAAAAAATAGACATACATCCAGTTTGCACTAGAATGAAAAATAAAGTTAGTCATACATCGTTTGCGCTCAAATAAAAAAGGAAGACATATGTTTAGTTTGCACTCAAGTCAAAAAAAAAAGTAGACTCATTGATTAGTCTTATATCTGAATCTGTAAATATCCACCTGGAAGGTGTCATCTTTTGTGATGTCTTACCCCTTTGCAAGGGGGATGCAGTCTGCATATTCTAAACCCTGCCCAACTCACTGATATGAAAATATAGAACAGCCTATAACATTATTAATTAGCTATATCAACAATGTGTGTTGTGGTGAAGAATGTACATTGTGGTGCAGTGAGTATCAGCTCGAAATGAGAAATTGGAGAGCCAAGTTAAAATTCCTATTGAATTTTGTTGCATTCACTTATGAGCAAATACTCTTGGGAAAGGTATCAATCTATCACTTCACCCTCCAGCTATGGGCTAAATAGAAGAATAGACTGGGTCCTCTAGTCTTGGTTGGCAACCAGTCTACTGAAAAAAGCAATGGCAATCTATTGCAAGAAAATCTTCTACCCAGTCAGTCATGTCTCTTTTGAGGTATGATCACCCAAGCATGTATCGTATGGCACTGAACTGACTGATACCAACAAGTTCTGTTGAATAGGAGAGAAATGATGAAAAATAAAACTATGAAAAGGAAAGAACCTGCCTTTGGGGACTGAATGAAAATAAAAACTTAGCTAATAGTTACAAACAATCGTACATACTTTAAGTGAACCAGATGAAAAGACTTTTTTCTCTTTTAAATTCAGAGAAATCCGTCAGGTCGGAAATCAAGCTGTCATTAAATGAAAAGTTTTGTCAATCTCTGTCTTGACACATGACTGAATCAATATAATAGGAAAAGAGGGGATTAAATTCACACTGAAAATTCCAAGGAGAAGGAAAACAAAACAAAAAAAAAAGGAAGAAAACTCATCAGAAAAGATTTGGTGTGTAGGTGGAGAAGCTGCAAAATCAATTATCTGCTTTTAGCACGTCTCATGTTGTTTATATGCATTATTTAAAAAATATTAACAGCATGAAGAATTTTAATGAATTAGAAAAATTAAAAGTAAAAAAATAGAAAAATAGTTAATTTTAATACAAGGGTAAAACAGAAAAATTTACAAGAATGAATTGATATACCTATTAATCTTCTTCTATGTGCCATGTCTCTTCAGGATGTAGGCGATCATGGCCCACCACATCTTTCTTTCCCTTGTTGCTCTTAATACCTCTTCACCTGTTATTCCACTCAATCCCCGCTCAACCATTCACCTGCTCAAGTCTATCAAGTATGTCTTTCTTCCCCTGTATCCGTTTCCTGAGCATTAGGTTCTCCAAGCCCTCCTTCCTCATTAGATGTCCCAAAAACTTCAGCCGTTTTTTTTTCTGATGTTAAATGCCAGTTTCCTTTTCATGTCCATCCTCTTCAAAACCTTATCATTGCTTGCATGTTCCATTCATGGCATCCTCAGCATCCTTCTGTAGAACCATATTTTGGTTACTTCAAGTCTTTCCTTCATCTTTGATGAGATTGTCTTTCAATATGACAGTGGATGCTAGACAGACATCAGTTTAGCTAAATTTTGATCTGAAATTTTGACTGTATAATATTGAATACTGAATTAAGTGTATTGAGAAAGAAGAAGATGATGAAAAATAAATTTCTCCATTATGAGGCAACAGATTTACTAATTTTGTTTACTTGACCTCATCACTTAGGTACGATGTAATAAAAGGTCTTTTTCAGTTTTTTTTTTTAAATAATTTTACACCAAGCAAGGCAGAACCACCACAAGTGTGCAAGAGACTACAGCAAGAGATAAGACTGGGCACAAGGAGTATCGAGGAAAGGATAAACAATGAATGGGTTTCGAGAAGATAGAAGATGGCAATTGACATTGCATTTAAATTTTTGGAGATTGTGGCTATCAGGGAAGCAAATAAACAGAAGGCAGTTTCACAGGTGAGAAGTGCAAGAAAAACTTTGGAGCAAAAGTGGTGGTTACATTTAACTATTTCAATGGTAAAAGGCTGGGACCTAGATGCCAACCTAGTAGCACACTTAAATTCATGTGGTCAGGACACCAAGGAAGAAAGCTCAGCAAAGCAGTTCCTATGGAAATATTTGTAGGAACTGAAGTCTTAACATTGTTTTTCCACTAATAAACATTGTTGAGAAGTGATGGTAGTTAAAATAATAGTGGTGTCAAGGGAAAAACTGACCTTTTGATACTGTATTTTTTGGACACAAAGCACCAAGACTGACAAAAACTTTATGAGCTGATTCATAACTTTTTTTTTTTTTTAAATTATATCACCCCAAACAAGGTGGTACCACCACATGTGTGCAATAGATTACAGTGAGAAAAAAGACTGGGTACAAGGGATATTGAGGAAAGAATAAATGATGAATGATATTCAAAAAGATAGAAGATAGCAATTGACATTGCATTTAAAGTTTTGGAGATAGTAGCTATTAGGGGAAGCAAGTAAATGGAAGAAAGTGTGAGAAAAGAAACTGTTCATTTAGAAGTGTCAGTTACATTTAACTATTTCAACGGTAAAAGGTTTAAACTTAGATGCCAATCTAGTAGCAGGCTTAAATTCATGTGGTCAGGACACCAGGTAAAAAAGCTCATCAAAGCAGTTGCAATGAAAATATTATTAGAAAAGACAGAGGGAAGCCATGGCACATTGGTGAGTAAGTGAATGTAGTTGAGATGTCAAGTCAGAACCAATTAGATTGTAGGTCTTTCTTTGGATTTTGTCAAGAACCTCAAGATGAATAGCAGGAACAACCAACCAGATAAGGCAACGGTATTCAATGCACAGATGAAGGTATATTTATAAATTTACTAATGTAGGGGTGTACATGTGAGCCAAGAACAAAAATTAGCCAGTCTCTGTGACCACTGTCATACTGGCGTCAATATTACACTGACACCACCTCTCTTAGTGGTAACTTTTAAACACAGCAAAATGCAGGAAAACAAGAGAATAGCAACAGCAGGAATTCTTTTTATGATCCGATCGGTTTATTATTTCCAGACAATAGGAAAAATTATAAAGAATTTCTGAATGAATCTCAGAATTTTTTTCTGCTTTTATTAAAACCAGTATAGTACCTGTCAAACATAACACAATTCTTTGCAAGTGGATCAGCACTTTTGTCTAGCATCGAAGTAACTGTGTGTTCCACCTCAGATCAAAATGCTGTTTCTCAGAATTTCTTTTATGGATCAACACAATATCTCTCTCACCATATATATTTGCCCTGACGATCCGTAGTGTGAAACCGCGGTAGGTTTTGGCTCACTCTAGACTTTGGGTATATATATATATATATATATATACATACACACATGTGCCCACACACACACACACACACACACACACATGTATACCTCACCTTACTTTGGTGATTAGTTCCAGAAGAGGTGACTTTAGTCGAAAAACGACTTAAGTCGAATTTACAAACCACAAATAACCATTCCTTCTGTATTTTATTTATAAATGCACTTTTAATAATATATGGTCAATAAGAATCTATTTTAAGTTTACAAATAAATTTTACTTTATAATATTGTACAGAAAAAATGTATCTAAATTTACATATATATGTACGTATATACTTGTAAATGTAGATGCTTAAATTTTGGTAATCTTTGCAGTAGATCAAGGAATCTTTATTTGTGAATATGGTTTGCTCTAAGACATTATGAAATAAAATGATTTTGTAAGGTTAAATATTGTTATTAGAATTATAGTATAAAATTAATTTATGTTAAATTTACCAATATTTACATTCAATTTGTTTATTAACATTGCAGATGTAGATGGCTGTGGATTTCTTTTTGGGTTATATTGCACAGATAGAATATATATAAATATGAAAGTGGACACTGAGGTCAGCACTAAACAGTGACAGTTTGCTTCATGCTTAAATGCCATCTTCATGATCTGAAGCATGAAACAGATTGTTGCTTCTGGGTGTTGACGTCAGTGTCCATACATATGATGTACATTCTGGCACACTGGATATCAGCTCGAAACAAGAAAGCAGAGCCAAGTTCAAATTCCAGTTGAATTTATTGCATTTCACATATGCGCAACTACCCTCGGGAAAGGTATAATTCCATCACTTCTCCCTCCAGCTATGGGTTAAATAGCAGAAAAGATTAGGTTCTATAGCCTTGCTTGGCAACCAGTCTACCACAGAAAGTAATGGCAACCTACTGTGGGAAAATCTTCTGCCTAGTCAGTTATGATCATTTCAAGATATGATTGGCCAAGCATGTATCATGTATGGTATCAAGTGACTGATATGTGTGTGTGTGTGTGTGTGTGTGTCTATACATACATAGACA
The DNA here is from genome assembly GCA_037127315.1 of Ascarosepion bandense. Classification (NCBI taxonomy): domain Eukaryota; kingdom Metazoa; phylum Mollusca; class Cephalopoda; order Sepiida; family Sepiidae; genus Ascarosepion; species Ascarosepion bandense. The sequence continues at coordinate 5,259,299 of JBBBDQ010000707.1, forward strand.
AAATGAGAAAGTTCAGAACTCTACTAAAGTTTCATGTTACCATGATCATCAGGCATCCAGAACTGTCTTTTACTGTTTAAGTAGGTGCATGTCTCAGATTCTTTCTGCTCCATTTATGTTTCCTTTTCATGTTTTGATTTATTGGTTTTGGTTTTTATTTTGATTTACTTTGGTCACTTGGCAGCTGTTGTGTTGGTTTTAACAATTCTTTCGTTTATTGTAAAGAATACTTATCTCTTTATAAAAATTGGCACACATTGTCAATTATGGATGTTAGCCTATTTTCATCCAATATCCATCAACTAAAAGTAATTTGGAAAGGTAATTCTGACATAAACAACTTAGTCAGAAGCTAGAAAAACTATATATATATATATATATATATATATATATATATATATATATAGGTGTGAGTTTGTAACCCTGGGTTTCATGCTTTTGCGATCGTCAGACAAACTGATTAATTTTTTTTAAAAAATTGGTTATATTCGTGTATTTTTGTGGAAGTGGGGGGAAAAAAAATCTGTCGTCACGACAGATGCAGACATATAGATATATACATTTGTACACCCATCAACACACGCAAGGACACACACACACACACATGTACGTGCATTCGGTCACTGAGGCTTGCATAAACATACACATGCGAATCGTGCGGAGTTCAGTATATATATATATGTATATGTGTGCCATTGCACACATACACACTCATTCGGTTGGCATATTCAAATGGTGTGTAGCGATGTCAACGCGCGAATAGTTGTCGATTTCTCGTACGTTATATGTACTTTTGATGGGGTCTGTGTGAAACTATGGTAGGTAAGAATTGCTATTATTTTATTTAAGGCTGTATTGTTATTTTTTGTTTTAAAGTTGGTTATTGGCTTGTTTTATTATTTTTTGTGGTTGTGTATATTTACATGGTGGAAATTCTAATTTGTAGTGCTTGTTAGTGTTTATTAATTATTAATTTTGCTATGGCAGAGACGTGTGATTTTTTTTTTTTATCCGTTTGGTATAAATTGTGATATGTCTGCTCTATCACTGATATTGAGTGCTTTTAAATAAGTACCACGTATATATAATATGTTAACAATATAATATATATAACAAATTGCATATTTATATATATATATATTGATATTTATAATTATATACATACACTTTTCACACACACACACACACACACACACACACACACATATATATATATATATATATATATACAAACACACACACACACACACACACACACACACAGATATGGATGTAAATGGTATTTTTTGGGGTTTTTTTTAATCATATCACGCCAAGCAAGGTGGTAACGCCACTGATGCGCAGGGGGCTACGTAAGAGTGAAAAGATTGGAAAAGAGAAAGCCGGAAACCACATCCTAAACAGGGAACAAGGGATGAGCCTCTCACCTGTTCAATAGACATGGGTGGAGTGTGAACCAGGCGATAGTTTAGTCTATCTACTCCAATTGAAAAAAAAAAATTAAAAGAGTGAAAAAATTGGAAAAGAGAAAACCGGAAACCACATCCTAAACAGGAAACAAGGGATGAGCCTCTTCACCTGTTCAATTAGTGCTTAAAATTATAGGATAATACACACACACACACACACACACACACACATATATATATATATATATATATATATATATATATATATATATATAGAATAAAAAGTGTGAGAAGCCATGAACGTTTTCTTTAAAGTGTATATTTATTGTTTTTGTAATTATACATGTTATGAAACATTAATTGTCCATAATGGTATTTGTGACACTACACATGTTTCGAGTCTAAAATTGACTCTCTTCAGGCAAATAAATTTGTAGTCTTTACGTTTGAATTTCTTTGAATATCTGATATCAGACCACAAATTTATTCGCCTGAAGAGAGTCAATTTTAAACTCGAAACATGTGTAGTGTCACAAACACCATTATGGACACTTAATGTATCATGACATGTATAAGAACAAAAACAATAAATATACACTTTAAAGAAAACGTTCACGGCTTCTCACACTTTTTATTCTATACTAATTTCTCTCATTGGAACAAAACCCACACACACTACCGGCCATAATTATTAGGCCACCCCAATTTTAAAAAGAAATGATGTATTTCATATTATTTTTAACATTTATTGCCAAGTGGATAATTCTAAATGGAAATAGAATTGTTCTTTTGTTAATACTGCACAATAATATGCGCATCAAATGAACTGTTCTGGTGTTCAGTTTTTGTGCTCTTTTCCCCATGCTAGTCTCTTTTTCTTATTGGCTGGCCGAAACAAAGGCTACCTGGCTGCCTTGTAAAATTTTTCAAAGTACTAATAAGAAAAGAACCATTCTATTTTCATTTAGAATTATCTACTTGGCAATAAATACTAAAAACAGTATGAAATACATCATTTTTTTTAAAAACTGGTATGGCCTAATAATTATAGCCAGTAGTGTGTATATATATATATATATATATATATATATAGTGTATTGAGGCAACAGATTATTTTCTAAATATATACTGTTAAATATAAGAGACAATGAATGTTTATTATGTTTAATCATGAATTGTTCTAAACACCGTATTTTGGCTTTGATTTCAGTTGAAAATAAAGACAAAAATTCTCCAACATTTGGATAATTTTTTTATTAAGTTGGTTCTAAGCTTTCGGCTCACATGAGCCATCTTCAGAGAGGTTACAAGGATGTTAACATATCTGGCTGCCTTGTAAAATTTTGCAAAGTACTAATAAGAGAAGAACCATTCTATTTTCATTTAGAATTATCTACTTGGCAATAAATACTAAAAACAGTATGAAATACATCATTTTTTTTAAAAATCTGGCATGGCCTAATAATTATAGCCGGTAGTATATATATATATATATATATATATATATATATATATATATACATACATACACAGCTGCCTGAGAATTGCGCTCTCATGCATGAAAGTGTTACTTATGGTCACATTAAGTGAAAATCAATGTATTGCATAGGTATATACAGTCGCAACTGTGGAACTCTGAAAGTGGAAGTCCTACTTAAGGGTTGATATTTTTTCTAAGGAAGGAGGCAAACTCAAGTGGCATTTTTATTTTTATATTACACCATTACTGTATATACAATTTGGGAATAAGTTTTAGCATAAGTATATTATTTCACTAAATTAAATCCAATAACTCTTCATTCATAGTAGTGGAGTTCTAACCTATTTTTGCCCTTTTTTCTACTCTCAAACTGTTGGAACACAAGAGAGGTTAATTTCAAAAAACTAAATCAAAGGGTTAAATACTGAATGTCAATACTAGTAGAAATGTGTGATTTGTCTGCTCTGATTTCTATATGTGTCCTTAAAAATCAAAATGAAAAAGAAAATGCAAAGGAAAAAGTGCTTAAGGTCAAATGTTATCAAAATAAGAGACTGATCAATTTCATAGATTTTTGAAGCTCATAAAAGTGGTGGGGGGTGCAACTGAGGGGCTAGCCAAAATTCTGATAGGGCCTTCACCCCTTCTGCATCCCCCTGTAAAATCGCCACTGAGTATATATATATAAACCTAAATCTATAGCACATCTCAGAGTTTTAGACACTATACAATCATCAGGTGCATATTATGAACTGACCGTTTCTAGATTTTATTTTTTTTTTTAATCACATCACCCCAAGCAAGGTGGTAAGGCCACTGGTGTGCAGAGAGCTACGAAAGAGTGAGTAGATTGGAAAAGAGAAAGCCGGAAACCACGTCCTCAACAGGGAACAAGGGATGAGCCTCTACACCTGTTCAATAGACGTGGGTAGAGTGTAAACTGGGCAATAATTCAATCTATCTATGCCAATTGAAAAAAAAAAAATAAACAAAAAGAAAAGTGAAAAGATTGGAAAAGAGAAAGCCGGAAACCACATCCTAAACAGGGAACAAGGGATGAGCCTCTACACCTGTACAATAGACGTGGTTGGAGTGTGAACCGGGTGATAGTTCAGTCTATCTACTCCAATTATATATATATATATATTTAATTAATACTAGTAAATGGTTTGTCATTGAGCTGATGAAACTGGTATTGTTAAAACCTGGATAGCAAGTAAGTGGTAAACATTTCATTCTTTGATATACTGTTGGCTCTATGGATTTTGTACTTTTGTTTGTCCCTCTCTTCCCTCCAGAAGGTCAAATAATAGGACAGATTGGGTTCTGTAGCTTTGGCTAGCAGCCAGTCTACCCCAAAAGCAATGGCAACCTACTGCAGGATAATCTTCTGCCAAGTCAATCATGTCTCGTTTGAGACATGATCGCCCAAAGCGTGTGTAACACTTAACTGTCCCTGTGTGTGTGTGTGTGTGTGTGTGTGTGTGTGTACGGCACCTCAATATGATGTAACAGTTAACAAACTTGTCTCACTTGAATCATTACGACTGTGTAGTGAAATCAATCCTCACTAGATTCCACATATTTTTGGCCTTGTGCCACATTTAAGCTGTGCTTTGAAAATCTCTCTCTCTCTCTATATATATATGCATGGTCTTGTTTAACAATCAAAAGCAAATGCTTTTATTGAACATAACATTGGAAAATCTGACTTGCAGTTGATTAAAAATCACGGAGACCGACACGTCTACACCAAAAAACAATACTCTCTCCGGTGGCTAAAACTGCTGATGGTGCTGGAAGTGGCAGTACTGACTTGGCAATTAAAACTTTGTTACACACCCCCTAACTTCTAGAAATATTAGATAGCATACCAGCTTCTTGTGAAATATGCATTAGAGAGAAAATGGCTGCATCTAGACCAACTGTCAATTTTTTTCTCTGGGTGCATAACTCTAACAAAACTGTGTTTAAAGATGCCAAGGAGATATTTAACACCAAATTTCTATCTTCACTTGTACAATGTTCCAGAGAAACTAAGTAGTAAAGACAGTGGTGAAATTATTGGTATATTCTTGGGGCATTGGAGGTTAGGGGATTCTTTGAAGCATCTTTATTGGTAATTATTGACAGCAAGGAAGATTATGATACTTGGGCAAGATGAATATATTAAAAACATAGCGTGTATCCCATCGGGAAATATTGGAAACATTCAAGATAAAACATTACAAGAATGAGCTTACAAAATTGATTGGTCAGCTAAACTGGCAGGCAACTCAGTTGAGATAAGATCTCAACTCTGATGCAACTGAATAATAATATTACTGAAACAGGAAAAACAAAAAACATTGACTGCATTAAGTAAGTCAATGATTTTGTTAGGAATGGAAAGATTAGAAAAAAAAATTATCAGTCATTTGTCTGAGGTAACCTTGACAAATTAAAGAATGAAGTCCATGGCAATACATTATTTGTTAACTTATTGGACGGCAGTTTGAGCTCCTTGACATGGCATAATGGTCAACAAGACTGTGTCACTGAAAACTATCACAACTAAATAGTGATTTCAATCCTCATTGGGTACCCCATACTTTTTGCCTTATGCCTCATCTAAGCAGCACTTAGAAAATCAACAATTAGATGACAGTTCATAGGGAGGATAGTTATTATATTTTATTTTACAAGGCCTGAGAGCCACTCAAGGTAGAAGGGTTGCAAAGTAAGAGGCACAGTTTATGTGGATATGTTGAAAAGATAATATTTTACAAGGCCTGAGAGCCACTCAAGGTAGAAGGGTTGCAAAGTAAGAGGCACAGTTTATGTGGATATGTTGAAAAGATAATGCTTAATTAGTAAGATTTGTATCACTAAACCACTATTATCTTAAAATGAATTCTTATAATCTAAAAATATTTTCTGGCAGTAAATAACCTGTGAAGGGTTGATAAGCCATAGAAAAGGAATCAATCAATGAAATCCAATTTAGCTACATAAGCATGTCTTAAATTTATTTACATTCTCTGGAATATAAATGCATTGAAACTATCACGGCCACAAAGTTAGGTATCAGTTTATATATTGACTACAATAAAGCATTGATCCCTCATTTGTGTCTGCATTGTAATTTCTTGTATGTTTATCAAATTCTGATTAGGCATGAGCCCACCTCTTCTCCCCCTCCCTTCCTGTGAGTCTTGTGTCACTAAATCATTGTTATCTCAAAAGAAAAAAAAACAATTTTACTATTTGAAAATATTTTCTGGCTTTAAATAACCTGCAAAGGGATTGATAAACCATAGAAAAACAAATTAATTAACACTATGATACAGTGTTTTTAAATTCTACACACAAAACAGCTCAAAGAAACTGCCACCCTTAAAGAGAAGTTAAAGTTGAAATTATAGAAATATCATGGATATCAATTAGGATTGTCACCATCCTTTATTGGAAAGCTTTGAGTGTCCTTGTCCTTTGTTGAAGTTGGAAGGTGAAAAACAATGTTATTTGCAATTATATTGTTTATCTACAAGAATTCAATTAAAAATTACTATATATATTATATATATTTTTTCCATTTTTAAATGAGTTATTACGCTACCAAGGTTTCTTTGTCTTCAAACAATCTTTCAGGAAAATAGGTTTCTCAAGTTCAGTAGCTGTTATTGCTCTTTTCAGTATTGATGGGGGCTTTCTTTTCAGTTTTAGTTTATAAAATGTTTCTCTTAAAACAATCTTTCAGAAAAATAGGTTTCTCAAGTACAGTAGTGTTATTGCTCTTTCCATTACTGATGGGGGTTTCCTTCCTAACCTTTTGCTTGAAGTATTGTGGAATGTCAACATCTTGATTATGTCATCATATTCTCATCAAGTTACATGCACTATCCATTTAGATCCCACCCATTTGCAGTTAAAACAAACAAATGCAGCTTCACTTCTACTCTAGTAGCTTCTTTTCTCGCACTTCCTGCCTGTGGAACTCTTTTCTGTATACTTGCTTCCTTGATAGCTGCAATCTACAAGAGTTTAAATGCAATGTCAATTGCCATCTCTAATACTCTTAACTCCTATTCTTCTCTTATCCTTTTCCCAACACCCCCTGTATCTTGTTATTCGCCCTTTTCTCTCTACTCTTGCAGCTCTCTTCACACCAGTATTCCCATCCTTCTATTGCCCTTTCTCTGACACCCCCTGTAACCAGTTCCTCTTTCTCTTCACTCTCCTCCTATGTAACCTTTCACTCTGCTCTTAAGTAGCCCCTGTGCATTAGTGGCACTATTACCTTGCTTGGCGTTATAGGATACAAATCCTATATCATCCATCAACTAACTAAATCCCACAAAATAAAATTGCACACCTGCAAAATCAGATTCAAATGACTAAAAGCATTTTGGAAAAACCCAGACCAAGAAAAATTCACAAGTCAGTGTGAAAAGTAAAATTCTGGATCCTGACTGAATCAAAAATAGAAAATTCATATATGACGTTTTTTCACACCTAGAAGCAAAAATGCCTGCTAGAGCCGGCAACATGATAACTTCACTATTTAAACCAGTTTGCTGACCTGTCAAAAGGAATCAGCAATGGGAGCGGTTAGCTGATAGACCTTGTGACAATGTAACAAAAGAAATTTCAACACAGTCAGAATGGGAGCGGTATCTGATAGCATCTCACAATGTAAAAACGAAACTTTGAGCTGACTCAATAATGTCTTGTCTTTAATGCCAATTTTCCTTTTCTTCATTTTCATTTCCCACTGCCAAATAGAGCAACAACAACAACAGGACGCGTTAAGTACAGTTTCTGTATTTGTTTAATCTTCTCTATCACTCTGTTGCCGACCTACCAAAAAGAGGAAGGAACATAAGACTTTACCTTATGCTACTACACAACCATGAACTCTAAACTTCTGTTGACATTTTAAATACATACATTTCTCTTTGAAAAATTTTAACTACAAAGCTGCACGCATTTCTCAATGAACATTTTTCTTCTCACAAATATAGTGTTCAGTTAACAAAATTTTACTTATATTTTTCTTCTTACAATTTTGTGATTCTGTTAATAAATCTTTGATTTAATGTACTAATGTAATATTTTATCATTCCACATTTCAACATCCAACCTTCTGATATATAAATTGTGGGGACTTTGGACATGTTTAGCACAAAGGCAATTTACCAAGCATCACCAAGGCCCCTACAGGGTGAAACAATTAAAAAAATAAAGAAAAAAGTTGTAAGCTGCTGTGTGTTTTGTTATTGGGTACAATTCTTTATTATTCTGTAGCAGCAGTTCAGAGGATTTGAAGAAGGTTGAATTTCCCCAAGACCCACAGGCTTCACTCACTCAAAGCCATTTATAACCATTGAGCTTAGAAAGCAACTGTATAACACTGACAGGTTCAACATGATATGATTGTAAGCTATCATTTCAGAAGGAGAGTCCAGTTCATAATATAAATACAATGTCCAATTGAACACTGACTTCTCACAGAGTTATTTTAACTTTATTTTTATTTTCAAACTAGCAGTATAGCCTGGCGTTGCTCAGGTGTAATGAAAGCTAATCCATGGTCCTGGAGCTCAGACTTTTTGGACGTTGGCACGAAAGACTAAAAAGCAATAGTTCTTTCCAGTTAAAGTGAAACCATAGACTGAAAGAAAAATGAATGAATGTAAGTCAAATTTTGATTTCCTGGTATCAATATCAAATAAGTTTCTTTTGTCGTAAACTGAATTTTGAAGGCTAAATAAGTCCTCTGAGTAAATGGTATACTGGCTGAGACTGAGAACTACAATTATACCTACTTAGAGGCAAACTCGAAAAAAAAACTAAAATAAAAAGGCTGAAAAAAATACAGACATACAGGCAGATAAACAGACACACACACAAACATCTTGCCTTTTATATATATAATCGATTTTCTGCCCTGTTGTATGAACTGCAACCTTGAAACTTCTGAATATTGTTTCTTATGCCTTTGTCTATGAGTTTATCAAATTTGATTAAAATCGGACTACTCCTATAACCCGATTTTTTCGATTATCAATTTTTGATATTTATCAGGGGTACCTTGACACAAAACCTATCTAAGAACACTCACAGACGCTTATAGTACAACTGTGTAAATTTTCAAGAAAATCGGTTCAGCCATTTCAGAGTCTATAGGTAACACATACACACACACACACACACACACACACACAAAGTTCCATTTATAAATAAGTTTAGATTTAGATTTAGATGTCAAGTTTGAAACTGTGCTAACATCATTGTGTAGTATTGATGTCCTTTTTCACAATTTGTAATGATATACATTGATCATGCCTGGAGAGAATACTGGGCCTCAAACTCACACCCAACCTAAAGTGAAATGCTTATATATGATCCATCACTAAAGAAGCAAGTAAAATGATTAGTTCTATGTACTGTTCCAGAAGTACCTGACTTCTCATTCTATCCTCTAACTTTTTAAGAGCTAGAAAATGAAGTACTGTTGCCATATTTGGGCAAGAGCTGACCAGTCTTGACTTCCCAGTCCTGATAGAATTCAAAAGTGTCTGAGTTCTTGGTATAGAAGAAACATTTTCCACCCTCCAACCTCTCTCTCACAAATGGGATATGCCAAGCTTCTCACTGCTTTATCACTAATTCCATGGAAAGCACTCAGGCAAACCACATTCCTTGGTTCTACCAGATCTAACCATCATGGATAGGATCCACCATACCACTGACATTGTAGCAAACCACCCACATTCCTTGGACAGCTTCTTCTCATGAACTACTGTTCCATGGAACAGACTCCCAATCAATATAACCTTAACCTGTTCAATCTCTTTGTATATTTACTGCTGTTAACATTATAATTTTGAGAAGTCATTAAAAGATCCAATATTATTTGGACACTAAAAGCTCTTTTATGTATATTTACTGTTGTTAACATAATTTTGAGAAGATTCATTAACGTATCCAATATGGGAACCTCAAGGTGGTGTGATGGTTAAAAAGCTTGTCTCACTAGAATCATTACAATTGAGTAGTGAGTTCAATTCTCACTGGGCGTCCCTTACTTTCAGCCTTGTGCCACATCTAAGCTATGCTTAGAAAATTAACATATCCAATATAATTTGAACACTCAAATCTTCTTTGTATATTTACTGTTGGTAACACTATAATTTTGACAATAGTCATTAACAGATCCAATATTGTTTGGACACTCAAATCTCTTCTCTATATATTTACTGTTGGTAACACTATAATTTTGAGAAAAGTCATTAACAGATCCAATATTGTTTGGACACTCAAATCTCTTCTCTATATATTTACTGTTGGTAACATTATAATTTTGACAATAGTCATTAACAGATCCAATATTGTTTGGACACTCAAATCTCTTCTCTATATATTTACTGTTGGTAACATTATAATTTTGACAATAGTCATTAATAGATCCAATATTGTTTGGACACTCAAATCTCTTCTCTATATATTTACTGTTGGTAACATTATAATTTTGACAATAGTCATTAACAGATCCAATATTGTTTGGACACTCAAATCTCTTCTCTATATATTTACTGTTGGTAACACTATAATTTTGAGAAAAGTCATTAACAGATCCAATATTGTTTGGACACTCAAATCTCTTCTCTATATATTTACTGTTGGTAACACTATAATTTTGAGAAAAGTCATTAACAGATCCAATATTGTTTGGACACTCAAATCTCTTCTCTATATATTTACTGTTGGTAACATTATAATTTTGACAATAGTCATTAACAGATCCAATATTGTTTGGACACTCAAATCTCTTCTCTATATATTTACTGTTGGTAACATTATAATTTTGACAATAGTCATTAATAGATCCAATATTGTTTGGACACTCAAATCTCTTCTCTATATATTTACTATTTGGTAACATTATAATTTTGACAATAGTCATTAACAAGATCAATATTGTTTGGACACTCAAATCTCTTCTCTATATATTTACTGTTGGTAACACTATAATTTTGAAAAGTCATTAACAGATCCAATATTGTTTGGACACTCAAATCTCTTCTCTATATATTTACTGTTGGTAACATTATAATTTTGACAATAGTCATTAATAGATCCAATATTGTTTGGACACTCAAATCTCTTCTCTATATATTTACTGTTGGTAACATTATAATTTTGACAATAGTCATTAACAGATCCAATATTGTTTGGACACTCAAATCTCTTCTCTATATATTTACTGTTGGTAACATTATAATTTTGACAATAGTCATTAATAGATCCAATATTGTTTCGACACTCAAATCTCTTCTCTCTATATATTATTTACTGTTGGTAACATTATAATTTTGACAATAGTCATTAATAGATCCAATATTGTTTGGACACTCAAATCTCTTCTCTATATATTTACTGTTGGTAACACTATAATTTTGAGAAAAGTCATTAACAGATCCAATATTGTTTGGACCTCAAATCTCTTACTCTATATTTACTGTTGGTAACTTATTATAATTTTGACAATAGTCATTAACAGATTCAATATTGTTTGGACACTCAAATCTCTTCTCTATATATTTACTGTTGATAACACTATAATTTTGAGAAAAGTCATTAATATATCCAACATGGTTCAGCTGTTCAAATCTGTATTTTGTATATTTACTGTTGGTAACACAATGTTTTGACTGGTTCAGTCTCCAGCTCTCATCACATATAACCTACAAAGAAAAAAAAGCTTCTCACCAGAAACCTACAGACTACAGAAATTGTTGATTAATGCACCAACTAGATTAGTTTATTTTTTACCACCTCCTAAGCACTGCTCTGTGATGAGTGGTCTTTGAGTACAAGATAAGTAAAGATAAAAACATAACCTCTTTACCTCTATATGACGAGAAAGAAACACTCTTGAATCTGATATAAACAAAGCAATCAGCATTCATTCAAACAATAAAAACTCATTTATATATCTAAAGTATCATCTGTTTATAGGTTACAGAAGGGAATTCGTAATGTTTTCCATTCGATGAAGGCCTCAATATGTTATAATAGGTCACTTAAATGTCAGGCGATAGTTGTTTCATATGTTGGTGTATGTGGGTGGGTGTTAGGGTGAGATTTTTGAAGAAACCTTTTTCATCTCAAGTGATCTGTGAGAAAATTCTTAACCACTCAACACAAAGTTCAGTGTGGAGTCTTCCTAGAAGTCTAGTGATATTTACAAGTCCATAAAAGCTCATTAAAAGGAGAAATATTTTTAATTATTTCAAAATATGTATGTGTGTGTGTGTGTGTGTGTGTGTATGTATATATATATATATATATATATATATATAAGCTAAAGTCAGTTGGAATTAAAAATAAATTTTAATAAGTGAAACTAAAATATATAAAACTTCAATTTCTCATGAACAGTTTGTCAAAAAATCTTTTCACCTTGACATGCTAAAGTATTGTAGTTTCAATGATCAGAATGTTATATTCTAGTAGGGAAACCCAGCAATACCTGTGAAAAAAATAAATTCAAATACAAGGACAGGGTTTTCATTTGTTTTGATTTTTTATTAAATCAGATTTTTTTTTAATATAAAAGAAGCAAAAGAAAGAGCAAGGCTGATACAAATATCTTGAGAGATTAAGGTGATTTTCTCAGCATAGCTTAGATGCGACACAAGGCTGAAAGTATTGAGCACCCAATGCAGATCAAACTCACTACTCAGTCATAATTGTGCTAGCAAGACAAGCTTGTTAACCATTACACCATACTGAAGTGCAAAACCTATATTTAATATGATCCATTATTGTATATAATTAAGTTACAATTTATGCCTTATGAAAATTGAGATGTAGTAGAGTGAGGAACCTGTATCATAGATTCGTGGGGGAGGATGACATTTGCACCGGCACTGACAGATAAAAAGGGACTGTAGGATAATTAACAAATTTTGGTTATATCTGGCTGACTTTTTTCCAGTTTAGTCGATTCAAAATCTACATTTAATTTTTACCACCTTTTTAAGGTTTTGGGTGTATATAAATTCAACTTATTAAGGATGTGCATTGTGGTGCGGTTTGAAATGAGAAATCAGATAGCCAAGCTTGAATTCCATTAGAATTCATTTTTTTTTTTTTTTACAATGATGTTCATCCTGTACAACGCCCAAGAACCACTAGAGAGTGAGAAGCACAGTTTATTGTGATATATGGGGAAGATAACAGTTCACCCTCAACATGAACACGTTAAGATTGTAGTCATCAGGGAAGCATCCTCTTGAGAGTTTTTCCACAAAGCAGTAGTTTGTGGAAAGAAGCTACTCAAGTAGAACTTAGATCTCACTAATGAAACATGAAGTAAATGAGGGCAGCTCTCTACAATCTGTGTAGCATTGCCAATCTTAGCTGCAATGATTAGAACTGGTGGAACTAAGAAATGTAGTTCATCTAAACACTTTCCATGGAAATAGCGATGAGAGGTTTGTGACATTTTGTCTGTGAGAAAAGAGTTGTAGGGTGGAAAATAATTTATCACCCACAAGGATGCAGAGATGCTTTTGGATTCTATCGAGAGTGGAAAGCAAAGATAGGGCAACTCCTGGCCATATATAGGCAGCCGTACTCCAATTTTTTTTACCTGCTTCGGCTCTTGTAAAAGTAGAGAGATGTGCATTGGAACAAGATATAGGGGAGCCAAGTTCAAATTCCTGCCGAATTCATTGCATTCACTTACGCACAAATACCCTTGGGAAAGGTATTAATGTGTCTCTTCTCTCAAGTTATGAATTAAATAATAGAACAGAGTGGGTTCTATAACCTTGGTTGGCAACCAGTCTACCGCAGAAAGTAATGGCAACCTACTGTGAGATAATCTTCTGCCCAGTCTCTTTTGAAACATGATCACCCAAGTGTGTATCACATATGGCACTTAACTGACTGAAAAGTAGAGGATAGCTGGTGGAGTCAAGTACTTACTGGAGCGATACAGGGAACCGCAAATTTTTTAGTGATGGATCATATGTATAAGTTTTACTTTATGTGCATAATGGTACAGTGGATCTGACTCGGATCAAAAAATCGGTTATCTGAGTTCAAATTCCAGTTGAATTCTTTGCATTCACTTAAGAGGAAATACTATTGGAAAAGGTATGAATCTGTCACTTCTTCCTCCAACTATTGGTTAAATGGCAGGAGAGATTGGGTTCTGTAACCGTAGTTAGAAACAAGTCTACCACAGAAAGTAATGGTAAACTACTGTGGGAAAATCTTCTGCCCAGTCAGTCATGTCTCTTTCCAGACATGATTGCCCAAGTGTGTATCATATATGTCACTTAACAGATTGATATGGTGTTCATCAGCTGTGTATGATTGATTTGTACATAAGTATTTTGTAATTTTTTCATGAGTAGTTAGCTAGCAACACTGTCAGCCACTGTACTTGTTTTTTAAAATTAGATCTGGGTTTTTCAATTCCTGTCTTGTTTTTTAACTTTGAAATTTGAAATCTGAAAGCGTATTGAGCAATGACATGCTTTCTACAGCTAAGTAACTCCTGTCAACTGTGGTCTCATCTTCTGGCATCGAACAAATTTTCTCATCCTATAAGACTGGGGCGTTCCAAACTGAGAAACCATCTTCAGACAAATAAAACAGAAAAACTGGTCTTTCTATTTAAATCCATGAATGCAACCATTGCTCAAGTTCAATTTTTAAAATTTATTCGTGGTTAAAATTTTATTTTACAGTAAAAGAAAATTATTCTCTTTATCAATAAATATTTGATTTTAAATTTGTTTAACACTTTTCTTTTTTATGAAATTAGATGAAAACAAAAAAAATTGTTTTATTTTTAATTGTTTGCTTTAAATAAAGATTTTTGTAAAATTAACTTAAATCAGTGAATTAAAAAAATCATTTGATTTAATTATGGTATGGATAAAAGACATTCAAATATGAAAACTGTCTCAAGAACTTTCATTTTAATGGTGATTTTCTAAGTGCAGCTTAGATGTGGCACAAGGCAGAAAATATGGGACACCCAGTGAGGATCAAACTCACTACTCAGTTGTAACTGGTTCTAGTGAGAAAAGCTTTCTAACCATTACACCATGCTGAGGTGACCAGCTTAGATGTGGCACAAGGCCAAAGGTATGGGACACCTAGTGAGGATTCAACTCACTACTCAATTGTAATAATTCTAGCAAGGAAAGGTTGCTAACCATTACACCACCTCTAGAAGCCCAATAACTTTCACTTGAATGTGTTGGAAACAATTTTTATGAAAACCAAACTAGTTGATAAGACCCTGAACTACCATCATTCATAATAAATGGATGTCCTCTCAGGGAGACCCTATGTCTTGATTGACTATTGGAATTTAAACTCTCCCCCACCGAAATCAAGTGAAACTTGTACATACAATCCATTACTAAGGAAGTATGAATAAATGGTCAGTTCCTTGTTGTGCTGCCCTCTACCTTTGCAAGAGCCAGTCCAGGCCTAAAATGGAGTACTGCTGTCATATCTGAGCCAATCTGACCAGTCCTCACTTTTCAGTCTGGATAGAGTCCAAAAGTGTCACCATGTTTGCATGGGTGATAAATTATTTTCTCCCCTGCAACCACTCTCTCTCAGAGACAAGACCTAGCAAGCCTCTCCTATCTGTATGAACAGCACCTCTTACTCAGTAACCCTCTACCTTAAATAGTTCCTGGGCCTTTTACAGGGTAAACATTACTGTTAAAAATAAACAAATTTCAAAACAGCTTTTCCTGTATAAAATACTGCTGCCATATCTGGTTGGGTGGCCCTGCTATCTACCCAGGGGTCCTTGACAAAATCCAACGAAGAATCTGTAAAGTGATCGATCCTGACTTGGCAGCTCAGATACAGTCACTTTCTCACCAGTGCAATGTGGCTTCCCTTTGTCTCTTCTACAAATACTTTCATGGCTTCTGCTCTGATTAACTTAGCTCACTGGTGTCCCTTATGTATGAATTTACTCAAGCAACAAGATTAGCAACTAGGTCCCACCCTTTTACTGTGAAACCAATAAAATGTAAACACAAATTCTACTCCTGCAGCTTCTTTTCTTGCACTTCCCACCTGTGGAATTCTCTTCTGTTTACTTGCTTCCCTGACAGCTACAATCTCCAAGAATTTAAATGTAAAGTCAATAGTCATCTATCTCATTGACTTGCATCGTCTCTCTCATGCTCCTTTCTCTGTCCACACCACTCTCATCAGTATTCTCATCCTTCTTTTACCCACTTCCTGACACCCCCTATAGCTTGTCACTTTTTCTCAGATGTAACCCTCCTATGTAATCCCCTGTGCACCAGTGGCAGTAAACTGCCTTGCTTGGGGCGATATGATTATAAAAAAAAACAAAACAAAAAAACAAGATATTGCAAGCCTCTTTACTGATTTATCACTACTTCCATAAAAAGTACTCTGACAAACTATATTCGTTAATTCTACTAGTTAAACCATCACAGCTAAAATCCACTAACCCACACATATTGTAGCGAACCACCCACTGACATTCCCTCTGTGTTCCATTGGCGAGAAATGAGTTCCACTTGAGCAGCTTCTTTTTGTGAACCACTGTTGTGAATACTCCCCCCCCCCCACACTGATTTTTACAATCTTAACCTATTCAAGTCTAGGCTCATCTGTGATCTTTCCCACTTATTTGTATAAACTGTCTCTTACTCTGTAATGCTCTATAATGAGTAGCTCTCAGGCCTGATACAGAGTGGACCTCACTGTAGAAATAAAAGTAAGTCAAAGCAGCCTTAACTATGTAAACAAGAAAAAATGGCTGCTTGGTTTTAACATGATCTGCATTTAAATATATTATCATTACTATATTACGAACAAGTATTTTATTTTTAATTTGTATGAAAGCTTATTTTATTATCCTTGACTGAGTTTCAATAAAAGATGACTAAAAACAGTTAAGTACAAGTATTTTTATGCACATATTTTTCTCTTACTTTTTAATTACATATTTTACATACCACCGTTTTCTATGTCATAATGGCAAAATAATGTTTTTTTTTACCTTGACACCATTATCATTTTAATATTTGTCTATATTTCTGAGATGAGGTATCGTAATTATTTACATAATTTACATTGTTTGGACAGTTGTCCTCAACTTGTTTACCATATTCACAACAGTTTGGCCATTGTACACTTCAACCGTCTTTGGGTGACTGAAATTTTGAACCCGTAGAGTTTAGTTGGACAAACAGATCAGTCCTTTATTGTATGCAAATAAACTTTGTAATAATTTTGACCAGTTGGCGAGTTGTTTATATAACAGACTGGGGTGTTCCATTCTGCTATTTGGGCAAGCCTATTCTCTGGCTTCTGATTGGCTGCTGACTTTAGTGTGGATGCTGTGATAAATAAATGTCCCTCATTCAGCCATAAACCTTCCAAGTATGAGGTTTGTATTAAGTTACAGCTCAATCTCCTGTCTGCTGTCTGGACATTAGTTGGGAATTCCTTGTGAGGATGAGTATTATATTTCTGATTCTAGAAAACCGAACCTTTTATGTTGATCACCGACGTAGATTATTCTTGTTCCTTGAGTCATGCCACTTCTGAATGTCTTAGTTATCTCTATTTAACTCAACTGCCTAATATTTTTGTTCACTACTGCCATAGCCAGGAATTGAGCTCACAACAATTTGGGTCAACTCGCTGGATTCGACCAAGGCTTTTATCCAATGGTCCATGTGTCCTTGACCGAAACATTGTGAATATGACAAACAAGATGAGGACAACAGTCTAAACAATGTAAATGATGCAAATTATCATTTTGACTACTTTAACTCCTTGACAACATTTGCTTTAACAGATAAAATTTTAAATAATAACATTTTAAATAACAAAGAAAATTTTTGGGTGGCATGATTATTTACACTCTGCAGGAAATTAAAAGAAAAAACCTTCAGTATTTGTTTAATACTTCTGAGATGAGATAGTATTTACACTAAATTAATCAGACCATTGTTCTCATCTTTATTGCCATGTTTACGACATTTCGCCAATGTACACTCTGGTCTTTTACAGGTGATAGGTATTTTGAATGGAGCCCTTTATTATGATAACTGGTGTATATCATTCTCATTCCATGTGCAATGCCACTTCTGGTAGCCATGTAGTTATCTCCCTTTAACTTAACTCTCTGTTATTTGTTCACTACTGCTGTAACCTGATATTGGACTCACAACTCTTTGGGTCAAGTCAAATCACTGGAATTAACCAAAATCTGTATTCACTGGGCCATGTGACCTTGAAGAAATTGCACATAGAATAAGAATGATATACCCCAGTGATTGAAATAAAGGGTTCAGCTTGAAATTCCTAGCACCTGAGGAAGGCCGAAGGCATACAATGGCTGAAACATTGTAAACATGGCAATAAAGATGAGGAAAATGGTTTGATTAATGTAAATAAAGAAAAAACTTGTATTCAATTATTATGTAATATCGTGAATCATTGTGTTGTAAAGGAAAATTATTAAGAAAATGAAATATATTTAACATTAGTAAAAAGATTGGGTGAAGATTTCATGGGAATTATGCTGTGATAAAACTCCAGTTGTAATGAATAGTCATACTCTAAATGAGGTTCCTTGCTTGGAGTGTCTATTGGGCCATACACCAGACGTAAAGTGGGACTTGCACAATCAATCACAAAAGATGATGCAAAAATGCTCAGTTTCTTTTAAGACTGCAGAAAGTACCAACTCTTCTTGATATACTCTATCCCTACAAGAACCAGATCATAACCAAAAATGGAGTATTGCTGACAGATCTGGACCAGAGAAGCCCAATCCACACTTTCCAGCTTTAACTGAATTCAAAAGCTTGTGTGGCGTTGTGGGTGATGAAATATTTTTCACCCTTCAGCACCTTTCCCACAAGCAGACTGTTTCTAGCCTCTTACTCCTCTACCACTATTCTCATGGCAGATGTTTGGAAAAACTATATTCCCTGGTTCCACCAGTCCAAACCTTCACAACTGGGACCCACTATGCCACGTCCACAAATTTAACTCATCCTCATTCCTTTTATATTCCACTGGTAAGGATTAAGTTTCATTCAGACAGCTTCTTCACTCTCATAACGGCTGCAATGTGGAACAGACTCCTGAGAGAATGCTTTCTGGGCTACTAGAATCTTAATCTCTTCAGAGTCAACTCTTAACTACCCCGTGTCTTCTTAATATGCAAACCCTTGCACCATCCCTATATATCATAACCACATTCCCCTTCAGTAAATTTCTACTTTGACTGGTACTTGGACCTTGTATTGGATGAACAATAAAAAAAAATTAAAAAATATCCACAGTATTAACAGAAAGTTAATATAAATTGGACAAATTTTTGTTTTTAAACTAAGAAAGAAATGTTCAACATCATCATGTTATAAAACTGTTGCTATATCTGGTGATCCTGCTATTCATCTCGAGGTTCTCAACAAAATCCCAAGAAGAATCTGCAATGTAACTGATCCTGACTTGGCATTTCGGCTCCAGTCACTTTTACACCAATGCGACACATGGCTTCCTTCAGTCTTTTCTACAAATATTTTGATGGCAATGACTTTGATAAGCTTTCAATTCCCTGGTGCCCCGACCACATGCTATTAGATTGGAATCTAGGTCTCACACTTTTAATATTGAAATAGTTAAATGTAATTGCCACTTCTACTCCAACAGTTTCTTTTCTCACACTTCCCACCTGTAAAATTCTCTTCTATTTACTTGCTTTCCTGATAGCTCCAATCTCTAAAAATTTAAATGCAATGTCAATTGCCATTTTCTATCTCCTTGAATCTCAGCCATCTTTTATCCTTTCTTCACACCCACTGTACCCAGTCTTTTACTGTAATCCTCTGTTACAGTAAACTATTAGGGTGAAATCATTTAAAAAAAAACAAAAAAAACTTTAGAGTACTAGTTGTTGTAGGCTTCAATGTGAGGGTGATATAAGAGATAATGGCTCAGAATTGTTAATTGGAGAGTAAAGTTTCAATTCCATTAGAAGTCAGATATTTTCTGTTAAAATACGGCAGATAGAATTTCATATATTTACTCTGACATAGTGCACATGAATACACGACGTCTCTCTCCCCAAATATATTCACCAGCTGGTTTTTATCATACTCCACATAATAGATGAAACATTACTTAACATTCACAATGGTTCCTTTGAACCAACATAAAAGATTATAGATTTAGAAACTTAATATTTTTTCTATGTTAAACATATACACACCTATCATTATTTTGTAAGTTAAATAAAAATGTTTCTTAACCAGAATGGGATACAAAGAAAAATTTCAAAAAGAATCTTGGCATCATAATATAAAATAGGCTTATAGCCACATCACATTGAAACATCATTTCCTATACAGTCACCAAATTTAAGCAACATTGAAACTGGTTGGTATTTAGATGGGTGACCACTTGGGAATATCAGTTGTTGAGGGAGTTATAAAGAGCATTTCAAAACAAATGTTGGCATCATAATATAAAATAGTCTTATAGCTACATCATAATGAAACACCGATTCCTGTACAATCACTGAGGTTAAGCAACATTGAGACTAGTCAGTATTTAGATGGGTGACTACTAGTTGTTGGGGGAGTTATAAAGAGCATTTCAAAAAGACAATTGACTAAACAGAAATTTGGTAAACATACCAATAATGACTATTTACTTATTGCTTTAGTGAGACAAGACATTGTACAACTTATAAGAATTCATTTAATAAGAAAATATTCCTGTAAAATAGACGAATTAATACCTTTCCCAAGGGTATTTGCGCGTAAGTGAATGCAATGAATTCGAATTCCAGCCAAGTTCATTGCATTCACTTACGCGCAAATACCCTTGGGAAAGGTATTAATCCGTCTATTCCTTCCAGTTATGGGTTAAATAATAGGACAGATTGGGTTCAATAGCCTTGGTCGGCAACCAGTCTACCCCAGAAAGCAATGGCAACCTACTGCAGGATAATCTTCTGCCCAGTCAGTCATGTCTCTTTCGAGACATGATCGCCCAAGCGTGTATCACGTATGGCACTTAACTGACTGACATGTAAAGAAATATTATGACTGAAAAATTCAGATTCTGAAGAAGGTCAGAGCGTACAATGGCTGAAATGTTGTGAATATGGCAATAAAGATGAGGACAACAACCTGAACAATGTAAATGATATAAATAATTACAATATCTCATCTCAAAAATATAGACATATGCTGAAGGAGGTCAGAGCATACAATGGCTGAAATGTTGTGAATATGGCAATAAAGATAAAGACAACAGTCTAAATGATGTAAATAGTGCAAATAAATTCTAATGGCTAAAGAATTTCATAAAACTCTACATTCATTTAAGAAAAGGCATCTCTATGGATTTATATTTTTCGTCAGTCAGTAAGTGCCATACATGATACATGCTAGAGCAATCATATCTTGAAAGAGACATAACTGACTGGGCAGAAGACTTTTCCGCAGTAGGTTGCCATTACTTTCTGTAATGGAACAAATTAATATCTTTGCCAAGGGTATTTGTGCATAAGCAAATGCAATGAATTTGACAAGAATTAAAAAAAAACCTAAAAAAAGCAATCTTACTGGGGAAGAAATAATATCTGTTATTTCTTGACAGGTACAAGATTACGAAAGATGCAAACATTGAATTCAGAGTTCTTCTCTTAAGCAATAAGAGTTGTTCTTCCAATAAAAAAGGTCAATTTCAGAAGAATCTTAGGATTATCCATCAAATCAAAGATTTACATTTATGGTAATTGTAAATATACAAGAAACAATATTCCAGTTTTCGGGACTGAGTTTAACACAGAACTTTTATTGTGGACATCTAATTAGGCTTGAACTGTGTATGTTCAACATCTTGTTAGACAAGCAAGTTAACTATTATTAAGGGAAGGACTGGCACCATTCTGTAGATGCTTACAGTTAGTTTTTACGTATCATTTTGTTCAATGGTTGATATCGATAGAATAGTTTTGCTATTCTAAAATGCTAAACAGTAACAATACATGTTATCAGAAATATCTGAAATCAGACAAAGCAGCAGAATAAAAAGAAGAATGAGGAGGAGGAGGAGGAGAAAAAGAAGAGGAGGAGGAGGAAGAAGGACCAAAAAAGGAAAAAGAATGAACAGAAGAAAAATGAGAAAAAGAGAAGAATGAGCAGCAGAAGAAAAAAGAAGAATGACCACAAAAGGGAGTAAAAAAGGAGGTGAAGAATGAGTATAAGAAAAGAAACAAAGAGAAGAAGGACAACAAAAGGGAGTAAGAGAAGAAGAAGGAGCAGAATAAGAGAAAGTAAAAGAGGAACAATAAGAAGAAGAATGACCACAAAAGCAGAAAAAGAATGAGCAGAAGAATAAGAAAAATTAACAGAAGAGGAAGAAGAATGAGCATAAACAGAAAAAAGAGAATGAGCCAAAACAGAAGAATGAGCAGAAAAGAAGAAGAGTGAACAAGAGAGGGAGGAGAAGGAGGAGGAGGAGAAAAAGAAGAAGAAAACTTAAAGAGGAAGTAAGAGAATGAACAGAAGGAGGACAAGATAAAGAATGAACAGAAAAAGAAAAAGAAGAATAAGCAGAAAAAGACTGTTTAAGAGACAAAAAGAAGAAGAATGCACAAAAGAAAAAGAATGAGCATAAGAAGGGGCAGCAGAAGAAGAAAAATGAGCTTGAAATGAGCAAAAGAAGAAGAGTGAACAGAAGATGGAAAAGAATGAGCAGGAAGAAGAATGTGCAAGTGACAAAGATGAAGAATGAACAAAAGAAGAAGAATGAGAAAGAAGAATGAGCCAAAGAAAAAAAATGAGAATTTGTGATTCAGTTCATTTCTGCTTAATATCATTTTGTGATGTCATTTTAATTTTGGTAGTCAAAATTTATTTAGCTATGATTTATTTAAAACAAACATCAGCTGAACTGATTGCTAATATATATAACAAAAGCAGAGGACTTAAAATGTCTACTAACAGAAGAACTTGTTTTACCTCCCAATACCAATGTATTAATAATAAGGGTGTTGATATGCTGATGACATAGGTATTAATAGTTTGGATAAGAATAATTTGGAACAAAAATCAACATTCCCCTACCAAGTGCTCCAATGACAAGGACACAAGATAAATCTTTCCAAAACAGAAACTAGAATAAAAGCAGTGATGACACCTACTCTGAATCTATCATAAAAACTCAGGATGTGAATTTAAATACCAAATATTTCAAGTGTATGAATTTAAATTTGGAAATAAGGAAACTGAACATAGGAGAGGCTATTCTAGGGGTAGTTTTGCCCAACACCACAAATTCCTAGAAAACCGAAACATTAACTTAAATATATAATTCTTGTTCTTAACTAGCCTTGTCAAGACTAAACTTTCATATGGATTTTTTTTTTTTTTTTTAATCATCTCACCCCAAGCAAGGCATTCCACTGCCACTATTGTGCATGGGGCTACATAGGGGAAGGTAAAGAGAAGGAGTGGTTAGACATAGGGAATGTCAGGAGGAAGGTGACAGATGAGTAAGGTTGGGCAGATGGGAAGAGTGTTTGATAGAATGGGAGCAGGTTAGTGTGTTAGGAGGTGTCTATTGACCTTACATTTAAACTCTTGGAGATTGTAGACGTCGGGGAAGCAATCATTTGGAAGAGAATTCCACAGTCGGGAAGTGCGAGAAAAGAAACTGTTGGAGTAGAAGTTACGGCTGCATTTTATCGGTTTCACTGTAAAAGGGTGGGATCTAGTTGCTAATCTAGTATCTCGTTCAAATTCTTATTTAGGGGGCACTAGTGATCTAAGTTCATTGGAGCAGAAGCCGTGGAAGTATTTATAGAAGAGACACAGGGAAGCCACGTTGCGCCGGTGGGAGAGAGACTGCAGGCGGTCTGCCAAGTCGGTATCTATCACATTACAGACCCTCCTCTGAACCTTATCAAGAAGCCCGAGGAGAACAGCAGGGCACCCGACATATATGTCATATATGCCACCAGAGCCGTAGTTGATGCTAAAAAAAAAAAAAAAAAAAAAATCACCGGGCACAGAGAAAATTGCCCGGATTTATTAGTTGACAATGTGATGACGTCATCAGTGTCATCCGTTTCCAGAAACTATGGTTTTTGCGGATTTTTTCGGCTATTCCAATGGAAGTCAGGCACAGAACATGAATGAAAGCAGGAAATCGGGTTTGGACTTTCTGAGTATAACCAGTCTTTTCTCCCAAATTTAATAAATAAACAGATTTTTACTGCGTTCATTTGGATGTTTCCTTCGTTTTTCTTTCTTTCTTTCTTTCTTTCTTTCTTCAGGAATTGTTTAGTTTGATTTCTGACAAAGACATTTTTCCTTGCCCGGATTTTCACTATGATTGCACGGATCAGCCTGGACCCGTGCCCAGTGTGCCCGGTAGTCAGATATGTCACAGAACCAATTCAGAAATATGTAAACAGTTGTATAATTCATTCTAACTCCCATTGAGTTCATTATATTGGATTCACACTTACTCACAAATACCCTTGGAAAAAGTATGAATCCACCTTTTCTACTCCTAACTATGAGTTAATTAGTAAAACTTTTATCACTATACCATTTTTATCACATGAAAAAAAAAAGTTCTTACAATCTAAAATATTTTCTGGCTTTAAATAACCTGCAAAGAGTTGTTGAGCCATAGAAAACAAATCAATCAACGAAATACTGATTAGCTATAGAAGCATGTCATTTAGATTTATTTATATGCTCTGGAATATAAATGTATAGAATAATGCAGCCACAAAATGAGGGATTAGTTTGTATATTGATTATAATATAGAATTAATTTCCCACTTTATATACACATTATGATTTGTTTGTTTATCAAATTCTGATTTACGAGGTATTCGCACTAACTTTTACAGTGTAGGATCATTCCTTCAAACAAACTCACCTGACATCTTAGCTTTCTGTGAAACTAACCTCGACCCTTCTATCCCCTCTTCTGAGTTTTACATTCCTGGTTACCTTCCTCTCTTCAGGAAGGACTCGAATGTCCATATGCATGGGCTTGGTGTTTATGTTAGTGTACACCTCCCTCTAGCTAGGGTGATCTCTCTTGAATCCCTAGATCATTCTTTCATGCGCTTCTGTCTCACTTCTAAGCTCGATTAGCTATCTTTTCTTTCTCTAACGCTCCTCCTCATCTTCTGACTGTTCAGTACTTGATAATATCTCTACTAATATCGATAAGGCCATTTCTTCTCATCCATCTGCCCATATATTTGTGTTTGATGACTTTAATGCCCAGGCTAGAAAACTGTCACCGATCTTGCGGGTGTACACACCATGAATTTTTCAATCACCCAGTCTCTTACGCAAGTGGTGGATTTCCCCATGCATTTCTCCAATAACCCTAATAGAAGGGACTCACTGCTAGACCTCTGCTTCACTTCCATCCCAGACTCTTGCAATGTCAAGCAGCTCTGCCCTCTCGGAAACTCTGACCATATGGTAGATTCTGTTAACATCACCTTCCACTCCCATTCTACCCTAGAAACTCAGATCAGCAGAATATCCTACTGCTACCAAAGAGCAGACTGGGACTCGTTCTGCAACTTCCTGTGTGACGTCCCTTGGAACAATGTTTTTAGTCTTCCCATTGAAAGACTGTGCATCAGAGGTCTCCTCTTGGGTTAAGGCTGGCATCGATGCATTCATTCCAGCCAGGAAGTTTCAGCTTAAATCCCATTCGTCTCCCTGTTCTTGTCCGCTTACTTGGCCGCCATTGCTCACCAGAATCACTTCTTTTGGCTTTACAAAAGTCATGCGCCTTTTTGCCTCAGCATGTAATAAGTGCAAAAAGATACTCAACAAAGCTAAGATGCTGTTTGCTGCCAGAATGAAGCAATGCAGAGCATCCCATAACTTCAGCACCAAAGACTACTGGCGACTCTGTAAAAGTGTGCTTAACAATAGTAAAACCTCAATACTTCCTCTAATCAATGAATTTGAGGTCCTCACCTCTTCAGCGGACAAGGCTGAATGCTTTGCTCACAGATTCTCCACCAATTTGAGACTGGATTCATCTGGAGTATCTACACCAGACTTCCCACCTAGAACTGAGGCCTAACTGAATGACATCCACATTACCCCCTCACTGGTCTCTAATGTAATCTCAAAGCTTGACCCTCATAAAGCGAGCGGAGGAGACAGAATCCCAATCATAGTCTTGAAGAAATGTACCCCTGAACTCTCCTCTGTCCTCTCTAAGCTCTACAACTACTGCCTATCTGCTTCCTGCTTTCCTGCCTGTTGGAAATCTTCCTCTGTAGTTCCTATATTTAAGAATACTTGAGAACACTCAAACCCAGTTAATTACCACCCTATCAGCCTTCTACTAATCTTTGGCAAAGTGTTCAAAGCCATTATCAATACCAAGTTGGTTCAGCATCTCACAGCCCACAGACTCTTCTTCAACAAACAGTATGGTTTCCACTTCACCAGGTCTACTGCTGATATGCTAACGACCATCACTGAGTATATATACCAGGCTGTCGACAAGAATGGCAAAGCTCGAATCGTTGCCTTGGATATTTCCAAAGCGTTTGACAGAGTCTGGCATGCTGGCCTTCTACGAAAGCTGCGGAGCTATGGTATAACTGGACAATTGTTTGACCTAATCTAGTCATTATTCTCTAATTGCACAATGAAGTAGTATTAAACGAAGATGCCTCCCAAAACTACCATACAAACACGGGTGTACCTCAAGGTTCTATTCTTGGTCCTACACTTTTTCTGATCTACATTAATGATCTCTCCATTGTTATAAGATCCCAAGTAGGCATGTATGTCGACGAGACCACCATTTACTCTCGCCTCAAGCAAAAATCTGCCAAGCTTGAGAAGGACCTCCAATCCATGGTGGACTGGGGTAAGAAATGGTTCGTAAATTTTAATGCTTCCAAAATGAAGCTGCTATCTATTAACAATCATAGACAATCGCTCCTACCCCCCATTAGCATGGAACAGGCTAACCTCCCTGAGAGTAAAACACTACACTTCCTTGGCCTCACACTCTCAGTGGACCTCAAGTGGAATGACTTTGCTAAATCAGCTGCTAAGAAGGTCGGTTCACTGTGCAGGGCCAGGAAGTTTTTCCTGTCTGAGTCTATCCTGCACATATATAAATCTACCATCCACCCGTGTATTGAATACTGCTGCCACATCTGGTCGGGTGCCCCTGCTATTCACCTCGGGGTTCTTGACAAAATCCAACGAAGAATCTGTAAAGTGATCAATACCGACTTGGCTGACCGGCTGCAGTCACTCTCTCACTGGCATGATGTGGCTTCCCTGTGCCTCTTCTATAAATACTTTCACGGCTTCTGCTCCAATGAACTTAGATCACTGGTGCCCCCTAGGTATGAATTTACTCAAGCTACTAGATTAGCAACTAAGTCCCATCCTTTTATAATGAAACCGATAAAACATAACCGCAATTTCTACACTAACTGCTTCTTTTCTCACACTTCCCACCTATGGAATTCCCTTCTATATACTTGCTTTACAAACAGCTACAATCTCCAGGAATTGAGATCTCCTATTACACTAACTCGCATCCATTCTCACAAGCTCTTTTTTCATCGACTCCACCCCCATTCTCAGTATCCTCATCTGTCTATTACCCTCCTCCTGACATTTCCTATAACTAACCCCTCTTTCTCATCACTTTCCCATATGTAACCCCCTGTGCAACAGTGGCAGTAGAAAGCCTTGCTTGGGGTGAGATGATAAAAAAAAATGGTATGACTCCAACTCCTCTTCCCCAGCTATAGGTTAATTAGTTTGTTTGTTTTTGAGGCTTAACGACCTATCAATCCTTATGGGATCATTTTAAGGTCATAACCAGTGATTTTTGGGTAAGGTTATTTTATTTTTACAACGTTTTTCTTTTCACGATTCATTGGGATTTGTTTTTAAGAGCAAAGTCCCCAAGTCCTACCCTTGTTATTTAACCCATAACTGGAGGGAATGGACGGATTAATACCTTTCCCAAGGGTACCAGTGCTTAAGTGAATGCAGGGTATTCAACTGGAATTCGAACTCGGCTCACCGATTTCTTTTTCCGAGCCGATATCCACTGCACCACAACGCACATCCGTCACTATACACTTACAGCACCTGGTATTCCCAAGCGGTCACCCATCTAAGTACTGACCAGGCTCAACATTGCTTAACTTCGGTGATCAAGCGAGAACTGGTGTATTCAATGTGATAGGCCGTAAGCTAATTAGTCAGACTTGTATCACTAAACCATTATTATGTAATAAAAAAATTCTTAAAATCAAAGTATTTTCTGGCATTAAATAACTGTTTTTGAAGTAATTAATACACCCACAATGACACTAATGAATTATTCTAGACACTATAATTAATAGCTCCAAGTAGTCTTGAAAAAGTCAGTCTTTAGAGTATTTCGTACTGATGTCATGGCAAGTGCCTGTGCTAGATTAATATCATAATCGCTAAAAAATGAGTTATGATAATAACGAGCAAAGGATTGATAAGCTGGAGAAAAGGAATGAAGCAATCAAGAATACAAATAACTCAATGTATATTTGGTTACCATGTGAAGTAGGCCATATACTACATTGGTACTCGTTTGTTTTATTCAAGTGCTTAAGTTTTGACTTTGATTTTTATCATCTTGATTTCATTTGCTTTTTATTGTAACTACTCAGTTATTATGAACAGCTGTATAATTACAAACAATGTTATGTCTAATAATAAAATTCCCATGTTTAATATACTAGCAGTATAGCCCGGCGTTGTTCGGGTATAATGAAAGCTTTAAAACTAATCCATGGTCCTGGAGCTCAGACTCTTTGGACGTTGGCACAAAAGACTAAAAAGCAATAGTTGCTTCCAGTTAAAGCAAAACTGTAGACTGAAAGAAAAATGAATGGATGTAAGTCAAATTTTAATTTCCTGGTATCGATATCAAATAAGATTTTTTCATCGTAAACTGAATTTTGAAGGCTAAATAAGTCCACTGAGTAAATGGCATTATGGCTGAGACTAAGAACTACAATTATACCTACTTAGAGCCAAACCCGAAGCAAAACCTAAAATAAAAGGGCTGAAAAAATACTGACATACAGGCAGATAAGCAGAGACACACACAAACATCTTGCCTTTTATATATATATTATCAATTTTCTGCACTATTGTAAGAACTGCAACCTTGAAACTTCTGAATATCGTTTCTTATGTCTTTGTCTATGAGTGTATCAAATTTGATTACAATCGGACCACTCCTTCTATAACCCAAATTTATTGGGGCTACCTTGACACAAAACCTAGCTAAGAACACTCGCAGACGCTTATAGCACATCTGTGTAAAGATAATCGGTTCAGCCATTTAGGAGTCTATAGGTAATGGATACACACACACACACACAGACACACACAAAGTTCCATTTATAAATAAGTTTAGATTTCCTGGTTACAGTAATAATTACTCTTTACAAATCAAAGCCATGTAAACTCTTTTTTATTTAAATACTTCATCTTTCTTAATACCTTTACTATAATATACCAATTATATGATGGCTACTTTCAGCTGGACTGTGCTCATGAAGAGAAATGCTCAAACACTTTGAAATGCCAATCGATAAAATGGTTGAACAACAACACTTTAATATCCTAACAGATCAGATCAATCAACCTTAAACTTTATAGAAAGGTTGACAGGTTTTTGTTCTGAATGGAAATCAATCCTGATTTCTGTTTGATACTCAACATTGTTTCCTATTTGGAAGATCAAATGAAAATACCACTGTAATACCAGGCTTCGCCACTAGATGTCACTTGAACCTAATCAAATCAACTTCAACCATCAGTCTTAAAAAAGAAAGGACATCAGGCATAGAGCTACATTATATATTATACACAGTAATTAGCAAAGAGTCTGCCTCAAACTAAAGTTTAATTTCCAGGTTCTCAATCTAGGATCTATCTAGCATCTGTTTTTCATAGTTCTACCATTTTTCTGTATTTGGACAGTTCAAGGAAAAGCTTTGAGAGATACCTATTTCTGGAGATTCCAACCTTACAGCAGCATCTCCCTCTTTGCACTAAAAGAAAGCTGGTGTTTATCAACACTAGTGCAACAATAGTTGGGGTAAAGACTAAAAATTGACCTAACAAATGGTGTAAAAATTTTATGCATTGATTAGCCATTTTGTAATATTTTACAAGTTTTACAGTTTTCACTTATAAAGAACATTAATATTTTTTGTATGGTGACTCATAATTAGCATTAAGGCTAGAATATATTTTCCATTCATTGGAAGTCAGTTAAGTGCCATACATGATACATGCTTAGGCGATCATGTCTTGAAAGAGTATACAGAAGATTTTCTTGCAGTAGGTTGCCATACTTTCTGCAATAGACTGGTTGCCAACCAAAGCTATAAAACCCAATCTGTCCTGCTATTTAACCCATAGCTGGAGGGAGAAGAGGCAGATTAATACCTTTCCTAAGGATATTTGCGCATAAGTGAATGCAATGAATTCAAGTGAAATTCGAACTCGGCTCTCCGATTTCCCATTCCAAGCTGATATCCACTGCATCACAACACACATTCATTATTTGTATTTATTCCTGAAATAGTAAAATTTCGAAGCCGGTTTGTAAACAAAAATCTACAGAAATGAGGTATTTCAGTACATTTTGTTTTCAGATGATATTTAAAGCTAAATGCTCAAAAATTGGTAAAAGACATTAATCTAATTTATATTTTTTTGTAAATACTTATAACACCAAACTCAAGCTTTCGCATTAACTGCAATGTTGATTTTCTAAAAAAAAAGTGAAAGATCAACCTGCCCTAAAAACCCACATGAAAAACCCGACCTCATTTATCCGTCCCCACCCCTGGTAACAGGATCAATTATTATTTCAAAGCTAACTTTACCATGCTTTTCAATCGGTTGAATGCTAACAAAGTAAATATGTCATTTCCCTGCTTACCTCTAAGTGTTTAAGTACAAATTATATTCACTCGTTAATTCTAATAATGTTTACTTTGGCAGGATGTGCGTTGTGGTGCAGTGGAAGAGAAATCAGGGAGCTGAGTTTGAATTCCTGTTGAATTCCTTGCATTCACTTATGTGCAAATACCCTTGGGAAAGGTATTAATCTATCTCTTCCCTCCAGTTATGGGTTAAATAACAGGACAGATTGGGTTCTATAGCCTTGGCTGGCAAACAGTCTACTACAGAAATTAGTGGCAACCTACTGTGGAATAACTTTCTGCCCAGTCAGTCGTGTCTCTTCTGAGACATGATCGACCAAGCATGTATCACATATGACACTTAACTGATACTTGGGGAGCAGCCTTTCTTTCAAACATCTTTCATTGACTACAACTGAAAGATTTAATTTTTTTTATTTATCCTAACATTATTTTGTTTTGTTGAAGATAAGGAAGATAAAAATATAATATAAAAAATTTTTATCATCCCAAGTGCATTTAGCCACTTTTATAGCCATTTTCGGATGTGCGTTGTGGCACAGTGGATATCGGCTCAGAACAAGAAATCGGGTAGCCGAGTTCGAGTTCCAGCTGAATTCATTGCTTTCACTTACGCGCAAATACCCTTGGGAAAGGTATTAATCCGTCTCTTCCCTCCAGTTATGGGTTAAATAACAGGACAGATTGTGTTCTATAGCCTTGGTCGGCGACCAATCTACCACAGAAAGCAATGGCAAACTACTGCAGGATAATCTTCTGCCCAGACATGATCGCCCAAGCATGTATCACGTATGGTACTTAACTGACTGACTGTTAGCCATTTTCAAGGGTGTTTATGTTTCTGGTGTTGTTATTTCTTCATGTTTTACTAACTTATTTTGTATTGTTTTTGAAAAAATGAGCATTTATTATAAACTCTCATATGCTGCAAGTGACTGGAAATTGCGTGAACATTTTTTTTTTTTTTTTTTTTTTAATCGTTTCACCCCAAGCAAGGAACTCCACTGCCACTATTGCGCTTGGGGCTACATAGGAGAAGGTAAATAGAAAGAGTGGTTAGATATAGGAAATGTCAGAAGGGGGGGGGGTGGGGGGATAGATAGTTTGGAGGATGGGAAGAGTGTTTAAAAGAATGGAAGCGAGTTAGTGTGTTAGGAGGTGTCTATTGACCTTACATTTAAACTCCTGGAGATTGTAGCCATCGGGGAAGCAGTCATGTGGAAGGGAATTCCACAGTCGGGAAGTACGAGAAAAGAAACTGTTGGAGTAGAAGTTGCAGTTGCATTTTATCGGTTTCACTGTAAAAGGGTGGGATCTAGTTGCTGATCTAGTATCTCATGCAAATTCGAACCTAGGGGGCACCAGTGATCTAGAAACTTTCAATGCCGCCTCATAATGGTCACATGATTTCCAGACATGTGTAGCATGTGAGAGCTTGAAATTAATGCTCCTTTTTTCAAAAACACAAAATAAATTACTGCATTA
This sequence comes from Ascarosepion bandense, assembly GCA_037127315.1. Lineage (NCBI taxonomy): Eukaryota > Metazoa > Mollusca > Cephalopoda > Sepiida > Sepiidae > Ascarosepion > Ascarosepion bandense. Next base: position 5,291,760 of record JBBBDQ010000707.1, read on the forward strand.
CAGTCAAAATATAAGGAAAAATTAATAGCAGAGATATAAACACCCTTCAAAATGGCTATAGATGTGACCGAATTTGTTTGGGATGATAAAAATTATGGGCAATTTTTATATTCCTTATCTTCAACAAAACGGAAAAATTGTTAGGAAATGGGAAAAAAATTATTAAAAAATTTCTAATTTTATATATATATTTCGCAGAAAGTTTTTTCCTCTCTTCTTTTCATGTATAGGTGATCACAGCTCTCCGGGCATAGGCAATTATGTCTCTTTCGTAGGGACCTCTAAAAATGAATTTTTAAAAATGGGAAACCTTTCTTAAAAGTTATTTTAGTTTTAATTTCAAGCTAATAGATTAAAATATTGCAGAAATACATTTTTGACCCCAAAATAGTTGTGTTGACATGCTGACAACATGACAGATCTAATGTTTATCTATGGAAACTTTATCTGTAAAACATAATTAAAGAAAATTATGTGAGCACCTTTTTTTTAAATAATCAGTAATCTTGAAAATTTAGGAAAATATTTTCCATAATCTAATGTTTGATTAAAGTTTGAAAATGTTCGCTTTAATTTTACTGTAATTATCACTTTTATTTTCTTATAATGTTATATATGGTTGATGGTACTTATGAGAATTAGCTGCTTTATGCACATACAAAAATAATTCAAAATACTTTTAAAAATATTGGTGCTTGATGATTTGTATTAAGATTTTCCATTTATGAATAATAAATGTAGTTTTCCCTTAATAATATAATCTAAAAGGCTTAAATTAATACAGACTTTTTAAAAGATTTAAAACTTAGTAAATTATTCTAATTAAAATTTTAAAGAGAATGAAAACAATTCTTGTAAAAATTCATTATTCATTAAAAACTTTTTTTCCTTAAGATGATAGGGATCTTAATATATCTTATAAAAGCAACTAAAAGCTTTCAGAATTAAATAATATCATAGTTTTATTGCATTTTTACTTTACGATTCAGAGTAGATTTTGGTAAATAGGGCTTCTGTTTGATAAAAACAAATTGATGATTTAAATTTCACAAAAAGTCCTGCTTTTAACTAATACAAATACACACAGGTTGAAATTATAATTTCTTGAGATTTCATAAAATTAAGTGGGGATAGCAGACCTAAAAAAAATTTTTTTCCAAGATTTTCTAAAAAAAAAATATATATATATATATATATATATATATATATATATATATATATATATAAAAATAAAAAGATTTCATTCATTTGTGTATAGGTTCTGAAAATTTAATTAAAATCCAACAATTATTTGATTTTTGCAAGAATTTCCAAAACAATGTGTTTTTTTACTGCCAAAAAATACTAATCACTGACCCACCTACTGAAGCAAGAAAAAGATTTTTAACAAAAATGTTTAACGTGCTGGAAAATATTAAAAAATTTAATAAAATTAAAAATACTTGGGTCTTTCCTCTTAAACATTTGATGATAAAAATTTTGCTTTTATCAAATTTGGGGCCTTTTTTATTATGGTGTGCTCTTTTTTTAAAAATTTTCTTTTTATTTTAGAAAACTGAAAATGTCTTCTAGTTTTGTATTTAAAAATGTTTTGCCGAGAATAATTTTCCTTCAAAAATGTGTTATGGTAATATTTTTCCTTCAAAAATGTATTTTTCTATAAAAGTATTTTTATGAATATATTTCTATAAAAGAGTATTTTCATACTTTTCAAAGTGTTTTAACTCTAGTTTGGGAATTAACTATTTGCCCATAGCTGGGACCCTAACAGGTGCTACCACTCCAAGTCAGGGTGAACCTGGGAACAACAGCAATTAAGAGGTGGTTCCATGCTCCTCACAACCTCCCAATCAGAGGCTTTGCTGCCAGATGCAGTTTACCGTCATGCCCAGGACCTGATAATCCATTAGAAATGAATTCCAGTTACCTGTTAAAAAATAAGTAAGCCGGTTGAAGCTTTAATTTTACATTCTATAGAATATATGGATCTATCTGAGTTACTGGGCAAGCAACATCTATGTGCTTGTCCAGTACCTCAGATAGACCCATATATGTCCCTTTAGAATGTAAGTGATCATGGCTCTCCACAATTTTCTATCCTTAGTAAATTTTGTCTTTTGTTATATCTCTCCTAAACCTTGTTTCACCATCCATTTACTCAAGCTCTCTTGGTAGGTTATGCATAGTTTTCATCTGTCCTCCTTGCCTTCAATCTGTCCTGTATCAAATTTTCTAAGCCCTCTTTTCTCCTTATCTACCCTAGAAATTTTCTAAGCCCTCTTTTCTCCTTATCTACCCTAGAAATTTTCTAAGCCCTCTTTTCTCCTTATCTACCCTAGAAATTTTCTAAGCCCTCTTTTCTCCTTATCTACCCTAGAAATTTCAACTATTCCCAATGTTAAATATAAATGCCCATTTTGTCTCTATTTTCTCGAAGACTTTGTCATTGCTCACATGTTCAGTTCATAGTATTCTCAGCATCCTTCTGTAGAACTACATCTCTTTTGCTTCAATCACTTCTTCATCTGTGAGGAGATTGTCCAGCACTCATTGCCATATAAGAGGACTGGTATTGTGCAACATTTCAATACTCTTTTCTTTATTTCTAATTATATTTTTCTGTTTCTTAATACTTTGCTTAGCTTTTGAAAAGCATATTTTCCTATCCCAACATGCCTTTTGATTTCTGTATCATACTTTCCACTGAAATACCAGCAGAATGACTTAGTATAGATTGCAGTACTATACTCCAAAATGGATTTAACATAATAATAATCTTTGAAGTGAATTATTTTCTTCAATTTTGGTTACACTTGATGATGCAAAATAAGGTAATTTTCTAGCAGTCATAATCTCCAGGAAGAAAACAAACATACCAAGGAATATTTATGCAAATCGAACCCTAGAGAATAATCATTCAACCACGAGAGTATTTGAATATATTCTTAAGTTCGACATTGAGTGAATCTAGACAGGCTTCAAGCTTCACCACTAACTCAATTCTCAACCAAATTTCAAACAGTTTTCAGAGTTACATAGAACACCTCCTTAGCTACATTTTGAAAAGAAAATTTGAATTTTGGTTTGGCAGAAAAAAGTTACATCAAAATATGTGAAGTCCAAAAAAGAAGACTAACTACATAGATACATAAGTGAGTGACTAACACTTCTTATAATACATTTTATTCTTTATAACTTTTTTCTGTTTAATATTTTTGCATGCGGTTTTCAACATTTAAATTCCGATGATATCTTTTATCATTTTAGTCAATCAAACTTTGCTTATCACTTATCATTTTATTAGAATTAATTATAAATAATCAATTTTTTACTGTTTTTTTTGTAATCAATTGCATATAAATGATTTTCTTTTTAATAGTTTTGAATGCGGTTTTAGCATTAAATTTATATTAGATTAATAGCGATGCCTGGAAAAATCATGGATTAAATGGAAAAATGCGTGCATAAAAAGTAATATTCTTAAGATTATATTAAACCTGAAAAAAAACAGGACAAGTTATTAAACCTGGAAAAGTAAAGGACAAGATATTGTAGATAATAATTTGAATGCAATATTTTAAGAAATTTCTTTTTTTTTTTTACTTCACTAAAATATTTTGTCCTTTACTTTTCCAGGTTTAATAACTTGTCCTTTACTTTTCCAGGTTTAATATAATCTTAAGGATATTATTTTCATGCACACATTTTCCCATGTAACAATATATTAACAAAATTAAACCTGTTTTAAAGAAAAGAAAAAAGGCAATTCTATGAGCCTTTGGGAAACAGGGGTAGTTTAATGGATAGCAACAACTGATTGGTTGTTTTTATTTAGCAGTTTATCAATTTCTTTGAGTGTTATTTAATGCCTAAATCTAAATATTTTGCAAGATTTTTTTTAATAACAATTGTTCTAGTGATACAAAGTTTACTAATTAACTGGTGTGGAGGAAGGGGCTGATTCATACGTTTCTCAAGGATATTTGCATATAAGTAGATATAATGAATCTAACTGGAATTAGAACTCAACTCTCCAGTTACCAACTCCAAGCCATCACACTACAGGCACATCTAAGCTCACGGCACCTGGTATTCCCAAATGGATAACCATCTAGTTACTGACCAGGCTCAATGTTGTTTAACTTTAGTGATTGTATTCTAATGTGGTATGGCTTCAAACCAGCTCAGAGCAAGAAATATAGAATTGGGGAAGAGAGTGCAAATTCTGGCACTATACACTAATCAGTCAGTTAAGTGCCACACGTGATACACGCTTGGGTAATCATGTCTTGAAAGAGACATGACTGACTGGGCAGAAGATTATCCCACAGTAGGTTGCCATTGCTTTCTGCAGTAGACTGGTAGCCGGCCAAGGCTACAGAACCCAATCTGTCCTGTTATCTAACCCATAACTGGAAGGAAGAGATGGATTAATACCTTTCCCAAGGGTATTTGCATGCAAAATTCGAACTCGGCTTCCCAAATTTCTTGTTCCAAGCTGATATCCACTGCACCACAATGCACATCCCTCAGGAAAAAAAACATGCACTTCTGCTTTTATCTTTAAGTAAATATTAAGGTCATTGTAAACCAGTTCAACTTTGGCACTTAACCATTACCACCCTGCACGTGATTTCACTTGCTGTACAAAAAGTTTATCCTGCCACTGAAGGTGACTGACCCCTGAATAATAGTGTGCTTGAATTTCATAGATGTCTTGTCATATCCAACTATGACAATCAAAAACAACTACAGTGAAATTAACAATAGGGATACTGCAATTGAGAGCCCTTGAAAAAGAATGCAGTGAAAAGAGAAGTAATATTAACAAAAGAACTCAAAGACTACAAACCTCTACAAACACAATACTGACATCCTCTTAGCGATAAGAAAGAGAAGATTATTAAACTGAGAATAACTGTAATGAACTTGACAACTCCTAAGAGTGAAAATATAAAAAATGAACATGGCCATTCTATGAGGAAATTGTTAACCATGAAAGGCATGAAGAATAGTATTTTAAAAAAAAAATAACCCAGAAACTTTATCCTGTACTGGATTGAAACTAAAATTTAACCACTTCATACCAGTTATAGGGTTAATCACCCCTGAAAGTTTCATCCAAATTCATCCAGTGGATTTTGAGATATTTTGTCTAAGGACAGACAGACAGACAGACAGACAGACAACTGCGACCGATTCAGACAGAACTTTACATATGCACAAAAAATTTATTTAGAGGTTTGTCTGATTAATCAAAAATTAGGCTGAAAAAAATTGTGTAAGAGTTAGTTTTATTTTTTAATATTCTAAAGTTGTATTTTGACTCATTTTATATATCTTTTTCATTTTTTTTTGCTTTTGGAAAATAAATTTTAAATTTATATTATAAATAATAAAGCAATCTAGGGGAGGAAATTCAATATCTGTCATGAAAAACTATTTAAAAAAAACCAAAAAAAAACAGAAGAATAACCCAGAAACTTTATCTCATACCAGATAGAACCCAATATCTAATCAGTTCATGCCAGTTCTGGCAGGGCTTGAAATATTTTGTCCACAGACAGACAAACAAACAGGCAAATGCGACTAAAAATAATACCTCTGCCTTATGGTGGGGGTAATAAGGCAGAGTGTTGAAAATTTTAACAAGCAATATGGTCTCATAAAAATTCACATTCAATTGAAATTACAGCAAAATCATTTTGCTGGTTGTGGTTCTATGTCACACTATGAGTCTGAAGGAAAAAAAAATAAGAAAAAAAAAAGACTTTGCGATTGTAACAAATTACCCAATCCAGGCCAGCAGATCAGGTCTAGTTGTGATAAACAAAAGGATTTGTCTGAAAGTTGATGTCACTATACCAGCAGATCATGTGGAAAAAAATAAAAGTAAAAAAAAAAAAAATTCAAAGTAGAAAAAAAAAAAGAATCAGATCCTGCTAACAGAAAACAAAAAACAAAGGAGAATCGTCCATTCTGAATCATATTCAAATAAAAGTGGTTTGACTGCACTTGATAACAAAATGTTATTTTTCATGCTATCAAAATGAAAAGTAGGAAAAGAAATTCATCAAAGAAGATTATTATATAGACTAATCAGAACCCGTTTTTGGAGAACAAGAAAAGGACAATTCTATAAGACTTTGGGAGTTAAGGATAGAATTTGTATATAGTATTTAGATTCTGTTCGAGAGAGTTTGTGTTAACTCTGCACTGAAAGCCCCTTTAACTAAAGTCATTGAAGTTCTTTCCCCTCTGTAAGGCAGTTCAACTTTGGCACTGGCAAGCAATAGGGCTTCATAAAAATTCACTTCCTACAAAAACTACAACTTACTACTGTTTTTTGTATTCACCTTTGTTGCTTCAAACTTAGTCATATACCATATATTCCCATGTATAACATGACCTTTAAGTCCCAAAAATACCGTTAAAAACTGAGGTTTGATTCATATGACAATTCTAAAGAAGAAACCTTAAATTCTTAGTGATTTTTGTTGGTAGGCTAACCTCAGCGCAATAACACATGCATAAAAAAAAATCACATTATCAAATAAGCTGATAATAAAAGGAATAAAACCATTTCTACCTTATATATTACTGGAATAACTTCTTAATAAATTGCTTATTCAAAGAATAATTCCATATCAATGAAATCAACTTGTGTCCATGCAAACTCAGATGAGAAAATGTAAACATTGAGTTAAGATTGCCTTCACAGCAATGGAATGTATTATTATGATAAACTATCGTACTGTTATTGGTGGTATTTGTGATGAAGTATAAGTAAATGGCTATTAATACACCAGGCTGTTTAACTGTTTAGGTATAGGAAAAGGGGATGAAGAATAATTGGAATTCACAAGAGATCATGGAATGAAATATAAACAAAACAATGGTTTCCTTTCCTTTTAGAAGCTGTGTGTAGAAAAAAACATTATATAGAATCACTTTTGTTATTACGTTTATTTTGAATTTGCAAAGATACAATAAGTAACATTTCCGCAATCATCATCTTTATATAATCAATAAGCTGTCATCTCATATTACAGGTGTAGGATAAACTCATAAAAATTTGTTATATTTTTTGACCTTGTCTTATCTAAATGTTGCCTTTTTTACAGAAATATATATTAACTACATCTTTTTCTGTATCATGTTATTAGTTGAGTATTAATTTGAGTGATAAGTAATTTATATTTTCATTTCATATTTAATGACAAATGAATCATCCTAACTACTAGTCATATTTGGCAGTCAGGAATAAATTTGCAGTACACAGACATATACCGCAGAAAGCAATGGCAACCTACTGTGGGATAATCTTCTGCCCAGTCAGTCATGTCTCTTTCGAGACATGATTGCCCAAGTGTGTATCACATATGGCACTTAACTGACTGACTCAGACATATAACAATGTTCAATACAAAAGCAGTAGATTGACAAGGATAAATCTTCACAACTAACCCAGGAAGCTGAGCTCCACAGAAAAAAAAAACGTAATGTTGAGCATACTGTGAGATTGTCAAGGTTTTTGTTCATTTAGAATTCTTAAAATGCAGTTAAGTATTAAATGGAGAAAACATTCATTCAGTCAGTTAAGTGCCATACGTGATACATGCTTGGGCGATCATGTCTCGAAAGAGACATGAGTGACTGGGCAGAAGATTATCCTGCAGTAGGTTGCCATTGCTTTCTGCGGTAGACTGGATGCCAGCCAAGACTATAGAACCCAATCTGTCCTGTTATCTAACCCATAACTGGAAGGAAGAGATGGACAAATACCTTTCCCAAGGATATTTGCGCATAAGTGAATGCAATGAATTCGGCAGGAATTTGAACTTGGCTCCCCGGTTTCTCATTCCGAGCCACTATCCACTGCACCACAACGCACATCCACCCATTCATTATCTTGTCTAAAACATTTTTTCTAGTCTTTCGATCTGGAAATCTTTTCATGGCACTTTCTACACCTATCTTCTTTAAAAGAACATTTTCTATTGACAAAAATTTAATCTGTCTCGAGTCATAGATGACCACAATATGTTTTTATAAGTTTTAATTTTGGAAGGCCATAAACATGTTGTGGCATTCTCGGACTTGATGGCACTCCAGGTTATCACCCAAGTTACCAGTACCTTGAACTGGCCTGCATACACAGAGGTATTTAGTTAGCTTTTACAAACTTCACGTCCTGAATTTTTATAATGGACTTTTGGAGTAGGTACCTCCATTAATTTTTAATACCTTAATTTAAAATAAATTTTTCTAAATGAAAAAATTTTCTTAAAGCTTCCATTTTAGCTTTAATTTAAAGATAAAAGATTAAATTTACTATTTCTAGTAATCAAAATACTCTGGTATATTTCAAACATAAATTATATTGATTATATTTGATTTTTTCTAAAATAGCTGATTAGCACCCATTTTTAGTCATCTTTCATCACAATGTAATATTCTGTATTAAAAAAATCTTCCAAAAATAAAATGTACTTTTCTGAAACTCTATTTGAGGAATATTAGTTGACTTAAAGTACAATTATTCTGATTTGAGAAATTATTTACTTTAAGATTAAAATAACACAAATGGATTTTTAAAACAAACAGTAGCAGTCGTTTTTAACAAACAGCAGTTATTCTTATATAATTAGTGAGCAATCAGAACTACTGACAAGTTATTGACAGTTTTACTGTTGTTCTATGGAAATTATCTGTTAAAACATAATTTAAGAAAATGATGGGTGAACAGCTTTTTAATATAATTTTTAAGTACTCAGTAATATTAAAAATATTCTCTGTAATTTTATTTTAGGTATGTTGACTTTAAATTTACTATATTAATAGTTACGTCTTTTTATTTTTTGATAATGCATGGTTGACCATAATTTTAAAAATGGGCACATTACATAATCTAAATCTAAATCTAATCTAAACTTATTTATAAATGGAACTTTGTGTGTGCGTGTGTGTGTGTCTGTCTGTGTGTCCATTACCTATGGACTCCGAAACAGCTGAACCGATTTTCTTGAAAATTTGCACAGTTGTACTATAAACGTCTGCGAGTGATCTTAGCTAGGTTTTGTGTTGCGGTACCCCCGATAAATATTGAAAATCAAAAAAAATCAGGTTATAGAAGGAGTGGTCCGATTTTAATCAAATTTGATACACTCATCGATAAAGACATAAGAAACGATATTCAGAAGTTTCAAGGTTGCAGTTCTTACAATAGTGCAGAAAATCGATAATATATATATATAAAAGGCAAGATGTTTGTGTGTGTATCTGTTTATCTGCCTGTATGTCTGTATTTTTCTCAGCCCTTTTATTTTAGTTTTTGCTTCAGGTTTGGCTCTAAGTAGGTATAATTGTAGTTCTTAGTCTCAGCCATGATACCATTTACTCAGAGGACTTATTTAGCCTTCAAAATTCAGTTTACAATCAGTTTATCGATACCAGGAAATCAAAATTTGACTTACATCCATTCATTTTTCTTTCAGTCTATGGTTTTGCTTTAACTGGAAACAACTATTGCTTTTTAGTCTTTCATGCCAATGTCCAAAGAGTCTGAGCTCCAGGACCATGGATTAGTTTTAAAGCTTTCATTACACCCTAGCAACATAAAAAAAAATTATTTCAAAAATCTTGATGCAAAATGATTAGTATCAGGTTTTTCAATTTTGGATTAGTAAATATAGTTTTTGCTTAATAACAATGTCACCTGCCTGGATGAAAGTAATGCAGAAATTTAAAAGATTTATATATTATAAAATTATTATAATTAAAATTAAAAAAAAAAAATCTAATTCTTGTAAAAATTCATTATTTGTTGAAAAAGATTTGTTCTCAAGACAATCTTCTATGTCCCATCATGGCCTTCCACATCTCCCTATCACTAGTGGCTCTTAGCATACCTTCTCCTGTTACCTCACCCAAAACCTGCTCTGCCATCCACTTGCACTGTTTTCCCCATCTCTCTTTACTTCTATCTGACCTGTGAGTATCACATTCTCTAAGCTCTCCTTCCTCATTATATATCCCAGGAACTTTAGTAGCTGTTTTTTTCCCGGTGCTCAGTATTAGTTTCCTTTTTGTTTAAGGAATGTTTTTTATTTTACAATTCAGAGCAGAATTTGAAAAATGAGCAGTTTGAAAAAAAAAAACACTTGCCGATTTACATTCTTCAAAGAGTCCTGCTCTTAATTAATAAAAAAAATTTTTGGATGAAAATTTAATTTCTCAAAATGTCCTGAAATTAAGTTGGAGGTAACATATGTATAAAAAAAAAATAAATAAATATATATATATATATATATATATATATATATATATAAAAACAAGATTTTAAAAAAACTACCCAAATAATTTCAATTGTTTGTGAATAAGACCTGAAAATTTCATTTAAATCCAACAATTAGTTAATTTTTGCAAGAATTTCTAAATCAATGTGCTTTTCTCCTGAAAAAAAGGTGCTAAAACACTAATCGTAAATATTACATTGATCGGTAATGCAAAAATAACAGATTTTTACCAAAATTTTGAACATGCTAGAAAGGATTCAAAAAATTAATAAAATAAAAAATATTTTGGTCTTTCCTCTTAATAATGAACATTTTGATGATAAAACTTTGATTTTATTAAATTTGGGGCCTTTTTTCATAAAGCATGCAGCTGTTTTTTAAATTTTTTTTCAACAAAAAACTGTGAAGGTACCCAATTTGGAGTAGGTGCCATCACTGATTTCCATTCCAATTGCATATAGTTTTTGTTTTGCATGACAGGATAGGCTTAATTTTAAACAAATTTAATGTTTTCTCAACTGTGTTAGTACAACCACTAATGGAAAACAAATGAACAAAAAGGTGACAGAAACTTAAAAACATAATGATAAAAACAAGTAATTCAATATTCATAATAAATAACAAAAATGTTTTAAATTTAGAAAATGTCTTGAAACGGGAAAATGGTGCCAATAAAAACTAACATGGCCAGTGACAAAAACTGCTCGTTTCCATCAGCATATTACTGCAGGCAAGAGGACATGTCTTATCTAATGTTAGATTGCTACTGATGATAATCACAGGCGGCAATATATTTGAAAGGTTCTGGAAACACACATTTTTTTCTTACTTTGACAGCCGTGAGGCATAAGTACTTCAGAAAGGTCGACTGAAAATTTTACTGAATTGCAGATTATTTCAACTTCCCCTTTTTGTGACATATTTTAATGCATTATAATTGTTTATTTAAATTCCATGTCATGCGCCCCCTCCTTTTTTCTAACCCTGTACTTGCATAACTCTGGCAAATATTGTTTGCTGGAGAAATAATACGAGGAGTTATAAAAATAATAATTCTTTCTGTCCCACAACACTCTTTTTTGGTGCTGTGGGGAGGTATTGCTTGAAAGGTAGGTTCCGGAATACCAAGTTTCAGTAGATTATTTGATTCTTGTACCAAAAAAGCCAGAAAAGTGGGGGGGATTATGACAATTTTTTACTCTGTGTGACTTAATATTAAAAAATTCTTTTTTTAGGTTGTTTAGTCAAAAAGAAATGTCGCAATTTTTTAAAATTGTATTTTTTAAAATAATAATTAGAAAGAAATGATATGTAAAGGATACAGATAATTTTGCTTTGAGAATTTCCTTAAAAAAAACAAAAACAACAACAACATACTTTATCCTTGTCTTTGCTTTAGGACTGAGAGGATCAAAGTGTAATATCTGTTCTCCTCTCTAACCTATAAAAAGAAGCCTGATCCAGGGGATTTTAATTATGGCAGCATATTAATTATTTAATTGCATTAATTTGAAAGGTTGGTAAGCATGTTTTTGTCCTAGACCAGTACTCTGTGCGTCCATGTACCCTGTGCATCCACGTCACAAACAGAATGTGACAGAAAATAGTTTTTAATGTATGCTTTTGGCAAAACAGAAGAAAATTTGTTCAAGCAGCTGGGCAATTCTTTTAGGGACACCTCAGCCATCAGAGAATATCCCCAAACACTTCCCGAAGAAGAGATACTACATAAGAAGGCTGTGTTTTCTTGGGACTGGAGCTAACAAACTGACTTTACTGTAAAGTTTATGCCTTGGGATAGATAAATTTCCTTGCAAAAACTTCCCAAAAGTGTTTATTCATTTGCAAAAAAAAAAAATCTATGTTATTTTGTTTTCTGAATAGTAACAGGGTGCAATGGATGAAAAAATTAAAACAACACTGATATATTTACCAAAATGAAACAAAAATATCTAGAAATACTAAAGAGTAAATTTATTCAATAAAATCGACATTGACTTCAACGAGGGCCTTCAGATGACTTTGGAATCTTCTGCATCTCCTCTGGATGGTCTCCTTGTTTAAGTTGATGAATGTTGCCATAATCTTTGCCTTCAGTTCATATTTGGTGTTAGGAGTTTTGTTGGACTCTCACTCAAGTGTGTCCCACACATAATCAAAGGAAATTGCAATCTGAAGAGTTTGGTAGCCAGATGTATGGAGTTGCAGAAATTGTCTAACAGCCATGATTGAGTTATCCTGCTTGTATGGCATAGTGCAGAGTCCTGTTACCAGACATACAGTCTTCCAAAAGCCACTCTCTTGACCTAGAACAGTTCTACTTTCATGAGACACTTGAAGTAGGACTCTGTGTTGAGTCTAAGGCCCTCTGAGAAGATAAATGAAGGCATGACATCATTAGATTCATATTCATCAAACTCTTTTAGAATCCTCTGCACTGTCCTCAGATTGACACCCTAACACTCTGAAATGTTCATGTTGAAGCTTCTGGTGCAAAAGCCAAGCAATACAGCATGCTGTTTCTGAACTTCTGTTGAAGCGAATTGCGTCATGGTACTCTATTTCTCGCAGACGGTACCCCACTGACCCTAGTATACTGTTCAGTCAACAAAACCAAAAACAAACAACGTGTATGTGCAAAATGAAAAAAATAAAATGGTGACAATTTACTAATCTCACCCTGTACTTTTAGAGTTTGATAAAAGTGAATTAAATATTCATTTCGTAAACTATTTGTCGAATATCAATTAGATTTATTCTAATCCTGATGATAGGGAATTTTTTTTTTAATTTTAAAATGATGATTATTTTATATTTTCTTCGACGTCATCTGTGTATCACACGCATCATAAAAATAAATTTGAAATAATTTTTATGTTTTTCTTTTTACAATCAATGTAAATTCAAATTCAATACATTTATTATTCATACATGATATTTCACATAATTTGATTACATTTTTTTTTATTTTGTCAGGTGATGTTTGAGAAAAACGTGGCAAACGATATCCAAGACATTATGCTGTAATCAATTGATGACTGATACACGGGGAAAAAAAAAACAAAAAAACCTTAATCATGTTAAGTATCTTTGACTGTAGAACTAAAAAGTTTAATGTTAGACAGAGTGGGGCCTTACACTTGCAGCTTATCTTGTGCTCACATTGAACAAAATTTGTTTAATTATTATTTGGTGCTAATTGGAAAGAGAAAAAAAAGAAGTTAAATAAAAACAGTCGTATCAGTAAGTTTTGCATTAATTCCTGACCACTGAATATCCCTTTTTTCAATTTTATCTAACACCATAGCTTACAACTTCCCTATTCTGATATTTAAATTCTGACCACTAACAATAAGTTTCTTCTATATTTATACCTTGAGCTGGATGGGGTAGGTTGAAGATCCCCCCCCCACACACACATTATTTTAACATTTTTTTCCCTTTAAATGATTTTCTGATCCAGCTGCTGCTTATTGCATATTGAGGAAAATTCCAACCCTCAATTAAGACCCTGTGCTAACAAGAGATTTACAATACACACACAAAAGACCTGTCAGCAGTGTTTGTATTTAATTCCTGACCACTGACAATCCCTTTCTTCCTGATCAGTGATTTTCTGGATGTGCAGCTGGTGTAATAGATAGCGGCTCAGAATGAGAAATCGGGGCTCATTACATCCATTTACACTCAAATACCCTTGGAAAAGTTATGAAACTTCTAGGTACCTCCACTAAATCACTGAAGAAATAGCATAGTATGAAGAAAAAAAGGCCCCAAACTTAAAGAAAACAAAATTTTCCATCAAAATGTTTATGCTATTATTAAGATGAAAGATCAAAAAATTTTTTAATTATTTTAAAACATTTTTTAATCCTTTAACATGTTTGAAATTTTGGTAAAAAATGTTTGATTTTCACTAGCAGGTAGCCAAATTATTATGAGAGTTTACAAAAGAAAACATAATGTTATGTAACTCAGTTGTTTCTTTTTTCCAATGAAAAACACATTAATCTGGAAATTCTTGCAAAAAAATCAAATAATTGTTGGATTTTAATAAAAGTATCAGAACATATTCACAAATGAAGGAAATTATTTTGAATATATTATTTTTAAAAAATCTTGGTAAAGATATAGTTTTTTTTTTTACATCTGTTACCCACCTCCACAAAAATTCATGAAATTTCAAAAAATAAAATTTTGTAAGCAAAATTAAACCATCTCATCTTGCTTCCAGGTATGGATTAAATAATAAGACTTTAAAAAAAAAGCAAAAGAATTATTCTTACAATCCTAATGTTTCCATTAAACAATTAAAAAATTAAACCATCTCATCTTGCTTCCAGGTATGGATTAAATAATAAGACTTTAAAAAAAAAGCAAAAGAATTATTCTTACAATCCTAATGTTTCCATTAAACAATTAAAAAATTAGAGATTTTCAGTGGATATCTATGATAAAGATCAATAAGAGGCATTTATATACAAGCCATTTAGAATTAGAAGGTACTTTCCACCGTAAAAAAAAAAAAAAAAAAGAGAAAATTAAGTTTAAAGTTTGTTGACATTCGAAATGCCATAACTTTTGATCTGTTTAAGATAAATCACTCAATTTTTTAAGGAAGCTAAAAGCATTTACTTTTACATACAAGCACTTACAGTGTTACACTTAACTGATTTTAACATACATAGCAGAAAGTACCTTTTTGTAATGAAGGCCTCATATAAAAATCTAATAGTTCTGCTTTGTCAAATGCTGGCATTAATTGTTGATGAGTGACAATTTCTTCCTGATTTTAATTTACACAGCAAGACATTTAAGATGATCATGGCTCTCGACAATTTTCTTTCCCTTTCAGCTCAAAATAATTCCTGCCTTTGCGTTATTTTTAAACTCAATAGCCTTGATTGGGTTCCTCTCTGCCCGAAGTCAAGAGAATCCAACAAGGATGGAATACATCATTCATTTTTCAAGCTTGTCAAGAATGTTATATGTTGTTCCAGTGTAGTATCTGTTCCGTTCAAACTCTACCTTGTTGGATTCTCTTGACTTCGGGCAGAGAGGAACCCAATCAAGGCTATTCCGAAGGGCAGAGTCTCGCCTGGGGAAGAGCAGAAAAGAGCCCGACCCTACCTATGCAAAATCTATGGGAAATTTTTGCCTGGGCGTACACACTTGGAATTCCCACATAAAATTTAACCTTGTGCCACATCCCACTTCTGTGGTCTGGGATAAATACCAAGTGTGTCATGTATTGTTTTCCTCTGTTCCACTTGCTCTAAATTTGCCCTGTGAGCAACAAATTTTCCAAGCCCTCTTTTCTCATCATGTACCCCAGAAATTTCAACTATCTCTTCCTGATGTTAAGTGTAAGATTTGTTGTTGTTTCCATTTTTTTCTAAAACTTCATCGTTGCTCACAAGTCTGGTCCATGGTATTCTCAATATCCTTCTGTAGAACTATATACTTAAACAATACCAAAAAAATAAAAAATAAAAATAAAAAACTTGGTGCATGAATAATAAAAAATACATATTTGTTTCTCCTATATTGGAGGAAATTAAACAGTGGAAGAGTGGAGTAATGGTAAAGTCGGTGGGTAATAATAAGAAAAAACAATGGTAAAATGGTTTCAAATCTAATTCAATCGAAGCTAAATTAATTTTTTATCCTCACCTCCCAACCAGAATTTGCTGTTTGTAAATAATAATAATAATAATAATAATAATAATAATAGCAACTGAATTTTTTTTATTTTTTGTTTGTTTAGCGGTATATAAACTCCTTATGGTCATTTAATGACAAAATTTTTAATTTTCTTAGGAAGATTAGTAATTTCTTTTATAGAAATGAATTTTTACTACAAAGTGTTTTGAAAACAGTTTTTTTTTTTTGGAGGGGTAAAGCGTGAAAACCAAATACAAAGAAGAAATTGGGAAAGGACACTTGAAATAGGATGTGCTAAAGGAAGCAATAGTGACATCAGCAAACAACATTGCCCCAAATGAAATTAGGCACAGAAAGAAAAAAAAAAAGGGGATGACTAAAGAGATTCTGGACATGATGCAAAGGAAGCAGAAAATCATATCAAGACATAGAATGGAGTACATGGAACTACACAAGGAAATAAGGAGAAAATGTAGACAGGCTAAAGAGGAATGGCTCAATGACAAATGTGCAGAAGTAGAGATATTGAGCAGGAATAATAAGGTAGACATGCATAAGGAAATAAAAGAACTGACAGGACAAAAAAACCTGCTCTTCAACAGGATGTCTAAAATCTAAGAATGGAACAATCATTTTGGAGAAAGAGGAAATACTCCAACGATGGGAAGAATATATAAAAGATCTTTTCCACGACAAAAGAGAGCAACCAATAATACGCAAAGATGAGGACGGACTGGAAATA
The DNA here is from genome assembly GCA_037127315.1 of Ascarosepion bandense. Taxonomy (NCBI): domain Eukaryota; kingdom Metazoa; phylum Mollusca; class Cephalopoda; order Sepiida; family Sepiidae; genus Ascarosepion; species Ascarosepion bandense. Next base: position 5,308,464 of record JBBBDQ010000707.1, read on the forward strand.
TTAAAGTCTGAAGTGGAATCTGCAGTAGCCAAACTGAATAGAAACAAAGCAGCTGGACCAGACAGCGTAGTCATAGAGCTGCTGATAGCCCTGGAAGAATTTGGTATAGAGAAAATTACTGAAATAATAAATGAAATTTATAATAGTGAGAAAATACCAGATGACCTCAGCAAGTATGTCTTCATAGCACTACCTAAGAAGCCAGGAGCATACTAGTGTGAACTCCACAGAAACATCAGTCTAATGAGCCATAAAACAAAACTGATCAATCGAATTCTGTTTAATAGAGCGAGAAGCAGAATCAGGCCAGAGATAGGACAAGAACAGTGTGGTTTCGTTAAAGACACTGGAATAAGGAATGCCATATTTATGATTAGGATGCTCTCTGAAAGGGCAATACAAATGAAGAAGGACTTATACCTGTGTTTTATTGATTATGCGAAGGCGTTTGTCAAAATACGCCACAAAGTATTGATGGAGATGCTCAGCAGCCCCAACATTTTTGAGAAAGACATCAGAGTAACCAAGAATCTTTACTGGCAGCAAACTGCTTGCAGACGGACAGGTAATGAATTGAGTAGATATACAAAGATAGAAAGGGGTGTAAGACAAGGATGTACCTTTTCACCGAATCTGTTCAACTTGTACAGCGAGAATATTTTGAGGACCCTAGAAGTTATGTCTGAATTTGTAATCGGAGGCCACAATTTAAACAACCTAAGATACGCAGATGATATAGTGCTGATAGCAGACACAAAAAGGAAACTACAAGACCTCCTACAGAAGGTAGCTGAAGTAAAGACTAAAGATAAACTGCAAGAAAACCGAATGCATGGTCATCAGTAAAAAGGGTAACCCAATATACCATATACAGGTTGGTGATACTAGAATCAAGCAGGTACAAAAATTTAAATACTTTGGAAGTGTTATAACATAAGACGGAAAGTGCAGTACAGAGATCTGAAGGTGAACTGGCATGGCGAAGGAAGCATTCCAGAAGTTGAGTAAAGTATTAAGAAACAGGACAATTTCGCTAGAAACCAGGAAGAGAGTACTGGATTGCTATGTGCTGTCCGTCCTTCAATATGGCAATGAATGCTGGACAGTATCATAAAAGATGAAGAAAAAACTTAAAGCAACTGAAATATGGTTCTACAGAAGGATGCTGCGAATATCATGGATCGAGCATGTGAGCAATGATGAGGTCTTAGAAATGACTGAAACAAAAAGGAAATTAATACTGAGCATCAGGAAGAGACAGCTGAAGTTCCTGGGACATGAAATGAGGAAGGAGGGCTTGGAGAACCAGATACAAACAGGTCAGATAGTGGGAAAAAAAGACAGGGGAAAGCAACAGATAACATATTTGAAGGATCTAATCAGGTGGCTGATGGAGCGAGGGTTGCATGGTGTAACAGGAGAAGGCATGTTCAGAGCCACAAGGGATAGGGAAACGTGGAAAGCCATGATCGCCTACGTCCTGAAGGGACAGGGCACATAGAAGAACTATTTACCCAGTGCTGTGACCTTAACAGGTGCTACCACCCCTTGTCAGGATGGACCTGGGAACAACAGCAATTAACCTCTAAATCTCTCTTGCTGTCGGATGTAGTTTATCGTCATGCCCAGGAAGGTTTTTCATTTTTTTCCTAGTCGTGATTACGCGTCACTGAGTTTTAGTCTAAACATTAACAAAAAATTTAAAGAAAAAAATGTTCGTGTAATAATGTCAATTAAAATATGAAAAAATTATTGATTCAGCAGAAAAATCACAACACAACCATTTCTAGTAATAATAAAAATCAGTTTTTACATTACAAATAATGCAATAGGGAAAAAAAGTATGACATTTTAATTAATTAATTTCTTTTAAACCAACATTTTAAATTTTTTCTAAAAATTATATAAAATGTTTTTGTTTTTTTTTTATTAATAATGTCATGCTTAAGGAGATATTTTTCGACTAAGTCACTAAAACGTGGAGTATATTTCTCTATTTAAATAAACCGTTATTTACAAAACTGCAAAAGAGAAAAAGGGGACATAGTCTAAAAATAAAGACGAATAAAAGAAACAATTTTAAAAACGAACAACAGTAAAATCTGGTCACCGAAGCCGAAGAATTAAAATAAATGTGATAACAAAAAAATCAAAAAAAAATCAAGACATTTTCACAACACAAAAAAGATATGCACACCCATTTGAACGAAATGTGGAACAAGGCCAAGTAAGTAGGACTTCCTAGCATAAAACTATATTAGTGTTAGTCGAACTCTAAAAAAGGTAACATGTTATTATGAGATTTTCTAAAAATAATTTCATTTCATTCATTTGTGAACAAGTCATGAAAGTTTCATTAAAATTAGACAACTATTTGTTGATGTTTGCAAGAATTCCCAAATTAATGTGTTTTTCAACGGGGAAAAAATAGTTTCGTAATGTTAAACTCTGGTAAAAATTTGTCCACCTTGCTGACGAAAAAGAAAACAAGATCTTTTTTACCAAAATTTCGAACGTGTTAGAAAAGATTATTTTTTTTTTTTTTGATCTTTCTCTTAATAATCACATCTGAAACATTTTGACGGAAAAACTTTGTTTTAAAGTTTGGGACTTTTTTCTTCCATACTAAATTATTATTCTGCTTTTTCAGTGAATTAGTGAAGGTGATTTTTTTTTTTTTAATTTAGGCATTAGGTAGCAGAGATTAACTTTTGTTCTGACCTTTGGAAGAAGTACTACTCGCAAGAACGGTATCCTGGAGTAAAGCATCTTTGAATGTACCCTGATTAGGGTTCTGGCCGGGTGGGCCAGAGGCAGATTCATTAAACAAATGACAGTACCAAACCAAGAATAACTCAACATCACGAAAGCAAAACAAACTAAGAATCTAATAGAAGAATTGATTCCCTGGTCATCACACTGTCTGTGTATGACTTTTTTTGTTTAAGTTTGTACTTGAGTGACTTACATGTGTCGAAAATTAATTCGACTTTATCAGAGTGAGCTGGGATACAAAAGAAAATGCCCTTCCTTTGCGACCCTCTCCGCTTAGGTCTGGTTCTGGTAACAAAGATCATTATCAATAAAAAACGGGGTGCTACTAGTAACGAGGGGAAGGTCTTATCATGTAACCTCCACATTCCCCTGATCTTGTCACTCCTAAAAGGTGACTATAAATGCGGAGATAAATAGGGTATTCGAGCCTTTAACCCCCATATTACAGACACGGTTTGTCATTATATTGACGACTATGACACTGTCAAGCCCTCTGCTTTCGGGTAGAGGGCGCTCTCTGCTTCCGAGCAGAGAGCAATAACCCAGTCGTGGTTCCGCCGAAGGGTAGAACAACGACTGGGGAAAAATAGACAGACATTTTTTGGTCCGGCTATATGGCCGGGAATTCCCACTATAAAATGACCATGTGTCACATCCGGCCTACGTGGGAAGGCTAGTAAATACAGTATTACAGACACGGTTGCCTCATCCTTGCTGTATGTCATCATTCCTTGCGACATGTGCTTGGGGTGAGCAAAAATACACAAGTACATTTTGTTTGACTAAGTTTGAAATAAGTCCTCGAAATTTCAAAAATACATAATTTAGATGTGGTTAGGACATATGATCAGTGATGTTGCCCCGGTTCATTGACGGTTTTTCGGTCCTTTCCTTCTCCCCAGGTTGACCCAGCCAAGGTTGATCAGGCCCCGGCCTGTGTCCTAATCTCTGCTTGCTACGTTATTAAAATGCAAGATAATGTATTTCCAGTCACAATCAGGCTGGACAATAAAATCAAAGTTGGTGATAAAAAAAAAATAATAATTTTAAAATTCAGTTAATTTATTTTAAATTATAGGATTTTATTGAAATTTTCAGAAATTATTTGATAAAAAAATATAGATATAGAATAGAAATATTAGGTTTGTTATTACTAACACCAATTCCCTGAAGTTAAGCAACATCGAGCCTGGTCGATACCTCGATGGGTGACTGTTTGGGAATACCAGGTACTAATTTTCCAATTTCCGTTGGGTCCGTTATATACACTCCAGGCCAGGGGCAAACGCTACCTTGGGAAAGGTATGATGAATCCCCCTCTACTCAACTATGGATTAAGATTGTTACCATTATAAAAAAAATTCTTATGATCTAAAAAATAATTTATATTCTGGCTTTAAATAACCTGGAAAGGTTTGATAAGCTATGGAAAATTAATCAGTCGTATGTGTACACGCAAACATACATATTGAAATGAACATCTGTGTCACTAGAGCTAATTTTATTGTCGGGCAACAACCACTGGATAAACACTAACAGGAAAATAGTAAAAAAGCTGAAATGTACAAGCCTCACTGAGAGCTCCATCATACTCTCTCGGCTTTGTACCACATCTCTAAACTACACTTTGTAAATTGCTATCTGAAATGTACAGTCCTTTGAAATCATTTTTAACTCCTATTTTAAATAAAAGTTTATTTTCTAACTAAAATACACAAAAAATTTCATCTTGCCCTCACGTCAACAAAGCGAGAGGTACTCATAGTTTTAAAGGTAGCTGCACACAATGAAATAGAGAATCGAAGCCCATCAATGAATAAATAATTGTAAAAAAATAAAATAAAATAAAATAAACAAAAGACTGGTGTCATGAAATAATCACTTGGAAATTAAACTAACTAAAAAAAATGTAACTTAAATTTTAACGACATTGATAAAAATAGCAAACAAGCCCAATATGAAATACATGCTGAACATTTTTTTAATAATTATTATTATTTTATATGGATTTTTTTTTTTTTCACGATCACGAATTAAGTGGTATGTCTTCTTGAACAATAACGGATCCCAGCTCTCTCTAGGTTGGTTTTCCTTTTTCTAGACTGGGGCCAACCAGGGCTATATGGCTCAGTCACTCACTGTCCCGCTATCCGTAGCTGAGAAAAAGAGACGAATCTAACGATCTCGAGTGGAATTCGAACTAGGCTCTAAGATTTCTCATTCCTTGCTTCTATGATATCCATTTTTACACCACCTTGGCATACTTCCGACAAATTAACAAAAGGAAAGAAAAAATATCAAAGCGACTTATTATTTGTAGTGATAGTGTCAAAGACTTAAAACGGCTTCTTCTGATTTTTTTTTTAAGAAAAAGTACTAAAATTGACTACTTTAAATACGAGAGTGCTGAAAAGTTCTTGGCCTGGTCATGAAAATTTGATTTGAAATGATTTATTCCAAAATAAATTTCTGAATCTGACGCTTTCCATCACTTCGTCCAATTATTATAAGTGTATATTTCGTTAGAGTATTGTTAATTTTAGCGTTTCAATCGATTCTTTTGCATACCAAATGCGGCAAATTATAGTTGATTTTCTTTATAGCCTCATATTCTGAATCCTACTTTAAATTTGAAATACATGCATCCGAAATAAATAAAAACAAAAACTAGCGTTTAAAATTCAAATTTTTCGTACTTAGCGAAATTTAATAATTGAACATTTGTGAGTAAAAAATAAAAAATAAAAATAAAAAAAATAAAAAAAATAATATGTAAAAAATTGAATTTCTGGGGGTTTGAAAATATTCAAAATAAAACTAAAACATTACCCGAAATGTAATATTTTTCTACAATTTTTGCCAATAATGTATACAAATATTTAAATAAATAATTTAAATTTTTAAATAGTATTTCGACATTTCGAATGCACGTATGAGAGGATAGCTTATGATATGAAACAAAAAAAAAAAAAATTGGGTAGGATGTAGAGAAGGTAAATAAGTAATCAGAGAAATCGTTTGAAACGCTAAACCTAATAATATCGTTTGTTGATTTTCTTAAAGGCTGAAGCAAAATAACTCGTTTGTTTGGCATGTCATGGGCTCATAAATTTGAATAATTTAGTCTTTTTATTTCTTCGCTTTTATCCTCTAGCCTAAAATTTATTTTTGTTACGAGCAAGTGAATTTAACACTTTTTTGTTTTTGAACAATCAAAAGATAAAAAAATTCTTGCACTTTTAAAATACTTTCTCTCATTCACAAAAGTGCACTGCACAACGAATTTTGGCCTTGTGTCACACAACTGGCAAAAAAAAAAAAAAAAAATCAAGCTTGGAAAACATTAAAGATCACAAGAGAAAATAAACAAATCATCTGTAAAGTGCTTGGACTATAAGAAGAGAAACAGGAGACGAAAAGCAATATTTTTAAACCCAAGAAAAAATAAAGGAGAGATGAACGAAAGAAGAAATAAACGCGGGAGATGGACGAACTGCAGAAACAGTAAACAAAACTGATAAAAGGAAAAAAAAAATGAATATATCAGTAAATAGTAAACTAAAGTAGCTAAGGTTAGTTGTCCGATATGCAAAAATACAAAGTCCGAAAATTTAAACATTGCTATTCATTATTCAAATACTCTCTTCATATTCATTCATTCATTAGCATTTGTTGAACAAGGAAATGACATGATTTTTTATGCAGTACTAAGTAAAATGTGCACCACAAAGAGCATTCCTCCTTTTAAAAAGGAACGATTTTATGTCTCAAATTTCAAAAATAAGCACTAAAAGTAAAACAAAGTTCCTTACCCTAAGGCTTAAAGTGACAGTTTGTTTCATTCATAACATTTCAATCAATGTATTCAAAAATAAATTAAGTAGTTTTCTTTATTTACCCAATAAAAATTAAGGTTGTTTCAAATGACAACTTTTCTAAATGACTATATCACCAAAAGAGTTAATACTTTTTCTTTTGATTAATAATACTTATTTTTTGATCGATATCTTTGAGGAGAGGAGCATATTATTTACTTAATTTTCCAACGACTTCTTGTCAAGAGTTTCAATTTATTATTTAAAAATAAAATAAAAAAAACAGAACTTGGGGTTGAGACAACATACCTCTAGATCGCCCCAGATCGAGTCATCACTGTCTGACGAACCGTCCCCTGGTTGTATACGTTGAAGCCTTTTATGAAGAATATGTAATGGTTTGACCACAGCTTCTTCTAATCTACTCGAATTTCTGGCCATAGCTGGATTTGACCACAAATTCCTTGCTTTTTCGTGTATCTTCTACATACAGTTCTTATAATTTCAGTCCGAGCAGTACAAGCAGTTTGTATACTATAAGGTTGCCTTCGTAGTTGTAAAAATGTAGTAGACTTTTCAATAGTCCGTTCTTGAGTGCTGTAGGTTTTAAAACTCCATGTGAATGGAAAGGGTATAAGGAAGTAGTTTGTATTAGACAGAGAGAGAAAAAAAGAAAATGAGGGTGATAAGACTTAAGACGAGAGTTGATTTTTCTTGCTTACGGCATTCGTTTGCAACTATAATGCTTCCTTTTCTGTCATTCGTTCATTGAGAAAAAATATCTTTAAAATCCGGTTTACTTTTACGCTTTACAAAGTTTACATGCCTAATACAATGGGATCTTAATAAATGGTGACGATCGGAATTTTTTGTCTATTTGCAATAAAAAGCAGGGTCGGAAAATCATTTGATGGATCAAAAATTAAATTAAGTAGTAAAAGAAGATAAAATTTATCATAGAATGGAAGGTGGTAATTGTGAAAAGAATAAGGCTTTTTTAAGGACAATGAAAATCATTTTTTAAAAACAAATGCAACCATAAACGTACAAGACAAGAAACCTGAATCTACTATAGTCAGATTGTCAGAATCAGGGTCGGTGCAAGGGGCTGATACGGGGGCCCCTTTTAAGATTTATAAAATTATAAAATATAAATTGTAAAAAAACCTATGTCATCGTATAGTAAATGGTGCAATATAGGCGAACCTTTTTAAAAAATAAGTTAAGGTTATTGTATTATCAGAATCATCCCACCTTAAATTGTTGTGCAGCAATTTTTTTAGCAACAACTTGAAATCTTTGTTAAAAATTAAATTTATTTTCACACATTCAACATTAAAAACAGTGAATTTTATAATTTTCTTTCGAAACTGAGTAATCAGCAAACAAATTAACGAACTTGGACAAAATAAAAAGACTCCAAAATAACGTCAAAATCCGAAAATCTTTGCCCTTTAAGAAGTTATACTAAGACTAGTTCAATTTGTAACGTAAATAAAAGTAGAAAAAAAATGTTGATAAGGTAGGGTCACGAAGCACTGCTCGGGAGGACGCACCAGCCTTGGTAATCGGTAATAATAATTATAGTTTCTTGCTTGGACTCTGGGGAAAAGTATGAAATTAAACAGGGTGCTAATCAGGTTAGAATAGTATAGAACATTTCTACAAAAATATTAATTTTAATAATAATACACCCCTCTTCTATTTTAGGGAAATTCCAGTTTATAATTCAGTTGGTTTTCTTTTAAACAGTTACAATATTATTTACTTAAAAAAAAAAAAAAGTGCTCATAGCAAGAATTATGAGCTACCCAAATAGAGTCAAACTTGTTATTCAGTAGTTTCCGAGACTGGGTGGCTTGCTAACTTTTCCTACCATAACGAAACATTAGTCTTAAACATTTAAATAAAAATTAAAATCTGCATTTAAAAACCAATGCATATTTCTTCTCTAACGAAGAGTCCTGATTATTAATTGTTACAGTTTTAAGTTCCCAAAATTATGCTATGATCATTGTTTTAAAGCGAGTTTGAAAAAATTAAATTAAATAAGCAGGTTAAAAAAATGTATCCTAACGACAAAAAATATTTTAGTTTGTTTTCTGAAACAATTGGAATATCCATATCCGCTAAGTTAAACACAAAAAACAAATGAATCGTCCTTTCAAGAAAACGGAGATTTATTTTTTCACAATTTCCTTTTATTTTATTTTTTTTGTTCAATATCCGTGAACTGTCGTAATTTTTTTAGGATTAGTTTCCCCCGTCGCCTTTCCACATTTTCTGAATTTTCTAGAATTGAGCTGTTGCCAAATAGAGCTAGAAAGCCTAATTTGCCCAGTTATTTTATCCATAGCGCGAGACGTACTTGATAGTGTAGCGTCGTAGGGAGCTGGTTAATGTTTCTTTGATTCGGCCTTGTGTCGGACATAACTGAACTCCCTACAGCTTACAGGATTTATGCAGAGTTGTTATCAGAAGGTTGGCTGTCGGCAGGATGGAATAGTGTAAGAATAAAATATACAGTTTGTATTTAAAAATAGAAATTTATTAAAAGGAAAGAATAACAAGAATTCGTAGAAATTAATGTTCAATGAGAAAGTAAAGGTATCAAGAGTTCGTTCAAAATGGTCGTAGTAGTAATCTTTGAAAGAGGACAATGTCCAAGTCACTTGAAGTTGAGTTACATTTTAGATGTTTGTCTTGCAGCTCTGACTGACTTTGATGAAGTCGTTTTATTTTATTGTAATCTAGATTTTTTTCGCACTTAAACGCGAAGTTCTTTTTGGTCTTGCAAGTCGCTCCCATTCATCAAAAATCATTTTAACACTTACTTGCGAAATCTGATTTCGACTTTTTCTTTAAGCAGATGGTCAATCCTTTTTCTATTTGGGAAAACCAGGATTTCACACATCGTTGTGAATTTTTGTAAAAGGGAAGAAGGTTGATGTTAATTAATTTCTTATCCGCAACAATAGTGCTGAGCAAATGGATGGCGGAGCGGGGTTTAGGGGTGATACCAAGAGGGTCGTGAATGTGATTAGCTAGGCATAGAACAGCCAGTGTCGACCAACCTCAAACCTCCCCCTTTTTCGGCCATATGCTACTATATACAAATAAATATTCAGACTACGTGGCTCCTTGACAACTGTCTACGAGATAAATAACCTAATGGATTTTTTTTAAAAGTCGTTAGTTAAAAATGACTCCCTGGCTGCAGTGAGTTCAATTTCTGAGAGTGGTAGTGCTGAAAATTCACATATGCTGGTTCAGCAAAGGCCAACAAGACTGGTGAGTATAAACAGATATTAAATATTGCCTCGGTTTTGAACATTCTAGACTCGTAGTTTGAATAAAGGTTCGGTTCAAAGTACCGAGGGGGTTACAGAATACGACGACAGACACACTGGAAGTAAGCTGGAGAGAACAAATTCCGAAACTTTCCGAATAGAAGCATTTGCAACCTTCCCACCAAGGCAGGAATTCTGAGCCCTTAATCTCAGCCCAAAATATCCCAGGCTCTTGTTTTTCAAACCAAGCAAGACTCTACCCTTCGGCGGAGCCTCGCTTGGGTCCCTCTCTGCTCGGGTGCAGAGAGTTGAGCAAGAGTGCTTGCTCAGGACTGATCGCTCAATCCGTAAGCAAGACTCGTTGCCAAAGCAAGTCGTGTCGAACAAGTAAGGGTATTTGCCGCCTTCCGACTAAGGAAGGTGTGACACAAGGTCTATTTAGGTGGGATTCCGAGCCCTTAGGCCCAGCCAAAAATATCCCGTAGACGCAGCTTAAGGCTAGGCCGGGCTCTTGTTTTATGAACCCAAGCTAGACTTTACCCTTAGGCGGAGCCTCGCTTGGGTCCCTCTCTGCTCGGACGCAGAGAGGTGAACAAGAGTGCTTGCTCCTGACTGATTACTCAGTCTGTAAGCAAGCCTCATTGCCGAAGCAAGTGGAGCAGAACAAGTAAGACAGTCCGAATCGCGAGGCATGTATTTTTATCTACCCCAAGCGTGTACCACGTATGGCACTTAACTGACTCTTTATTCGTTTTTCTTTCAACCATTCCATCTTGTCGGTGAACTTTGGCGTTGATATGACAATGAAGGCCTCTTGATAGAAGAAAAGTTGATGGGAGAATAAATGTTCCTATCAACCGATTCCGTTACATGAATTTTCTATAGTGTTTTTCAATCAATTAAGTGTCATACGTGATGTACGTTTGGGCGATCATGTCTCGAAAGAGACATAACTGACTGAGCAGAAAATTTTCTCACAGTCAGTTACCATTACTTTCTGCAGTAGACTGGTTGCCAACCAAGGTTACAGAACCCAATCTACCCTGCTATTTAACCCATAGCGGGGGAAAGCGACAGATTAATACTTTTTCTAGGGGTATTTGCGTGTAAGTGAATGCAACGAATTCAACTGGAATCTGAACTCGGCTCTCCGATTTCTCATTCCGAGCCGATATCCACTGCACCACAACGCACACAGTATGATCAAAGCAATTTCATGGATTTGAACGAAAAAATTAACACAGAATGACGTCAACATGTGTGAAAATCTTTCCTCCTTTGATAGTTAGTTGTACTTTAATTTGTAAAGTATATTAATGAAGGGAGAAAAAAAGCAAATGTTGATAAGATAGCAAGGGTCATGAAGCACTGCCGCGGATCTCGAATCAAGCCTGATCACGCCCCCGGGTTGGGAGTAGTAAGCACCGAGCCTGGCTACTGCGGAAAGACGATAGATTCATGGCCGTCCTTAGGGAATGAGAATGAATTAAAGGCAACGGCATCAGTCAGAATTTGGATTCGATTTACCAATTCCACACAGATAACCACTATGCCACCCACATATACACAATAAAATTCTTCTTTCTTTCTTTTTCACCCCATGTTCATTCAAAACATAGACAATCATGGCTCTCCACAATTTCCTTCTTTTATTGTTCTAAGTAACTTTTGACCCTTTACTATTTCTCTTTGTCCTTGTTCTACCATCCATTCTTTCAAACTCATAAAGTGATCATGGCTCTCCACGACTTTCTGTCTTTCATTGTTCTAAGTAACTTTTGACCCTTTACCATCTCTTTTTGTCCTTGTTCTACCATCCATTCTTTCAAACTAATAAAGTGATCATGACTCTCCACGACTTTCTGTCTTTCATTGTTCTAAGTAACTTTTGACCCTTTACCATCTCTCTTTGTCCTTGTTCTACCATCCATTCTTTCAAACTCATAAAGTGATCATGGCTCTCCACGACTTTCTGTCTTTCATTGTTCTAAGTAACTTTTGACCCTTTACCATCTCTCTTTGTCCTTGTTCTACCATCCATTCTTTCAAACTCATAAAGTGATCATGGCTCTCCACGACTTTCTGTCTTTCATTGTTCTAAGTAACTTTTGACCCTTTACCATCTCTCTTTGTCCTTGTTCTACCATCCATTCTTTCAAACTAATAAAGTGATCATGACTCTCCACGACTTTCTGTCTTTCATTGTTCTAAGTAACTTTTGACCCTTTACCATCTCTCTTTGTCCTTGTTCTACCATCCATTCTTTCAAACTCATAAAGTGATCATGGCTCTCCACGACTTTCTGTCTTTCATTGTTCTAAGTAACTTTTGACCCTTTACCATCTCTCTTTGTCCTTGTTCTACCATCCATTCTTTCAAACTCATAAAGTGATCATGGCTCTCCACGACTTTCTGTCTTTCATTGTTCTAAGTAACTTTTGACCCTTTACCATCTCTCTTTGTCCTTGTTCTACCATCCATTCTTTCAAACTCATAAAGTGATCATTGCTCTCCACGACTTTCTGTCTTTCATTGTTCTAAGTAACTTTTGACCCTTTACCATCTCCCTTTGTCCTTGTTCTACCATCCATTCTTTCAAACTAATAAAGTGATCATGACTCTCCACGACTTTCTGTGTATTTCATTGTTCTAAGTAACTTTTGACCCTTTACCATCTCTCTTTGTCCTTGTTCTACCATCCATTCTTTCAAACTCATAAAGTGATCATGGCTCTCCACGACTTTCTGTCTTTCATTGTTCTAAGTAACTTTTGACCCTTTACCATCTCTCTTTGTCCTTGTTCTACCATCCATTTTTTCAAACTCATAAAGTGATCATGGCTCTCCACGACTTTCTGTCTTTCATTGTTCTAAGTAACTTTTGACCCTTTACCATCTCTCTTTGTCCTTGTTCTACCATCCATTCTTTCAAACTCATAAAGTGATCATGACTCTCCACGACTTTCTGTCTTTCATTGTTCTAAGTAACTTTTGACCCTTTACCATCTCTCTTTGTCCTTGTTCTACCATCCATTCTTTCAAACTCATAAAGTGATCATGGCTCTCCACGACTTTCTGTCTTTCATTGTTCTAAGTAACTTTTGACCCTTTACCATCTCTCTTTGTCCTTGTTCTACCATCCATTCTTTCAAACTCATAAAGTGATCATGGCTCTCCACGACTTTCTGTCTTTCATTGTTCTAAGTAACTTTTGACCCTTTACCATCTCTCTTTGTCCTTGTTCTACCATCCATTCTTTCAAACTAATAAAATGATCATGGCTCTCCACGACTTTCTGTCTTTTATTGTTCTAAGTAACTTTTGACCCTTTACCATCTCTCTTTGTCCTTGTTCTACCATCCATTCTTTCAAACTCATAAAGTGATCATTGCTCTCCACGACTTTCTGTCTTTCATTGTTCTAAGTAACTTTTGACCCTTTACCATCTCCTTTTGTCCTTGTTCTACCATCCATTCTTTCAAACTAATAAAGTGATCATGACTCTCCACGACTTTCTGTGTATTTCATTGTTCTAAGTAACTTTTGACCCTTTACCATTTCTCTTTGTCCTTGTTCTACCATCCATTCTTTCAAACTCATAAAGTGATCATGGCTCTCCACGACTTTCTGTCTTTCATTGTTCTAAGTAACTTTTGACCCTTTACCATCTCTCTTTGTCCTTGTTCTACCATCCATTCTTTCAAACTCATAAAGTGATCATGGCTCTCCACGACTTTCTGTCTTTCATTGTTCTAAGTAACTTTTGACCCTTTACCATCTCTCTTTGTCCTTGTTCTACCATCCATTCTTTCAAACTCATAAAGTGATCATGGCTCTCCACGACTTTCTGTCTTTCATTGTTCTAAGTAACTTTTGACCCTTTACCATCTCTCTTTGTCCTTGTTCTACCATCCATTCTTTCAAACTAATAAAGTGATCATGACTCTCCACGACTTTCTGTCTTTCATTGTTCTAAGTAACTTTTGACCCTTTACCATCTCTCTTTGTCCTTGTTCTACCATCCATTCTTTCAAACTCATAAAGTGATCATGGCTCTCCACGACTTTCTGTCTTTCATTGTTCTAAGTAACTTTTGACCCTTTACCATCTCTCTTTGTCCTTGTTCTACCATCCATTCTTTCAAACTAATAAAGTGATCATGGCTCTCCACGACTTTCTGTCTTTCATTGTTCTAAGTAACTTTTGACCCTTTACCATCTCTCTTTATCCTTGTTCTACCATCCATTCTTTCAAACTCATTAAATGATCATGGTTCTCCTCGACTTCTTATTCTTCCGCACATTCATTCAAAATACATTAAAAGGATTATTCTCTTGCCTTCATTAGACCATATGAAAGTTAAATTAGGCAGTCACTATTTCCACATTGTGTGTCCCAAATTTCAGGTTGTCTCTTTATCATTGTAATTATAAGTTTCCTGAAAGTTCCTATATTTCTCAAAACTTCCTCACCGTTCACATGTTCTGTCTACGGTATTCTTAAAATTCATTGGTAGAACCACATCCGTGCTTTCGACCCTCATCTTCATCTTTGATCAAAATTGTCTAGCATTAGTTACTACATATGCTATTAGATATTACGTAACAGCTCATCACGTCTTTTTTTTAATCATTTCAATAAACTCATGCCCTCTTCCGATAGAGAGGTAACACCTAGGAGAATGGCTCTCTGAGGCTTGTGCTAATTTTAAGATAGGAGGAAATCCCAATGTTTCATACAGTATATGGTATATGAGAATTTTTCAAACTATGGGTCGCGATCCACTGGTGGGTCGCAAGCGGAATGTTAGTGGGTCGTAAAAGTTATACTATAATTACCTATTAAGCTTCAATTAAACGCTATCTGTTGGGATAGTTCAAGACTCAGGCTTTCATTGCCAGGCTGTCGTTGTATCGAGCAGTATGTTGTTTTGACGAGCTTAACGAATCAGGGTTGGTCATGCTCTCAATTCGTCATCGCAAAAAGGAAATCAATTTTCATTAATTCATATAAATATTTTTTATATTCTTTCATATGCTTTTGCCCGGCAAACTTGAGTGGGTCGTCATAAGTTGTCGTCATGAATAGTGGATCGTGATTCTAAAATATTTGGGAACTCCTGCTATATACAATAAATAAATATATTGGGGAGGAGTATCATAGCTTATGGAACTCCTATGCAAACAATAAATTGTGTTATACAGGGGCCCGACAATATTTTTCGGACACTTTAGTATTCGACTTTCCGAGTACCATAGAGTGGTGAAATTCCTTCAATAGAATAGCATAAACATATAAAGACAATACCTGTAATAAAAATGGAAGAAAATCGATTAGGTAAGGAAAAATATTTATTTTTCATCATTTTTTACAAAACACACGTGACATTATTTTTCGGACATCGTTGAAAAACTGTTAATAGTCTGTAATATCACCTTTCTTCTCAATAACTTTTATCAATCTCTCTTCATAATGATCAAACATATGCACAATAACATCTCTACGTGTTTCTATTAGTTGTTTTTTGGCATCTAGTATCCGTTCCCATAGTTGAGCCTCTTTCGTTATTTCAGGTCCATCATAGACAAGTTGCGCAAGCATTTCCCAAACATTTTCTATTAAATTTAGATCTGGGCTTTTTGCAGGCCATTCCAAAGTAGTCATATTCACTTTAGCCATCCATTCTTTCATGAGTTTTGACACATGGATGCTGCAATGGTCTTGCTGTAGAACGAAAGCATTCCCTATCTCTCTTCTTATCCTTGGTAGGGCTTTCTCGTCCAGCAACTGTTTGTAGCTTTCGCTGTTCTGTCGTCCTTTCAGCCACTCCAACCATATATTTCCATTAGCAAAGATCATACCCCAAACCATAACTCCTCCTCCTCCCATCTGTCGTTTGTTCAGTACAGCAGGCTCACCCATTCTCGACCAAGTACACCATCCATCGGGCCCATCAAACTTGAAACGCTTCTCATCAGTAAATATAACCTTTTTAAAGTCAACATGCTTTGTTAACCACCTTTTAGCACACTCCAGTCTTGCTCCTTTGTGTTTCTTTGTTAGTGTAATCTTTTTCTCAGCCTTTGCATACTTCAAACCAATCCTATGCAACGTTCTTTGTACTGTTCGGACGTTTACATCCAATTCACATTTCTCCTTCACTTTTCTAGCTGTAACTTTTTCTCCAGATGTCAAAATCCGTGTCACAGTCCTCTTCATTCTCCTTTCAGTCCTCTTGCTAATTGATCTTTTCCGTCCTCTCTTCTTTTTCCGCTCGGAGTTTGTCTTCAGCATGTATTCGACCGTTGATTTCGACAGCTTCAAATCCATGGCGATCCTTCTGATGCTGAGGCCATCATTCCGCTTCTTCCGTGCCAAACAAACGACTTCTTTTGAATGCATTTTACCTCATTAAACTTAATTGTTTTGCCAGTAAAATAGAACAGATAATTGATTCTAATGATGACAGCTAAGCGTACAAGCAGAAAATTTGCATACAGCAACATATACATGAACTTTGCTCTTAATAAAATAGGTTTTTTTGTCATGTCCGAAAAATAGTGTCGTGCAAGTTTTCGCAAAAATCACAAAAAACTAAAATTATCAAAGCCAAACTAAAAAAAATGATTACACTAGTAGTGGATTTTCACTCCTTAACTAGGTACTTACAATTTCACGCAGAAGTGTATTTACATTGAACAGATGTTATTAAACAGCAAAAATAAAAGCTGGCTAACAAAAGAAAGTAAATATTGTACTGAAAAGTCAAAAAATGCGGACGCTGGGTGACGGGTAAAATTGTGTTAAGACAGTAGTTTTCCCAGGTCAGGAGATATGGAAACAGAAATGTATTTATAGTAAAATAAATATATTGCATTGAAAGGATGTGAATGTGTTTTGATAAACAGCACAGAGAATATAAACCTCGAAATTGTTTGTAGTAAACAATATGTGGCCTGAAAGAAAACGTTTTCAAACGAGATTCGGCCTGTATATAGACAAGAAAGACAGATCAGAAGGCAGATGAATCTGGGGAGAGATCGGCAAACAGATCGGAAGAGAGAGACAAACTGACAAACTGCAGTAATTTTAATTTAATCTGCTTAAAATACAAACAAATTACAAACTTAAAGGAACTTTTTCAAAATATTGACTCATTTTATATATTCCCGTTTCAAAAGAAAATTGAGCTGATAAGCCGATGAAAACATAATTTAAAAAATTTAAAATTATTAAATTATAAAATATTATTAAAATATGATTAAAAAGTATTAAATTATTAAATATAATTAAAAGAAAATATAATTAAAAGAAAATTACAATTATTAAATTATTAAAAATTATTACAGTTGTTGTCATGAATAGTGGATCGTGATTAAAAGATGTTTGGGAACCCCTGCCATATACAATCAACAAATATATTAGGGAAGTGTATCATAACTTATGGAACGCCTGTGCAAACAATAAATTGTACAAAATTAAACTTACTAGGAGAATGGCATCAGAAACATCAAACAAGAAATGATTATGTCCAGGCACCATATTGGACATTCTACCATAATCCATTCGTATATCCTAAAGAAAGAAAGATCTTTCTGTATGTGCGGCATGCAAAGAGAAATTCACCATAAAACACATACTGACAAAAAGTGCAGCAATTTTAATTTAATCCGCTTAAAATACTATCAAACAAGAAACTTTTTTAAAATACTGATCCATTTTATATATTCCAGTTTCTAAGAGAATTTAATCTCATCTCAAAAATCTAATTTTTTAAAAAATAAGAACAGGTTTACTATTTCCAAAAATAAAATTTTGATTGTTTAAATACAAGGATTTATTTAGGAAAAACATTAAATTTCAGCATTAAGTGACCCAACTAGTTGATATGCCATAAAACAAACAAATCATTCGCCCAAAGCTATTTAAAAATTTTAATCATTGATGTGAGAAAGCGGTTGCATAGAGTTGACATTTTAAATATTTCTGAACCGAGTTAGACGATATACATTAAACAATTGGAGTAGATAGACTAAACTATCGCCCGGTTCACACTCCACCCACGTCTATTGAACAGGTGAAGAGGTTCATCCCTTGTTCCCTGTTTAGGGTGTGGTTTTCCGGCTTTCTCTTTTCCAATCTTTTCACTTTTATTTCTTTCTTTTTTTTTTTTTCAATTGGAGTAGATAGACTAAACTATCGCCCGGTTCACACTCCACCCACGTCTATTGAACAGGTGAAGAGGTTCATCCCTTGTTCCCTGTTTAGGGTGTGGTTTTCCGGCTTTCTCTTTTCCAATCTTTTCACTTTTCTTTTTCTTTTTTTCTTAATTTTTTTCAATTGGAGTAGATAGACTAAACTATGACCCGGTTCACACTCCACCCACGTCTATTGAACAGGTGTAGAGGCTCATTGTTTCCTGTTTAGGATGTGGTTTCCGGTTTTCTCTTTTCCAATCTTTTCACTCTTACGTAGCCCCCTGCACATCAGTGGCATTACCGCCTTGCTCGGGGTGATATGATTAAAAAAATATCTGAAGCTGATGAAATTATTTAAAGCAGAACTCAAAATTTTAGGTCAATGTTTTAAGTTTGTAGCAATTTGTAGTGTTGAGTGAAATTACCCAAGTTAACCGTGAACTATCAATGATCATTGTTCAATTTCCTTATCACTGATACTAATTTCTTTTTAATAACTGAGGTATATTTTATTACTTGAAAACTTTACTACCTATACTGAATTTAATATAATTTTGACAAGTTCATGTCAAGACTGACAATGCAAGTAAGAGCTTTTTGAAATTGTGATATGGACAGAAAGCAGTAAGGGTAAAAGTTCCTTTGCTTCCTTACATATACAAATCAACCACCCCTCTGTGCATGGAATACTGCTGTCATATATGGTCAGGCGTCCCAGCTGTTCATCTTAATGTTCTTGATAGGCTCCAAGGGAGAATTTGTAATGTGATAGGTCCCGAGTTGGCAGCTCGACTTCAGCCACTTTCTCACCGGCGGGATATGGCTTCCCTCTGTCTAGTCTACAAATATTTTCATTGCTTCTACTCCGACGAACTTAAGTCACTGGTGCCCCCCGCCACTAGAATTTACTCGTCAACCAGACTGGCAACAAGGTCTCACCCATTCACAGTAAGATCAACCAAATGCAGCCGTCAATTCTACTCCATCAGCTTATTTTCCCGCACTTCCCGCCTGTAGAACTCTCTTCCGTATTGTTGCTTTCCTGACAGCTACAATCTTCAGGTATTTAATTGCAAGGTCAATACCCATCTCTTATCCACTTGACTCCAGTTCTTTCTATATCACACTGTGTATCTTGTTCTATCTTTTTCTTTCTCTCTGCCTTAGCAACTGTCTTCGTACATATGTTCCGTCACTTCTCTCGCCCTTTCTCTGACATCCCCTGTAACTGGTCCGTCTTTCTCTTCGTTCTCCTCTTGTCTAAACTTTTGCTCTTATGTAGCCCCCTGCGCATCAGTAACGGTACTGCCTTGCTTGGGGTGAAACGATTAAAAAGAAAGAAGAACATTTGGTTTATCTAACTTCTCGCTCATCTACTCTTTTCTCCCTCGACCTTATTAGCTTACTCGTGATGAGACATTTTATTGAGATATCTGGAAATAAGACAGGGATAAGTGGTTGTAGTATGTGTCTCACTTCCGATGATGCTAAAATAGACTATGAACAGCTTACATACGATAGTCTGAATATGATGATCCTATTTAAGAACATGACAAGTGATATAGCAATTAGAAGTGTTTGAATAGTTAGAAAGAAAAATGATAGCAAGGTTTTAACAGCAGCGTTAAGAAAAAAAAAAGCCTCCGTGAATGCAGTCGAATGTGACAATTAGCAGCAGGAAGATTAGGTTAAAAGCTACATATTCTATACTCAGGACTGTCCCCACGAGTAAATAGCATAGTTCATTAAAGCGAATTTATACGCGCTAGATTCTCAATTAAACTTGGCCTTGCGCCACACTTCGTTCGAATGGGTGTATTGAGAAATACTTTTCTTTTTTTTGTATAGAATGAATGGTGATTTCTTAAGCGCAGCGTTGATGCAGCACAATTTTTTTTTAATCATATCACCCCGAACAAGGCGGTAACGCCACTGATGCGCAGGGGGCTACGTAGGAGTGAAAAGATTGGAAAAGAGAAAGCCGGAGACCACATCCTAAACAAGGAACAAGGGATGAGCCTCTTCACCAGTTCAATAGACATGGGTGGAATGTGAACCGGGCGATAGTTTAGCCTATGTACTCCAATTGAAAAAAAGAAAAAAAAGAAAAGAGTGAAAAGATTGGAAAAGAGAAAGCCGGAAACCACATCCTAAACAAGGAACAAGGGATGAGCCTCTTCACCTGTTCAATAGACGTGGGTGGAGTGTGAACCGGGAGATGCCGAAAATATGAAGCACCCTGTGAGGATCGAACTCACTACTCAGTTGTAATTGTTCTAACGAGGAAAGCTTGTTAACCATTACACCACGTCAAGAATGGTTGTCATAAAAATGAAGAGCCTAACACGCGAACTACAAATTGGAAATGAAAATCAAGCAAGTATAAAAATTCAAATACCTAGAAAGTGTTTTTATAGAGAGCGGAAATGCGACACCAAAATCTGAAGGCACATTGGAATAGCGAAAGATGTTTTTGCAAAACAAAGTATTCATTAAGAAACAGGAAAATCTCGTGAAAACCATATACTGTGTGACATATGGGATTTCCTCTTAAAACTATTATGTAATATCTGTCCTCCTATATGGCAATAAATACGGGACAATCTCCTCAGAGAAGAAGGAGAGACTTACGAGAAATGTGATTCTACAGAAGGATGCTGAGAATATCGTGGCCCGTCTCTCCATACTCTACTCCGCTTCTGTAATGCATCATTCTTCTTCTATGTGCCCTGTCCTTTCAGGACGTAGGCGATCATGGTTCTCCACGTCTCCCTATCCTTTGTGACTCCTAGTATGTTTGCTCCCGTTACTCCTGTCAACCTCCGTTCCGTCAGCCACCTGATCAGGCCCTGCAGATATGTTATCCGTTGACTTCCCCTGTCTCTCTTTCCTTCTATTTGGCCAGTCAGTATCAGGTTCTGCAGGCTCTCCTTCCTCATTGCGTGTCCCAGGAACTTCAGTTGTCTCTTCCTGATGCCCAGTATCAATTTCCTTTTTGTTGCCATTCTTTCCAACACCTCATCGTTGCTTGCGTGCTCAGTCCACGATATCCGCAGCATCCTTTTGTAGAACCACATTTCCGCTGCTTCCAGTTTTGTCCTCATTTTCGATGATATTGTCCAGCATTCACTGCCGTATTGAAGAACTGACATCACGTAGCAGTCCAGCACTCTTTTCTTTGTTTCAAGTGAGATTTTCCTGTGTGTTAGTACTTTGATTGGTCATGCTAATTTACCTTTCGCTCTCAGTATCGCACTTTCCGTTTTACAATATTCAGGGGCAGACATTTTGACACCAATGATCGGCAATTGTGTAAAAAAAAGCGTTTGGTATAAAATCGAAACACACGTTAGTGAATTTATATATTTATTTCTCGATAAGTTTACAACAAAAAATAAACACTATTTATTAATTAGATTATTTATTTGCAAGGATATTTCTAAATTTAAAATCTAATTCTATGCAATATTTATCATTTACCAATTTATAAAAAGAAATAAACGTGAAAATAATTTTTTTATTCGTAAATTTATGAACATTTACTAAATTCTTAATATGTGATCCAATTAAAAGAAAATCCTTACTTTACCATTTTATAAAGTTCGAATTGATTGACAATTGAATTAACCGAAGATTTGCCAACCATTCCACTAAAGTTAATTAACAATATAATGAACAAACTGTGTAAAGAAAGAAGTTAATAAATAAATAGTGTTTTCGTCAATTCTCAAGAACTAAGAAAATGTATAAATTCACTTTCACATGTTTAATAGATTTTATTATAATTCTACTTATCGCTTTTTAAAACAATATAAAACGTTGCCAAAGAGTGAAGGTAATTCAATCAAATAGAACCGATATCATGAGAAAAACCGTCCTTTTGACGTTATCCATGTTTGCTAACTATTTTAAGGTTATTAATTGACTTTTTTTGTTGTATTATACCTCCATGAATAAAAAAAACAAAAAAAAACAAAAAAAAAACAGCATAATATGCAGAAAAAAGCCTCAAAATTAAATAAAAACAAAATTTTATCGCAAAATGTTCATGCTAAGAGGCTAGATCGAAGTATTTTTTAATCATTTAAAAAAAAATTAAATTCTTTCTAACACGTTCAAAATTTCGGTATAAAATCTTGTTTTTCTTTCGTCCAGGAGAGAGACGCAAATTTTATAAGGGTTTTCAAGTCATTTTTTTGCCGGTGAAAAAAGAAATTCATTTGGAAACTCTTGCAAAAATCAAATAATGGTCAGATTTTGATGAAAATTTCGGGACTTATTCACAAATGACTGAAATCATTTTTGAAATAATTATTTTTAGAAAACCTTGGTAAAAATATTTTTTTTTACATATGTTACCCCCAATTAATTTCCTGAAATGTCTAGAAATTCACGAGAGTTCGCCCACATACCAAATATTAATTTAATTCAGTAGTCATTACATTAATGCTAATCAACTGTTTTTCTTTTCTTTTTTTTTTTCTAAATTAGCCTTTTTTTCAGAAAATCTGCTTCGAATTGTGAAAACAAAAATGCAATAGCTATGCCATTTTTTTTTATTTAGATGAACTTTTAATTGATTTTATAAACAATTAAGAATATCACAATCTGAAGAGATTTTTTTTTTAATGAATAATGAATTTTTACGATAGTTGTTTTCATTTTTATTATTTTTCATTATAATAATGAATGTATAAAGTTTCAAACAAAAATCTTTTAAAATTTCCCCCTTCAGTGTTCACGCAAGGTTGTTAAGTTTAAGACTTATGAATCGAAAATTGAAAAACTTAATACAAATAATCGAGCCATTCGATTTTTAAAATACTTAAAACATTTTATTTTATTAGTGTCATACTGATGACCCTATTTTCTTTTTACGGATGGCCGTACGTGATATATATCGTTAAAAGGTCACATGTTTCAAATGTTGCACTCCTCACATCCTCACAGGAAAAAAACAAACAAAAAAAAACAAAAGAAGAAGAAAAGAAACAAACACTATGAACATTTTCGGCAGGGTACAATTCTTTCATCCAGCTTCTGTGTCACCTGTGCCTTTCAACATTCAACGGGCTTTGCAAATCATCCCTTCAAAATTTAAAGCAAGTATATTTTAATTCCAAGTTGCATAATTTTATTTAAAAAAAGTAATTGTGAAATTCACAATTTGTGGAGGAACCTAATAGAGAATATGTAAAATAGATATTAAAAATAAAAATTAAAAATTAAAATTAATAAATGCTATAACATTTCATGAATTATTGAACTACCTCTGTCATATAATTTCATTCTGTTATTAAATTGTAAAATTATTTTAAAAGAAAGTTTTAAATTATTTTTAATTTTTATTTTTCATAAAACATCTTCAAACATAAGGTTGTAAAGCTAAACTAACTAAAATTCTATAAAATACTAAATAATTACTGAAAATATTGTTAAATTTTTAATTTTACTATATAGTTTTTACAAAAAAACGAAGCGTACGATTAAGCTACATAAAATTATGTCGAATTCGTCTTCCATACTTAGCATTTTTGACGGCTTCCGTCTGTCATCTCAATTATCGTCTATGATAACACGATGATAATCCCTGATAACAAGGCTACCCGACCGTAATTAAGAAACGCTTTGATAGTACGTTTCAGGCAGTAAACAAGTAATACTTATTTCAAATCAAATTAAAGTAAATTTTCATTTGCTAATTTGAATAACATAATGCTAGGTATATTATATTTTGCAAGATTTTTTAAAATCGAGAATTGGCATCTGTTTACAAAAATGTGTCGATCGATCAAACATGACCGAAAAATTGAATTTTTTAAAAAAATCTGAAATAATTTATATTGCAATCAATATAATTTCGGTTTGAAATACACCAGAGTATTATATATTTAATTGTTTCACCGCAAGCAAGGCAATAATGCCACTGATGCACAGGGGATAGCAATGAAAGGAGACGGATGACAGAAAAGAAAACAGTATAGGTGATGTTGTAGTGGACGGAGGGTCCTCTTACTAATTTATATTTATGTGTCGACTCGACGCAACCTTGGTCATATCTTAAAGCAGGATTTAAGAAAGAACAAAAAGGCGAAAGTAACCAGAAAAACAATGTATTGACAAAGGTTACATGGGGTTGAGAGAGCATGCATAAGAAAGTGAAAAGGAAAGAGTCATTCCCCTTCGTCTGTTCGTAGAAACAAAATACGATGTATGAAGTTTTTTCTCTAGCTGAAAGAAAGGTTTGTAACAATTGTTAAGATTTTCGTAAAGAGTTCAAAGTTCAAATCCTTGATGAAGAAAAGTCAGACAGAAGACAAAGTTCTGTGTCTGTGTGTGCGTTGAGTAGAGAGAGAGAGAGACTTACATGCGAATGTAGTAGCCTTAGGCAGTCTGTGGATTTCTACTGGCGAAGGTTGGAAAAATGTGAATCTATGTGTAGAAAGTTGTAAAGTCCTGTTTGAATGAAAGTTAATGTCAGAGAAGAAAATTAAGAAAATAAAAAATATTTGCGCCACTAATTGCTACCCGCAATTAGTGCGCGTGTGTTTGTGTGAGTTAGGGAGGCATGTCTCTCTTGTCCCGGGGCGAAATCCTAACTGGTGTACCACGTGATGTTCTTCGCTTTTATTGGCATCGTTTTAGGCGAGAAAAGTCATCACGTGGAACACCGAGTGACCGTGTGTGTGTGTGTGTGTGTGTGTGTGTGTGTGTGTGTGTGTGTGTGTGTGTGTGTGCGTGCGTGTGTGTGTGTGTGTGTGTGTGTGAAAACCCCTACAATGTTATAGAAAGAGTAAGAGAGAGGTTGGAGTCACGAAGATATAAGATAGCAATTGACGTTGCATTTAAACTTTTAGAGAGAGTAGCTATCAGGGAAGCAATCAGAGGGAAGAGAGTTCCACAGGCTGGAAGTGCGAGTTAAGAAACTAGTGGAGTAGAATTGGCGGTTACATTTTCCTATTTTGACGATAAAAAGGTAGGACTTATTTATCCAATCTATCCCACTTTCTAGAGATCAAAAAAAAATGTTTTTTTTTAATTACCGCCAATTTTTACATTTGGAAGATTCGCGATCACGCGCTTTCTTTCTCCCCGGAAAAATTCTTAACGTTTTTGCTTTTTTAATTTTTTTTTAAATTTTAGGCGAAAATTTAAGTCCCGTCCTGGGAAGAGAAATGGAAGTGGTCTTTGGAAGCAATATCTCGATCTGATGAGAGAGTTACAATTATAACCTAGTGGCTGATGTGTCCCCAAAAGGACAGGGCTGGACTATTTTATTTTTTGGTCTCTAGTCCCATGAATGCATAGGACTCCAATTTTATAATCACCCTTGTGTAATATTCTGTTCTAATTGGCGTTTGGATAAATACTTGATTTTTAAACTACAAGGAAACATTTAGGACAGTGGTCCCCATATTTTAGCAAATCACGGTGTCCTTTGATGTATAAACATGTTTCTCCTACCGAAAGCACAGTGGGCCAAACATCTAAGAAAGGCGTTTCTTTTCAAACTACATGCATAGCAAGTTATCCGGATTCTATAGGCTGAATGAAAAGCTTTTAGATTGAAAGAAACTTTTCTTCTTTTTTATGTGCCGTGTGTTTTCAGCAAATAGGCAATCATGGACCTTCACTTACTCCTATGACTTGTCACTCTTAACACTTTTTCTCTTAATATATCCCCTAAACCCTGCTCCGACATCCACTTGCTCAAGCTCATCCAGTATGTCTCGCGTTGCTTTACCCTGTTTTTCTCTCCCTCTATCCGTCTCGTCAGTATTAGATTCTCCAAGCCCTCCTTCCTCATTACGTGTCACAGAAACTTCAGCTGTCTCTTCCTGATGTTAAACATAAGTTTCCTTTAGTTTTCTATCCTTTCCAAAACCTTATCGTTGCTCACATGTTCGATTCACGGTATCCTCAACATCCTTCTGTAGAATCACATTTCTGTTGCTTCGAGTCATTCGTTCATCTATGAGTAGATTGTCCGACATTCGCTGCGACACAGGAGGACAAATATCACATAACAGTTCAATACTCTTTTTTTTTGTTTCCAACGAAATCTTCCTGTCTCTCAATACTCTACTCGGTCTTTGAAATGCATCCTTGGTCATGCCAATTATCCATGAGGAGACTGCCCAGCATTTGCTGCCATAAAAGAGGACAGATATCACGTAACAGTCTAGTACTCTTTTCTTTGTTTCCAATGAAATCTTCCTGTCTCTCAATCCTCTACTCGGCCTTTGGAATGCATCCTTGGTCATGCCAATTATCCATGAAAAGATTGTCCAGCATTTGTTGCCATAAAGAAGGACAGATATCACGTAACAATTAAGTACTCTTTTCTTTGTTTTCAACGAGTTCTTTCTGTTTCTCAATATTCTGCTCAGCTTCTGGAATGCATCCTTGGCCATGCCAATACGCCTTTGGATCTCAGTGTCGCACTTTCCGTCCTCTGTCAGAACACTTCCCAGGTATTTAAATTTCTGAACCTGATTGATTTTAGCATCGCAGACCTGACTGACTCGAAAATCATTGTTTATTAGACTTGACATTGGATTTGCTTCTAGTCAGTTGTAGCGTGGATCTGAGATTTTGGTATGAGCTCTTTTTGACTTTTTCTTTGAGCTTTCCTTGTTCAAGGAATCTACTTCTGTATTTGGTCATTGTCGTCGTCCTGCGGCCTTGGTCGAGATAGAACTCACTACACCCCTCCAGTATTCCCTGTGCATTTGGAACCCTGGCGCAGTTTATAGCGAAATTCACAATCTTGTCAAATAGCTGAATACTTGATGCTTCGCCAGGGCCACCAAGGGTGTTTTTTATTGTGACACCAACACTAGATGAGTTGCCTCCATGCACCATCCTGTTATTTAACCCATAACTGGAAGGAAGTGACGAATTAATACCTTTCCCAAGGGTACCAGTGCTTAAGTGAATGCAGGGTACTCAACTGAAATTCAAACTCGGCTCTCCGATTTCTCTTTCCAACCCGACATCCACTGCACCACAACGCACATCCGTCACTGAACGCTTACAGCGCCTGGTATTCCCAAGCGGTCACCCATCTAGATACTGACCAGGCTCACGTTGCTTAACGTCGGTGATCGAACGAGAACCGGTGTATTCAACATGATATACCGTCAGCATTTGGTCATACACTGTCAGATACATTGTCATCAGCATAAGCAGAATCTATTGCTAACCTCCCAATATGTCATAGCATTCTTTGTGCATTTCGTTCTGTTGTAACAACCCTGTTGTATTTTTTTTAATCATCTCAGCCCAAGCAAGCCATTCTACTGCCACTGTTGCACAGGGGGTTACATAAGGGAAAGTGATGAAAAAAAGGGTTAGTTACAGGAAATGTCAGGAGGAGGATAATAGACGGATGTGGATACCGAGGATGGGGGTAGAGTGGATGGAGAAAAGAGCCTGAGAGAATGGATGCGAGTTAGTGTGATAGGAGATGTCTATTGACCTTACATTTGAATTCCTGGAGATTGTAGCTGTCGGGGAAGCAAGTATATGGAAAGGAATTCCACAGGTGAGAAGTGCGTGAAAAGAAGCTGTTAGAGTAGAAATTGCGGTTACATTTTATCGGTTTCACTGTAAAAGAGTGGAACCTAGTTGCTAATCTAGTAGCTCGTGTAAATTCATACCTAGGGGGCACCAGTGATCTAAGTTCATTGGAGCAGAAACCGTGAAAGTATTTATAGAAGAGGCACAGGGAAGCCACGTCACGCCGGTGAGACAGCGACTGTAGACGAGCTGCCAAGTCGGTATCGATCACATTCTTCTTCTATGTGCCCTGTCCCTTCAGGACGTAGGCGATCATGGATCTCCACGTCTCCCTATCCCTTGTGTCTCTTAGTATGTTTGCTCCTGTTGCTCCTGGCAACCCCCGTTCCGTCATCTACCTGATCAGACCCTGCAGATATGTTATCCGCTGCCTTCCTCTGTCTCTCCTTCCTTCTATCTGACCAGTCAGTATCAGGTTCTCCAGGCTCTCCTTCCTCATTGCATGTCCCAGGAACTTCAGTTGTCTCTTCCTGATGCTCAGCATCAATTTCCTTTTTGTTGCCATTCTTTCTAACACTTCGTCGTTGCTTGTATGCTCAGTCCACGATATCCGTAGCATCCTTCTGTAGAACCACATTTCGGCCGCTTCCAGTTTTTTCCTCATTTTCGATGATATTGTCCAGCAGTCACAGCCGTATTGAAGAACTGACATCACGTAGCAGTCTAGCACTCTTTTCTTCGTTTCTATTGAGATCTTTCTACAGATTCAAAAATACTGGTTTGGAAAGTCGTTATGGAATGAGTTTGTAGTAAGCCTACATTGAAAGATATGCGAGTTGAGAACGATGAATGCCCAAAATATGTTCTAGCAGTGTGTGTGCAGCATGCATCCCAGGTGGGTTGAGCCAGCTTCCTCCCCCGGAGAAAATGTCAGTGGGAATTGTTTAAGGGCAGGGTCCTAAGTCCTACCTTGTTATTTAACCCATAACTGGAAGGAAGGGACAGATTAATACCTTTCCCAAGGGTACCAGCGCGTTCAACTGGAATTCGAAATCGGCTCACCGATTTCTCTTTCCGAGCCGATATCAACTGCACCACAACGCACATCCGTCACTATACGCTTACAGCACCTGGTATTCCCAAGCGATCACCCATCTAAGTACTGACCAGGCTCAACGTTGCTTAACTTCGGTGATCGAACGAAAACCGGTGTATTCAACGTGATATGATCGTAAGCCAATAGACGCTTACAGCACCTGGTATTCCCAAGCGATCACCCATCTAAGTACTGACCAGGCTCAACGTTGCTTAACTTCGGTGATCGAACGAAAACCGGTGTATTCAACGTGATATGATCGTAAGCAAATAGACACTTACAGCACCTGGTATTCCCAAGCGATCACCCATCTAAGAACTGACCAGGCTCAACGTTGCTTAACTTCGGTGATCGAACGAAAACCGGTGTATTCAACGTGATATGATCGTAAGCCAATAGACGCTTACAGCACATGGTATTCCCAAGCGATCACCCATCTAAGTACTGACCAGGCTCAACGTTGCTTAACTTCGGTGATCGAACGAGAACCGGTGTATTCAACGTGATATGATCGTAAGCATGTTCAAGCCTTTCATCATTGTCAATGAGATTTTCTTACATCATCAGCATATTTTGGTTTGATCAACAAGACTTCCCACAAAAAGTAGCGAAGGAAAACGAAAAGAAAGGACGAAACATAAACTACATTAAAACTAAATGCATAACACTGTGCAGGGCCCGGAAATTTTTTCAAGGTGGTATTAAACGGACATGCCTCCCAGAAATACCATACCAATGCGGGTGTCACTCAAGGCTCTATCCTAGGTCCTCCGCTCTTTCTGATCTACATTAATGATCTCTCCGATGCCATAAGATCCCAAGTAGGTATGTACGCCGATGACACCACAGTTTACTCTCGCCTCGATCAAAAATCTGGTGTGGGAGACAAATTGAACCTCGCAGCCGAGCTTGAAAAGGACCCCCAATCCGTAGTGGATTGGGGTAAGAAATGGCTCGTAAATTTTAATGCTTCTAAAACGAAGCTGCTTTGAATTAACCATCATAGACAATCGCACCTACCTCCCATTAGCATGGAACAGGCTTCTCTCCCAACTAGTAAAACACTACGCCTCCTTGGTCTCACACTCTCAGCGGACCTCAAGTGGAATGACTATATCGAATCCATTGCTAAATCCGCTGCTATGAAAGTCGGTTCTCTGTGCAGGGCCCGGAAGTTTTTTTCCGTCTGAATCTATTCTGCACATATATAAATCTACCATTCGCCTGTGTATTGAATACTGCTACCACATCTAATCGGGTGCCCCTGCTATTCTCCTCGGGGTTCTTGACAAAATATAAACGGAGAGCCTGTCATCTGATCGATACCGACTTGGCAGACCGCCTGCAGTCACTCTCTCACCGACGTGACGTGGCTTCCCTGTGCCTCTTCTATAAATACTTTCACGGCTTCTGCTCCGATGAACAGATCACTGATGCCCCCTAGGTACGAATTTGCACGAGATACTAGATTAGCAACTAGGTCCCACTCTTTTACAGTGAAACCGATAATTTCTACTCCAACAGCTTCTTTTCTCGCACTTCCCGCCTGTGGAATTCCCTTCCACATGCTTGCTTCCCCGACAGCTACAATCTCCAGGAGTTTAAATGTAAGGTCAATAGACACCACCTAACACACTAACTCGCATCCATTCTCTCAAACATTCTTCCCATCTAGCCAACTCTCAGCCTCAGTATCCTTACCTGTCTATCACTCTCCTTCTGACATTTCCTATATTTAACCACTCTTTCTCTTCACCTTCCCCTATGTAACCCCCTGCGTAATAGTGGCTGTGGAATGCCTTGATTGGGGTGAAATGATTTTAAAAAATGGTCATCAGCGAAAAGAGAAGCCCAAAATGCCAACTACATGTCGGGAATACTAAAGTCAAGTAGGTGAGGAAATTTAACACCTAGGAAGTGATCTATCAGAGGACGAAAAATACTACACTGAGATCCAAACGAGTACTGAGATGACCAATGATGCATTCTAAAAAATGAGTAAAGTATTGACAGGAAAATTTTGTTGGAAACAAAGAAAAGAATTCTAGACGGTAATGTTACATTTACCCTATTGTATGGCAGCGAATGCTAGACAATCTTCTCAAAGATTAAGGAAATAATCGAAACAACAGATATGTGGTTCTACAAAAGATGCTGGGGATACCATGGACCGAACATGTAAGCATCGATGATGCTTTGTTGAGAATGGAATCGAAAAGTAAACTTATACTTAACATCAGGAAGAGACAGCTCAAGTTTTTGGGTCACGTATTAAGGAATGAGGGCTTAGAGAATCTAATACTCACGAAGCGGATAGGGGAAAGAAAGGCAGTCCGTGACATACTTGATGGACTTAAGTAACGGGATGGCAGAGCAGGGTTTAAGAGAAATAACAAGACAAAATATATTAAAAACTACAAGGGACAAGAAAATGTGGAGGACCTTGATCGTCTACGCCCTGAAGAGATGCCACATATAAAAGGAGAAGTTTTCACGTGACTGCCTTGTGAACTACAAACAACCAGCACCACCAAAGAATAAAATTCCTAATTGGGAAATCGCAAATTACTCGACAGCTACCAAAACACCGAGGGAGACATTAAAAATAGGAAGAGTCTCGCACTTAATACTATTCTTGTGAATAGTAGGAAGTGCTAAACACTTTACGGGTCTTCAAATCACGGATCATCTGTCATTAACTCAATTCTTTGTTTACATCTCAAGTGTTTCTGTACAACTCAGGACTCTAGGGATTTACGAGTAACAGACGAAAAAAGAAAAATGCTTTACGGAGAAAATTACTTCGAACTGCTCACATTATAGGCTGGCCTTTCAAGATTTGTACATTGGTTAGTTAAGTGCCATATGTGAGACACGCTTGAACGATCATGTCTCGGAAGAGACATGACTGACTGGGAAGAAGATTTTTCTTGCAGTAAGCTCCAACCAATCTGTCCTGTTATTTAACCCATAGATGGAGGGAGAAGCGACGGATTAATACCATTAAACATTAGGAGGGTAGATCTTGTTTTGCACCAGGACGTACATTCTGAATATTGGCTTGAATTCTTTGCATTCACTTACGCGATTAATACCCTTGAGAAAGGTATTAATATGTCTCTTCCCTCCAGTTATGGGTTAAATAACAAGACAGATTGGGTTTTATAGCCTTGGCTGGAAACAAATCTACCGCAAAAAGTAATGGCAACCTACTGCGGCATAATTATCTGCCCAGTCAGAGAGAGACATGATCACCTAAGCGTGTATCACCTACGGCACTTAACTGACTGACTGTTGTAGTGAAGTGGAAATCGGAGAGCCTGGTTCGAATTCCAGTTGAATTTGTTGCTTTAACTGACGCACAAATTGGCCGCTACAGCAGGAAAAATCTTCTGACATGTTTCGAGACATCATCGCCCAAGCGTGTCTCACGTATGGCACTTAACTGACTGACCAAAGTACAAATCTTGAAAGGCCAGCCTATATTGTCAGGGCTTAATTTTCATCTAAGCCCTGACGAGGGAAAACATCATCATGGTGCCTTCACGAAACTTGTCCACATTAATTATATTAGCGCTCTAGCGTTATCTCTCTCTCTCTCTCTCGCTCTATATATATATATATATATATATATATATATATATATATATATATATATTGTAAATTATGTTTTAGAACATCTACATAATTTCTTCTATATATGTCCTCTTCTCTACAATCATATGGCTGTTTCAGTGTTTAGACTCAAACACATCATCGTTTTGGACGGAAAAAATTGGACGGAAAAATTTTTTCTTTTTTCTCTCCTCATTCTATACTCACTCGGATATATATATATATATATATATATATATATATATATATATATATATATATATTAAATTCAAGATATCTTGTTATGAAAATATGTTTCTCGAATATTGAGGCCGGTAGATATATGTAAATATACTGTTTAATTATTTAAAAAGAAAAAAACATGTTTCTACTCAAATACATTAAAATTAAATCATTAAAATTATAAATCCATTAAAATTAACTTTCAAACAAATCAAAAATATGCCGGTTAATTCCATTTCGCAACTTTCCGTAACATTTCGTAATATATATATATATATATATATATATATGGGACATATGCAATTACACATATACATACATGCACACAGATATTTGTATGTATTTTCACCGCATGCATTAACTCGCACACATTCACATCCATTCAGACTCACTAGAAAAAATTATCTATTAATAAGGCATTCTCTCCTAATTCATTATTCACCCCATTAATCACCATTATTAATTCATTATTAATCTATTAATCCCATTAATAATTAAAATGCCGACCATCTTTGAAAACCACGAGTCTAACTTCAATGTCCTGTGACCTTTCAGAATATAGTTGATAGTGGTGCCAACTTCACATTTTTTGTAGCTCTTAGCAATATCTGTCTCTTTACTATCAATGCCATTCATTTCCACATTTAGTATGACGCATCTCAGCAAAAGTGGGGATATTCACTCCAAACTATGCGATAATGCCAATGAGATGTAAGTGGTTACTGGGGATGAATAAAAATGAGAAAACTATACCTGTTGTACGAAACAAAGCCAGGTAGTGAGGCCTACTTCTAAAATAGGTCAATCAGATCCTTTTTATCAGGGAGCGACCACTTCTAATGATAGTGGGGGATACAAAACTTACCTTATTTTTTAGAATATGTTACTTACTTAAAGATATACCATCGCATGAGTGGTCAAATAGGGGAAGTTTTTCTTTTTAAAATTAACGACTTGACGACTTCCTTTTCAATCGGACTAATGTCCTCATCTTGGTTGTTCCTATCACAACATTTCGATCGTTGTGCCATCTACCCTTCCTCAGGAGTCTTTCGGTCTGATTAACCTTCCGGAGAATTCAAACTAAACAATTTATTCAGCCTTATGGGGAAATGACCAAGAGATTTCAAGTGTTAGTATATTTAGTAGCATATTAATAGTGAGTTCAATCCGTTGGTCGGGTAATGCGAATGTACTCACACTTAGGGGAAACATTACAAATATTGTTATTAGTAATTTATATTTTATAATAATAATAATAATAATAATAATAATAATAATAATAATAGTTGTTGTTGTTGTTGTTGTTGTTGTGGTGGTGGTGGTGGTGGTGGTGGTGTCATTTTTCATCATATTTCGATTTCTGCTTTGATCTCACTACCAACCAAGTCTGCGGGGAGAGCTAAGGCAGGTCGTGGCGTGTTGTTATGGCTCCATTTCATGTTTTTCTATCTTCCCTATCATCCCTAGCGTTACATGGATAAATTTTTCCTTAGTGTGTGGGCTGTACTTAATAAGGCAATTTTTTTGTATATCTCTTAAGCTGGGGCTTCCAGGGATTCTTTCAATGTGTTGCTTTGTTCCATTTTTTATCATTCCAAGTGAACCTACTATCACTGGCACAACTCCTGTTTTCAATTTCCACATTTTTTCTATTTCAATTTCCAGGTCTTTATATTTTGACAGTTTTTCAAATTCCTTGGTTGCTATGTTACAATCCGCTGGACAAGCCATGTCAATTAATAGACAAGTTTTCTCTTTCTGGTTTTTAACAATAATATCTGGCCTGTTTGCTTCAATTTTTCTGTCTATGTAGATGGTGTAATCCCATAGAATGGTTACATCTTCTATTTCTGTACCCGGTGCTGGGTGATGTTCATACCAGTGTTTGCTTACAGATATTCCATAATGTTTGCACATTGTCCAATGTAAATATTGCCCAACTCTATCGTGGCGATTTTTATATTCATTTGGGGCAAGCACAGATCAGCCTGAGATTAGGTGGTCTATTGTTTCTTGGTGTTTATCACAAAACCTGCATTTTGGATCCATATTATTATGTATAATATTTGCCTGAAAGTTTCTAGTGAAAAGACTTTGGTCTTGTGTTGCAAGAATAAAGCCTTCAGTTTCAGACTTTAATCCAGATGCACGTAACCATCGATGAGTATTAACTTTGTCAACATTGGATTTATTGGCACGTTCTGGATATTGGCCATGCAGAGGTTTGTCTTGCCAGCGCTGTTTCATCTGTTCAAGAGCTTTAATTTTGGCTTTCATTTTCATATTTTTTGCCGCCATAGTTGGTTCTTGGCTTCTGTTTTGCTTTTCTACAGAATCTACTAAATGTAAATCTTGTTTGTATTTACTGCCTTCTTTTATTATTGAATATCTTTTCTTTCTTTCTTCATGTTACCTTACTAATTGTATCATCCAATCCTTTGTTGTTTCTATGTATGTTAGTAAACCAATAGTTGTTGTCTTGTATGACAATTCCAGCTGAATAAGACCTCTTCCACCTTCTTTACGGGGTATGTATAGACGGTCTACATCAGCCTTTGGATGATGCATCTTATGCTTAGAAAGAAGCTTTCTTGTTTTAGAATCCATTCGCCTGATGTCGTTTAGAGTCCAGTTTAAGATGTTGAAACTATATTGGACAACTGGGATTGCAAGGCTATTAATGGCCATAACTCTGTTCTGAGAATTCAATTCAGTTTTTAATATCATTCGTAGCCTTCTATAGTACTCTTTACGCACTATTTCTTTCATTTTTTTATGGTGAATGTTTTCACTCTCATTTATACCTAGGTATTCATAAGCTTCTTCTGGTTTCAATTCTTTTATTGTTACAGCAGGGTCTAAGCTAATTGAGGATGTTTCTTGTATTGATCCACGTAAAACTATAGCTTTAGCACATTTATTCAAATTGAATTTCGTTAAAGTTTGTTCCTTAACTTAGCAGAGTCATACAAACATTGAAGTTTTGTGAAGGCACCGTTATGATGTCTTCACTCGACAGGGCTTGATTTCAATCTAAGTTCTGACGAGTGAAAATAATATAATGGTGCCTTTACAAAATTTCGAAGTCAGCTAATGACAAAATTATCCGCATTTATCATATTAACGTTTTATCTCTATATTGTGGGTCGGGTAATTCGAATATACTCACACTTTAAAGGAAACATGACTAGCAATAACTGAGCAGCAAGAAAAGGAGAATTAACCTAAAGTGAGATATTCCATAATCATGGACAGTAGAATAAGAATAATGCACTCCTCCTCCTCATCATCATCATCATCCTTTGACCAATCTATCGTTGCTCAGAAATCCATCTGTCAAGCATTGCTGTACTCAGGTCTCTTCTGTCCCAACCCTGAGCTCCGGCCAATTGTGTGTGGATGCGTCAGTTTCCTTAATACAGCACTTTCAAAGGGATACCAAAGGTTAACAATGAGATCACTTCATTCAGTGTTCGATAACAATGGCCAGTAAGCCGTTTCCGCTTAAGCTTAAAAGATAATCGGGTGATATCTCTGTAGATGCAGGTCAATGTTGGTTGGGATCTCCGGCTGATGTTTTGAATCTTTCTCAGTATGTTGGTGTAAGTTCCATCAAGTCATTTCTCCAAATGAGCAGACAAAGTCCAAGTATTTTAACCATAGAGAAGGGCCGGCTCAATTAATACTTGGAAAGTTTGAACTGTTAAGGAAAGTGAAAGGTTAGAACTTGTGGTGATACCGAGCAAAAGCGAGGGGCCGGATGTTTGTTCTATAACGACAAAAAAAGCAAATGACCAAAAGTCGTCCGTGTGCATCCGGATTCGCGCAGATGTTCCGGTTGAAAAATAAAAATTAATCAAATATTAAATTTCCATTTCGCGAGCCTACGCGAATTTTATTTATCAGCTAATGGGAAGCCCAGAATCAAATACAAGTGTGAAATCCCAAACGAGCTGCTGTGATCGAAAAAGAAGATATAAAAAGCAGATACAGACAAACCCCAGCAGGCAGACCTCAGGAGAAGAGTGTAATCAATATCCCCTTGACTTAAGTCGTGTGGCTACTACGCTTGCCTCTTTCCTTCTCCTCTGTCTCAAAACTACTTACTGACCTAAGGGGCGACTACTTCAAAGACATTCCTCACTTACACGCTACCCACATTCCTAAACATTAATTCTCTTTCAGCTTATTATTTTCCATGAACATTTTAACCTCCGTTGGACTTATATTTCAAGCATTCCTTTAATTGTAAAACATTAATTGATATGTGTAAATATAAAAATGTTATTTTTCAACTCAATTTGCTTTTCTTGATTGTACAATCATTTTACGACTTATAGTGGGCTACCTACCACAGGGCCAAATTCCGTTAACCTGCAACAGTATACAACTACCCTTCACTAGAACAGACTCCCACTACAACTAGAAAAAGAATAGATAAGATAACCCACTATAAACTCCAGATCTTATCAGGTTTGTTGTATGCATTCCAAGTAAGAGCTTTTCGTATGTGAAAGCCTTTTCTCGAATCTACTACATACGTTCCAAGATATTTGAAGTCCTCAACCTTTTTGATTGATGAATGACTGAGAGATTTTAGGTCCATTTCCTCAGAGAAAGCCGTAATGAATATTTTGCTCATATTGCAGTCAAGGCAGACCTGTTTAGCTGCTAACTCATGTGACTGCAACAAAGATTCTGCCTCCTTAATGTGAAATCAGGCAGGATCATTAGCAAAATCCAGATAGGTCAAATATTTTGCTTAATGATGACTGGAAAGAAATCCATGACGCCCACAGTGCACTATCATATATTGAATAAAG
The DNA here is from genome assembly GCA_037127315.1 of Ascarosepion bandense. Classification (NCBI taxonomy): domain Eukaryota; kingdom Metazoa; phylum Mollusca; class Cephalopoda; order Sepiida; family Sepiidae; genus Ascarosepion; species Ascarosepion bandense. The sequence continues at coordinate 5,345,822 of JBBBDQ010000707.1, forward strand.
AATTAAGAAATCCATGACGCCCACAGTGCACTATCATATATTGAATAAAGAATTAAGAAATCCATGACGCCCACAGTGCACTATCATATATTGAATAAAGAATTAAGAAATCCATGACGCCCACAGTGCACTATCATATATTGAATAAAGAATTAAGAAATCCATGACGCCCACAGTGCACTATCATATATTGAATAAGGAATTAAGAAATCCATGACGCCCACAGTGCACTATCATATATTGAATAAAGAATTAAGAAATCCATGACGCCCACAGTGCACTATCATATATTGAATAAAGAATTAAGAAATCCATGACGCCCACAGTGCACTATCATATATTGAATAAAGAATTAAGTTCTAAAATTCACTGAAGATTAACCGGATCGACAGAAGGAAACGTACACATGTGTGCCTCACAGTAAAGCAATAATTACGAAGAAAATGGGAATAACACCCAGTATTCCATCGATTCAAAAGTCGGCATTGCTTGGCTTTGCTAATATTTCGCTAAAGGTTCTCTCGACATCAGGTCGTAGGACTTGATAGAGAACACCAATAGTCCAAGATCTTCGGTTAAAAACCAAATATCATGCAGAAAAAATTACTAGTTTTCGACCTTGAAAATTTCACGGTTTTCATGTTTTAATATTCTGATGAACCTTAATTCTTCAATTAATGATTGAGTAGATTCGTGTTGAGTTCTACTATGAGAAAATATCCATAGAAATTTTCCTGTCAAATTGTTAATATTGAGCATAGATAGACTAAACTATCGCCCGGTTCACACTCCACCCAAGTCTATTGAACAGGTGAAGAGGCTCATCCCTTGTTTCCTGTTTAGGATGTGGTTTCCGGTTTTTCTCTTTTCCAATCTGTTCACTCTTACGTAGCCCCCTGCACATCAGTGGCGTTTTCGCCTTGCTTGGGGTGATATGATTAAAAAAAAAAAAGTTGCTGGGGCATACGTCATAATCCTCACTCTCTACCTACCTACCTACCTACCTACCTACCTACCTACCTACCTACCTGCTACAGGTAGCAGTCGGCGGCGCGCGAAATCTTCCCTCTCTCTCACACACACTTTCATACTTTCTCTCAACGACATGCTCATTCAGCTAGTGTTTACAAGAATAAACTTAAGGACATTTGCTGAACATTCATGAATATTAATTCATTTTGGATTTAACTTTAATTTTACGGTCAAAGAGAAGCAACTCTTGACTTTTTTTTCCACTGTTCACTTAAATGCATGCTTTTTCTCTATCAGCATTGAATGATTATAAATATGTTAATACATTATGTTGTTATAATTCGCCGTTGGCTATTCTTTGCATGAGTCTTGTATGGTGTTTTCTTATCTTAAATTTAAATTAATGTGATGATTTTCTAGTGAATCAGCTACATTTCGTCAAACAACGGCCGACGTGATTAGTAAGTCCGCCACACAACCATTAAAAACGCCTATCTTCCCTTTTCTTTCATCAAGTAGTGTCTTGCCGCATCTTTTCATGCGATCAAAACGAAATAGTGGATTATTGGCAGGACATAACAGTCGTTCAAACTAACGAACAGAGGGAAAAACATATTTATGATAAGAGGAGAGGGATAATCTAAATCTAAATCTAAACTTATTTATAAATGGAACTTTGTCTGTGTGTGTGTCCCCGTTACCTATAGACTCCGAAACAGCTGAACCGATTTTCTTGAACTTTTACACAGTTGTACTATAAGCGTTTGCGAGTGTTCTTAGCTAGGTTCTGTATCGAGGTACCCCCGATAAATACCGAAAATCGATAATCGAAAAAATCGAGTTATAGAAGGAGTGGTCCGATTTTAATCAAATTTGATACACTCATAGACAAAAACATAAGAGACGATATTCAGAAGTTTCAAGATTGCAGTTCTTACAATAGTGCAGAAAATCCATAATATATATACATAAAAGGCAAGATGTTTGTGTGTGTGTCTGTTTATCTGCCTGTATGTCTGTATTTTTTAACCCTTTTTTATTTTTTGCTTCGAGTTTGGCTCTAAGTAGGCTTAATTGTAGTTCTTAGTCTCAGCCATGATACCATTTACTCAGAGAACTTATTTAGCCTTCAAAATTCAGTTTACGCAGAAAAAAACTAATTTGATATCGAAACCAAGAAATCAAAATTTGACTTACGTCCATTCATTTTTCTTTCAGTCTACTGTTTCGCTTTAACTGGAAACAAGTATTGCTTTTTAGTTTTTCGTGCCAACGTCTAAAGAGTCTGAGCTCCAGGACTATGGATTAGTTTTAAAGCTTTCATTACACCCGAGCGATGCCGGGCTATACTGCTAGTTAAAAATAAATTAACATGTCTTTTTATTGAATTGATTGACACCAGATGAAACGTTACAAAAGTAAATAATGATAACTCCTTCCTGGAAATTCGGATGAAAATTAATATGAGAGATATATAAGAAACATTTTAATCTTAAGAATGCAAATCAAAAGTCTCCAAACGTTTTAAAACATCATTCCTTTCGTAAGTTCCTCGATTCTTCAGCAATCTCCATATATGTGTAAAAATATATTAATAATTATTATTTTTAAGAGTAGACCCAACGGAGAATCTGCAATGTGATCGATCCCGACTAGGTAGCTCAGCTGCAGTTACTTTCTCACCGGCCTAATGTAGCTTCTCATTCTCTCTTCTACAAATACTTTCACGGTTTCTGCTCCGACAGCTTAACTCCTTGATGTCCCCTCTGCATGGATTTACTCGAGCTACTAGACTAGCAACTAGGCTCCACTTTTTTACATTGAAACTAATAAAATGTAACCGAAACTACTACTCTGACAGCTTCTTTTCTCGCACTCCCCTCCTGTGAAATTCTCTTCCATATACTTGGTTCCCTGATAGCTTCAATCTCCAGGAATTTCAATTTAAGGTCAATTGTCATCTCCTATCTCTCTGACTCACATCCTTTACCTCATGTTCTTTCCCCCGTCTACTCTCATCAGCTCTCTTCTCACCAGTGTTCTCATCCTTCTTTTACCCATTCTCTGACACCCCTTATAACTTGTTCCTCTTTCTCATCACTCTCCTCTTATGTAACCTCCTGCGCACCAGCGGCAGTAAAACTGCCTTGCTTGGAGTGAAATGATCATAAAAAAACCCTTGGCCCTTTTTCTCCATTAGAGTTTCTCGATAAAATTCCTTTTAGCTTTACATTTTTTTATTCAAGTCCTGGGTGTGACAGTAAACTGCATCCTGCAGCAAGGTCTTTGATTGGGAGGTTGTGAGGAGAATGGAACCACCTCTTAATTGCTGTTTTTCCCAGGTTCACACTGACCCGGAGTAATACCACTTGTTAGTGTCCCAGCTATGGGCAAATAGTTAACCTCCGAAAAGGGGTCAATACACTATGAAAGTATAAAAATAGACTTTTATAGAAATATATACATAAAAATAGATTTTTATAGAAAAATATACATTTCTGAATAAAAAATATTGCCAACATTTTTAAGGAAAAATTATTGCCATAATACATTTTTTTAATTAAAAACTAGAAGACAACTTCATCTAACATTAAAAAAATACCTTAAAACCCCGCCTTTCTGGTATTAAATAATCCACAGAGGTTGATATGCCGTTAAACAAAATTCAAATTCAGACTTTTTATTCATTTGTTAATTTCTATTTCTCTTCCTATACATGACAAATTTGTTCGAATAATAATAGTGATGATGAACAATATTTGAAAGAATTTAAGTGTTGCTCACTGTTCAGTCATTTATGAAGCAAAAATGCGTGTCGTAAATAAAGTTTTTAAATACATAGATAACACATGTTCAATATCGAAAGTTCTTTTCTGAAATTGGCAATGTAAAAGGTTTTTTTTTCTGTCAATGAAAGAAGAACAAACACAATAAAACACACAGAATTCGAAATGATTTACCGCCAATATGGACGGCGCAGAAAAGACTTCAGTTGGAGGCGCCGAGATTTTTCCTTAATAATACTTACTACACGCCGTGGGTTAAGATTTTAGAAGAATGCCCATTTGTTTCGAATGCAGCAGTGAGACTTCCCATAAATTTCTGCACCAAGGTGTGGCGTAAGGAGACGGACATATTCAAGTGACCAAGAAGGAACAAACCTTTCCCAAGAGTATTTGCGCGTAAGTGAATTCAACTGGAATTCGAACTCAGCTTTCCGATTTTTCGTTCAGAGCTGATATGCCCTGCACCACAGCACAGTCAACATAAAAGAAATAAACTCCCTTAACAGAAGCACACATTTTTTGTAGACTTATCTCTAAATCTTCTCTGTTTATATATTAAACACGCGCTTTCACCAAAAACTGCACATAGGGCCCACAACCTGGTCAGACCTGAAGTTTCTTTTCTCACATGTTGCTGGTGTATGGTATCGTTGCTTCTATCTTACTAACTGGCTCAGCTTTCTTTTTTTCTTTTTATATCAAAGGACCTTTTAACATAGACTTGTTAACTTTTCTCTCGGTTTTACAAATCGCTTCCTTCCATTGGTTAGAAAATTAATTTAACATCTAATCGCAAAATCCGGCTTTGTCTTTTTCTTTCAGTCCGATGTCAATCCTTTTTATATTCGGCAAAATCAGGATTTCACACGTCATTGTGAATTTTGTAAAAGTGAAGAAGAGAAGAGAGTTACTTTTAATTTTTAATTCCCTATCCACCACAAACTTCGTTTCTTTTCTTAATTTCCTGTAAGCATGTTTGTCGATACATTTATTGTTTTCCGATTTTTCGTTCAGAGCTGATATGCCCTGCACCACAACACAGTCAACATAAAAGAAATAAACTCCCGTAACAGAAGCACCCATTCTTTGTAGACTTATCTCTAAATCTTCTCTGTTTATATATTAAACACGCGCTTTCACCAAAGATTACGCATAGGGCCCACAACCTTTGTTAATATTCACAGCGGCATCTAAGTACTCCAGAGATATCAACTGAAGACGGTTTTTGAACAATCAATCACTTCAACTATAAAGTTTATTTCTTTTCTTAATTTTCTGTAATCATGTTTGTTGATACATTTATTGTTTTCTGAAATTCCATGTTTTGTGTCTTTTTGATCCCAACTCGCATGAGTCTACAAAATATTGTTAGCAGGACAAATAAGAGGAATCATAAAAGGATAATTCTTAGCATTCTGAAACATTTAACATCTTAACTTAAGTCAAAGTAATATTAGAGAGAAGAAAGTTTCTTGTTATCAATAAAGTGAATATTGAAGCATAAACAATATTTCGCTGTTGCTCACTCTCAGATATGAAGCTTGAATGCGTGTACTGTAGTAACTAAAGTTCTTAAATACACGGACAACGCGTGTTCAGTCTAGAAAGTTCTTTTCTGAAAATCTATCAATGTAAGAAAGACAAAAACATATTTTAGAACTAGCGGCATTCAAAATGATTTACTTCCAGTAGAGTCAGTCAGTCAGTTAAGTGCCATACGTGATACACGCTTGGCTGATCATGTCTCGAAAGAGACATGACTGACTGGGCAGAAGATTATCCCGCAGTAGGTTGCCATTGCTTTCTGCGGTAGACTGGTTGCCGACCAAGGCTATATGTAATATAACAATCTGGCCCCACCCGAGGAAGGCTGATGCAAGCGAGGGTGTTTCCGGTCGTTGAAAGGAACGGATGTCGTTTGACCTTATTTCCGGCAGCAGCGGAAATAACTACAGAGGCAAACAGAACAGGTGTCTCTGAGAATTACGTGGGCATGCGTGGGCGAGGCAAAACCGGAAGAAAAAGTCCCGGTTCTGGAAGATTATAAAAAGACCTCGGCACACGGATTCGCCAGTAGAGGAGCAACAGAGATCGGCCGGTGAAGAGAGAGAGACACAACAGATAAGACTACACTCCCGTCAACCCATTAGAAGCGCGCTCTCTCAATTCTCTGTTCCCTATGCTACACGGTTCATCGTCATTAATAAAAATATAACTTTATATTTTTATATATATGCGTGTTTGTTGTTTGTCGATATATAACATATAGAACACAATCTGTCCCGTTATTTAACCCATAACTGGAAGGAATAGATGGATTAATACCTTTCCCAAGGGTATTTGCGTGTAAGTGAATGCAATGAATTCGGCTGGAATTCGAACTCGGCTCCCCAATTTCTCGTTCCGAGTCGATATCCAATGCACTACAACGCACATCCAGTAGAGTACGGTGCAGTAAATCCTTCGGCTGAGGAAAACCGTCTTAGCGCATGGGCCAGATGGACACTTGCCCGAAGGACCCATGAGCACAGTGGCACGACCTTAACGAATGCTAATCTGTGTATGCTAAGTAACTTGTGTTACAGAAGCCCCGTTTTAATAAATGCTAAAAAAATATCAAGACAAGCCACGCGCATTACGATTGGTGAAAATACATGTCATAATAGAAAGATTCATATAAGTTATTTGGTTTTCAAATAAAAAAGAAAAGGGGAGAATGTCGCCTTTTGACCAAGAAGACACCGGAAATAGCGAGTACTTTCTTTAAAGAGGCTGCCCCCACCTGTATAAACGAAGGCCTGAATTGTCTGACCAGTTCAGTTCACTTGCTGACGGTGTCGCTACCACAAAAAAGATCAAAGACTGGCCCAGACTGAAGTCGATCAGTCTTCGCGCAGTCTCGCCGTTAAAACTTTCATTTCTATCTTTTAAAATTTGTAACCAAGACTACTGTTGATTTTCTGTTGGAAACAAGACTATCTTTTTTTTTTCTTGTTTGATTTAATTCTTAAATTTCCCCTAGACTGAGTTAATATTGTTTCGGATGTTTCATTGTAATATATTTATATTAATGCTGTTAAATCGACTCTGCGACTAAGGCCGCTGAGGTTTTACTACAATACATGCTTGATATGACAAAAACCATAAATAAATCAACAGAAAAATTTTATTATTTTCATCAAGAAATAATGTCAATTTAGATAATAAAGAAAATGTATCTGTGTAAAAACTACGATATTGCTACTGTTATGAAAGAACATTGTGTTTAAAATAAAAAGCAATCACCACAGTAGTCTAATTTTATGGAAAGCTTAAATTTCTGAAGTACCTTAGTTACGATGTAACGGAACAATAAATTTAAAAGAAATAAACTTTTAATGAGACGGACAAATAATAATAATAATAATAATAATAGTAGTAGTAGTAGTAGTAGTGGTAATAAATATAATAATTGAAAACAAGAATCGTACCAATGATAGTAGGTGCACATGAAATGATAAAAAAATGAAACAAAACAACACATTCAAAGAATCCCTGGAAACCCCAGTTTAAGAGATAAAAAACAAAAATGTCATGTTAAGTAGAGCCCACACACTAAGGAGAACTTTTTGTCCTTGTAACGCTAGAGATGATAGGGGAGATAGAAAAACATGAAATGGAGCCATAACAACACACCACGACCTGCCTTAGGTCTTCCCGCAGAGTTGGTAAGTTGTGCGATCATACCAGAAATCAAATTATGATGAAAAATGACATAATAATAATAATAATAATAATAATAATAATAGTTGCAATAATAATAATAATAATAATAATAATAATAAATATATACAAGATATCGCCCGTCATCATCAATTTCATCAAACAGTGCATGTCTATATGGAAAACAACCCTTTACCTCAATCATATAAATGGAACCGATAAGTCTGATGAAATAAACATCAAAAGAGGTATATTTCAAGGTGATTCTTTATCTCCCTTACTATTCTGCATATCATTAATAGCACTAACCAGTCAACTTAATAAGACAGAATGTGGTTATAAAATAGGCCAAAAGAAAATAAGCCATCTATTTTACATGGATGACTTAAAGTTATATGCTAAGAATGATAATGAGCTGGAAGGTCTTCTGCAAACTGTAAAATGCTTCAGCGAAGACATTGGAATGAAATTTAATCTGAATAAATGTGCTAAAGCTACAGTTTTACGTGGATCAATACAAGAAACATCCTCAATTAGCCTAGACCCTGCTGTAACAATAAAAGAATTGAAACCAGAAGAAGCTTATAAATACCTAGGTGTAAATGAGAGCGAAAACATTCACCATAAAAAAATGAAAGAAATAGTGCGTAAAGAGTACTATAGAAGGCTACGAATGATATTAAAAACTGAATTAAATTCACAGAATAGAGTTATGGCCATTAATAGCCTTGCAATCCCAGTTGTCCAATATAGCTTCAACATCTTAAACTGGACTCTAAACGACATCAGGCGAATGGATGCTAAAACAAGAAAGCTTCTTTCTAAGCATAAGATGCATCATCCAAAGGCTGATGTAGACCGTCTATACATACCCCGTAAAGAAGGTGGAAGGGGTCTTATTCAGCTGGAATTGTCATACAAGACAACAACTATTGGCTTACTAACATACATAGAAACAACAAAGGATTGGATGATACAATTAGTAAGGCAACATGAAGAAAGAAAGAAAAAATATTCAATAATAAAAGAAGGCAGTAAATACAAACAAGATTTACAGTTAGTAGATTCTGTAGAAAAGCAAAACAGTAGCCAAGAACCAACTATTGCGGCAAAAAATATGAAAATGAAAGCCAAAGATAAAGCTCTTGAAAAGATGAAACAGCGCTGGCAAGACAAACCTCTGCATGGCCAATATCCAGTACGTGCCAATAAATCCAATGTTGACAAAGTTAATACTCATCGATGGTTACGTGCATCTGGATTAAAGTCTGAAACTGAAGGATTTATACTTGCAGCACAAGACCAAAGTCTTTTCACGAGAAACTTTCAGGCAAATATTATGCATAATAATATGGATCCAAAATGCAGGTTTTGTGATAAACACCAAGAAACAATAGACCACCTAATCTCAGGCTGTTCTGTGCTTGCCCCAAACGAATATAAAAATCGCCACGATAGATTTGGGCAATATTTACATTGGGCAATGTGCAAACATTATGGAAAAGCTGTAAACAAACACTGGTATGAACATCATCCAGCACCGGTTACAGAAATAGAAGATGTAACCATTCTATGGGATTACACCATCTACACAGACAGAAAAATTGAAGCAAACAGGCCAGACATTATTGTTAAAAACCAGAAGGAGAAAACTTGTCTATTAATTGATATGGCTTGTCCAGCGGATTGTAACATAGCAATCAAGGAATTTGAAAAACTGTCAAAATATAAAGACCTGGAAATTAAAATAGAAAAAATGTGGAAATTGAAAACAAGAGTTGTGCCAGTGATAGTAGGTGCACTTGGAATGATAAAAAATGGAACAAAACAACACATTGAAAGAATCCCTGGAAACCCCAGCTTAAGAGATATACAAAAAATTGTCTTATTAAGTACAGCCCACACACTAAGGAAAACGTTATCTATGTAATGCTGGGGATGATAGGGAAGATAGAAAAACATGAAATGGAGTCATAACAACACGCCACTACCTGCCTTAGGTCTCCCCGCAGACTTGGTTGGTAGTGAGACCAAAGCAGAAATCGAAATATGATGAAAAATGACAGAATAATAATAATAATACTAATGTTAATAATAATAAGAAGAAAAATAGTAATAACCAGAATAGACGAATCAACAAAATATGAAAGGGAACCAGAATCAAAAATAAAAAGTAGTAATATCAAACAAGCCACAGGTCATAATGTAGAAACCGTGATACACACAAATCACTGTGAAGATAATGCTGTAAGTTTAGAAGTGCTGGAAAGGTGTGATCTGTTTCAGTTACAAGACGGCAATAAAACGAGTTCAAAACACATTGAACAGAATTATTTTACGGAAAACAAGAACAGTATACAAGAAGTCAAGGAAGAACTCAAGAACCACATAAGTCAGATACAAAATATTGCAATGGAGGAACGAGAACAACTCCCAAAATTACAACCAACAAAGCATAACCTCGAAACTATTAAGCTCTACAATGCGGCACACAAATTCATTTTGGATGAAAAAGACACTCATATAAATCTCATTAAAGCAATATATGCATCAACAATAGCAGCAACAAAAAAAATTGAACATCAAATTAAAAACAAGACAGTCTCGCAGACATGAAGATCCACATCGGAAAAGAAAAATAGAAAAAGAAATCAAACAACTTAGAAGTGAATTATCAGTACTCGATGAACTGACAAGAGGAATAAATGTAAGAACTAGAAAAGGCAGAAGAGTCGAAAGAAAATACAACATTAGAAATGAAAATGAAGTCCTATCAACTAAGGAAAAAATAAAGCAAACAATACAACCGAAGGCTCAAAGAATAAGACGATATGAGAAAAGATCAAGATTCTACAGACAAAACAGGATTTTTCAAACCGATGCAAAGAAATTTTACAGGGAAATAGTTAAAAAAAAAAAAAAGAATTGAAGTGACAGTCCCCCCCCCCCGCCCCAAATGGAAGAAGTTATACAGTTCTGGAAAAAAATATGGGCTTGCCCTAAAGAACATAACAAAGAAGTAGATTAGATTGCGCAAGAGATAGAACGAATGAAAAATAAACCAGAACAGACATGGGCTGGAATCACAGAAGAGGATGTTAAATGTGCACTGAAAAAAGCACACAATTAAAAATTTCCAGGAATAGATAAAATTCCTAACTGATGGCTATATTATTTAAATACAGTACATAAAAATCTAGCCAACGAACTTCAAGAAATGGTTAACGATCCCACTAAAATTCCTGGATGGATGACCAAAGGAATTACATTTCTTCTACCCAAGAATAGTGACAAACAACCCGAAAAACTACAGACCAATTACATGCCTTCCGACAACATACAAACTATTAACATCTATTTTAACAAAACAGATATATTTCTTCTTGGAAAGAAATGACACACTTCCGCTTGAACAAAAAGGGTGCAAATGTGGCTGTTACGGATGTAAAGACCAATTACTTATTAACAAAATGATCCTGGAAAACTGCTACAATGCGAAGAAAAATCTTAGTACTGCCTAGATAGATTATCGTAAGACATTCGATAGTGTACCACATTCCTGGATCTTAAAGACTTTAAATATATACAATATATCACCCGTCATCATCAATTTCATCAAACAATGTATGTCGATATGGAAAACAACCCTTTACCTCAATCATATAAATGGAACCTATAAGTCTGGTGAAATAAACATCAAAAGAGAGGTATATTTCAAGGTAATTTTTTGTCTCTCTTACTATTCTGCATATCATTAATAGCACTAACCAGTCAACTTAACAAGACAAAATGTGGTTATAAAATAGCCCACAAGAAAATAAGTCATCTATTTTACATGGATGACTTAAAGTTGTATGCTAAGAATGATAATGAGCTGGAAGGTCTTCTGCAAACTGTAAAATGCTTCAGCGAAGACATTAAAACGAAATTCAATTTGAATAAATGTGCGAAAGCTAGTTTTACGTGGATCGCTACAACAAACATCCTCAATTAGCTTAGACCCTGCTGTAACAATAAAAGAATTGAAACCAGAAGAAGCTTATAAATACCTAGGTGTAAATTAGAGTAAAAAATTCACTATAAAAAAATTTAAAAAATAGTGTGTAAGGAGTACTAAGGTGGCTACGACTGATATTAAAAAACAGAATTATGGCCATTGATAGCCTTGCCATCCCAGTTGTCCAATATAGGTTCAACGTCTTAAACTGGACACTAAACGACATCAGGCGAATGGATTCTAAAACAAAAAAGCTTCTTTCTAAGCATAAGATGCATCATCCAAAGGCTGATGTAGACCGTCTATACTTATCCCGTAAAGAAGGTGGAGGAGGTCTTATTCAGTTAGAATTGTCATACAAGACAACAACTTACTAACATACATAGAAACAGCAAAGGACTGGATGATACAATTAGTCAAACAAAATGAAAACAGAAAGAAAAATATTCAATAATAAAAGAAGGCAGTAAATACAAACAAGATTTACATTTAGTAGATTCTGTAGAAAAGCAAAACAGAAGCCAAGAACCAACTATGGTGGCAAAAAATATGAAAACGAAAGCCAAAGATAAAGCTCTTGAACAGATGAAACAGCGCTGGCAAGACAAACTTCTGCATGGCCAATATCCAGAACGTGCCAATAAATCCAATGTTGACAAAGTTAATACTCATCGTTGGTTACGTGCATCTGGATTAAAGTCTGAAACTGAAGGCCTTATTCTTGCAGAGCAAGACCAAAGTCTTTTCACTAGGAAAGTTCAGGCAAATATTATATATAATAATGTGGATCCAAAATGCAGGTTTTGTGATAAATAACAAGAAACAATAGACCATCTAATTTCAGAATGTTCTGTACTTGCCCCAAATGAATATAAAAATCGTCACAATAGAGTGGGGCAATATTTACATTGGACAATGTGCAAAATCTGTAAACAAACACTGGTATGAACATCACCCAGCACCGGTTACAGAAATAGATGTCACCATTCTATGGAATTACATCAGAAAAATTGAAACAAATAGGCCGGACATTATTGTTAAAAACCAGAAAGAAAAAAACTTGCCTATTAATTGATATGGCTTATCCAGCGGATTGTAACATAGCAACCAGGGAATTTGAAAAACTATCAAAATATAAAGACCTGGAAATTAAAATAGAAAAAATGTGGAAATTGAAAACAAAAATCGTGACAGTGATAGTAGGTGCACTTGGAATGACAAAAAATGGAACAAAACAACACATTGAAAGAATCCCTGGAAGCCCCAGCTTAAGAGATATACAAAAAATTGTCTTGTTAAGTACAGCTCACACACTTAGGTCTTCCCACAGACTTGCTTGGTAGTGTGGCCATAGCAGAAATCGAAATATGATGAAAAATGACAACATAATAATAATAATAATAATAATAATAATAATAATAACGATAATAAGTAATAATCTTAGTTGTAATTATAATGATTGATAATAAAATAATAATAATAGCAATGATAATGTAATGAATAGTAATAATAAAATAATAATAATAATGGCAATAATACTAACATCGAATAGTAATAATAAAAGCAAAAAAAGAAAAGATGCTCCCAGGATTCACCGAAAGGGGGAGAGAATGATGAATCCATCGATGCTCAACCAATCACGACTGCAAATCCCAAACGGACTATGAGCATGGACCAAATGGAATATCCATGTGTCTGTGGAAGGCGTTTCGCTACCGCCCGTGGCATGAAGATCTACAGGACAAAGATGGGATGTGTGAAGACCCATCTGAGTGAGCAGCAGCGCACTGCATTAGCAGATAAGACGTCGGAGGACCAAGGCCAGGAGTCAAACCACAGTGCCAAGGACATCCACGCTGTTGGTTCGGATGAGGAATTTGCGCAGGCCCTTGATGCCAGGCGCCTGAAACTCAACCTGCCGCGAGCAATTGATAGGGAGAAACTGGAAGCAAACATCGTCCAAAGACTCGATGCACTGATAGGGAAAAGCACCCTGGAACACAAACTGGCCACATATGGGGACATTGTGTATGCCACATGTAGAGAAGCCTATAGAGTAAAACTACCCCAAAAAGAGAAAATACCTCCAAAGAAATCCAGACGCCAAGAAGAGATGGACAAGATCAGGGTCCAAAAGAAAAAGCTCAAGAAACAAATGAAGACCGCACTGCTAATTGAAAAACAAGGCTTGGAAAAACTCTGGGAAAACCTAAAAGCAAAACACAGCGCCCTCAGCAAGGCGGAATCCGCAAGGAGAAGGAAGAGCAAGAAGAAGAAGACACAAGAGCGCTTCTTCAGAGACCCCTTCCAGTTTGCTAGAACGCTGTTTGAGCGGCCAAAATCTGGGACCCTTAGTGTGGACAAAGAAGTTCTTGAGCAGCATCTGAGGAAAACATACTCTGACTCTCAGAGCGAAGCACCACTCGACATTCAAGGTCTGGTGTGGCCAATCAACCCTGAGGAACAATTCAATAACAAACCACCAACGTTGGCTGAAATCAAGAAGGTGGTTGACAAAGCCAGAGCCAATTCGGCAGCGGGGCCAAATGGAATACCTTATCAGCTGTACAAGAAATGTCCCAAGGTTCTGAAGTGGCTCCACAGACTACTGCGATCGGCTTGGAGAAACAAGAAGATCAGCGGCCAGTGGATGACAGCAGATGGTGTGTACATCCCCAAGGAGCAAAATTCAAGTGACATCAGCCAGTTCAGGCCAATATCACTACTGAACGTCGAAGGGAAAATCTTCTTTTCTGTCATGGCAGCAAGGCTGACCAATTACCTCATGGAAAACAAGTACTTGGATGTGTCAGTCCAGAAGGGTGGCATCCCGGGAGTGGCTGGCTGTGTAGAACACGCAGCGATGATCTGGGACGCAATCCAAAGAGCAAAAACAGAGAAGAGAAACCTGGACGTGGTGTGGCTTGATCTGGCAAACGCATATGGATCTGTACCCCATCAGATGATACAGTTGGCTCTGGAGATGTACCATGTGCCAGAGAACATTCGCGACATGCTTAAGAAGTACTTCAATGGCTTCTCAATGCGGTTCTCTACCAAGGAGTATACAACAGATTGGATCAACTTGGAGGTGGGCATTGCAATGGGCTGTGCAATTTCCCCAATACTGTTCGTGTTGGCAATGGAAGTCATCTTGAAAGCAGCAACTAGCAACGTAAGAGAAACAGACCTTGGAGATGGATACAAGATGCCCTCTCTCAAGGCCTTCATGGATGACACTACGGTGATTTCATCCATAGAAGAGGAGACACGCCATGTGCTGGAGAGGCTGGACAACATAGTTGCCTCATTTAGAATGAAGTTTAAGCCAAAGAAATCACGGAGTCTCTCGCTGAGAAAAGGAAAAGTGGCCGAAGTTGTAGTCTTCAGTGTTGCCAACCAGGCCATTCCGGCAGTCACAGAAGAGCCAGTCAAGAGCCTTGGAAGGTGGTATGATGATACGCTGAAAGACACACAAAGAGCAAAAGAAACCAAGCAGATGTTGGAAGAAGGTTTGGAGACCATTGACCAATGTGGGCTCCCTGGCAAATACAAGGTCTGGTGTTTGCAGTTCATGCTGATACCAAAGCTCCTATGGCCTCTGATGATATACGACATCTGCACCAGCATAGTGGAGGCAATGGAAGCCAAAATCAGCAAGTTCACAAGGAAATGGCTTGGTGTCCCACCCTGTCTGACTGACATAGCGCTGTACTGTCGCCAAGCAAAGCTGAAACTACCACTGAAATCCATCCTGGAGGAATATAAAGCAGGGAAGATCAGACTTCAAAGCATGCTGGAGGACTCAGGAGACAGGGTGGTAGAAGCAATCAAGCCCCAACTGAAGACAGGCAGAAAATGGAAAGTTCAAGAGGCAATGGATTCTGCTAGAGAAAGTCTCAAGATCAGAGAAATAACAGGTCACATGCAGACCAACAGACAAGGACTGGGGATGACCAAAACTGAGTGGTGGTCAAAGGCCAAAGGAAAAGCCAAAAGAGACATGATGATTCAGGAGATGAGAAAAGAAGAAGATAAAAAAAGACTCCAAAAAGCAGTCCAGCAGAGCCAGCAAGGGCAATGGACAACGTGGGAGAATGAACTCCAAAGAAGTCTCACTTGGAATGACATTTGGCACATGGCCCCTCTCAGGATCAGCTTCAATCTCAGAGCTGCATATGACCTTCTGCCCTCATATGCAAACCTGGTGAAGTGGGGGAAAAACAGACGATCCTTCATGCCCCCTCTGCCATGAAAAACAAACAGTAGAGCATGTCCTAAGCTCATGTAAAGTAGCCCTGGCTCAAGGAAGGTACACATGGAGGCACAATCAAGTGCTTAAAGAGATTGTACAAGTAATCTGGGCTAGTACCAACACCACAAAAGGGAAAATCAGGATTCCAAAAGCATCCGTAACATTCTTCACGGCAGGAGGCAGCAAATCATGGCCAAGAACAACAGTACCACTTGGAACATGCAGGCAGAGTATGCTGGACGGGGCAGATGACTGGGAGTGCACTGCAGACCTCCCAGAATGGAAGAGTCACCCAGAGATCATCAGCAAGAGTGGCATGAGACCAGACATAGTAGTCCACTCTCAGTCAACCAAGCAGCTGATTATGATAGAACTCACAGTGCCATATGAGAACAGAATGGAGGCAGCTCAAATCTACAAGACTGGAAAGTATGCTGATCTGGCAAACAGCCTGAGGAGAGAAGACTACCAGGTCAAAGTCCTCACTGCAGAAATTGGAGCTAGGGGGTTTGTAGGAGCGTCTGCACACAGCCCCATGAAACAGCTCTCAGTTGCAGGGAGGGAAAAAACCAGAGCCCTGAAAGCAATGGCAGAAGCGGCAGAGAGATGTTCAAGCTGGATCTGGTCAAGGAGGAATAAAAGTGAACTCCATAAGGCTTAACTTTCCTACAAATATCAGGTGTACCTTTGGCTAAGTGGTTAGTGCGGGAGTCTTTGAGTGAAAATGAGCATATCCAGAAGATCACGGATCCCATCCGTGGCTCGCCACCCCCTAAAAAAAGGCAGCAGAGGGACATCCGGAGTCATGAACCGGGTGTGGCCCAACCCCCCTAGAGTGTCAGGAGATAAGGGCCGAAACACTTGCTTGACGGGGGCTTCTCTTCTGAGGACTCTCTGCTGCCACGCTCTCCATGAGTTTCTTTCTACTAATAAAAGCAATAATAATATTGCAATAATAATAATTAATATTAATTATGACAGCAAAAATATTAATAATTAACAGTAATAGTAATAATAGCAACAATAAACTAACAATAAAATTAATAATAAATAGGAATAATAATAATGATGAATAGTAATAATAAATAAACCAAACAAAATAATTTAAGCACAAACATCGGCTTCCTACATTTTTTCTTTTTATTAATTTATTCACTCCAAGCAAGTCGATCTCTCCGGGAGGAGAGAGATCCGGACGATAGGTGTACCCATCTACACCTATTGAAGAGAAAAAAAGAACTTGTGAATAAAATTTACTAGTTCAAGCGGTTAGAAGTATAGAATTGAAGGACCCGGAGGTTCAATCCTAGTCAGTAAACAAGGGATAAACCTCTACTTCTGTTCAAAAGACAAGGGAGCTTATAAAAGATACAGCTGGTTGAGGTTCCAACTGTTATACCCATAGCTTCTATGTCTTGTCTGGGGATAAAACTGCAGATTTCCCTTCAGAACACATCGTTTGATAAGACAACCGAATGACATGTTAAACTGTGGTTTAACAGAGGCTTTGAAGCAATACTTCTGAATATATTTTCTGTCCATTTTCAAAAAGTATTTCTTATTTAATAAATACTAGCAGTGTAGCCCGGCGTTGCTCGGGTGTAATGAAAGCTTTAAAACTAATCCATAGTCCTGGAGCCCAGACTCTTTGGACGTTGGCACGAAAGACTAAAAAGCAATAGTTGTTTCCAGTTAAAGCGAAACCGTAGACTGAAAGAAAAATGAATGGATGTAAGTCAAATTTTGATTTCCTGCTATCGATATCAAATAAATTTTTTCGTCGTAAACTGAATTTTGAAGGCTAAATAAGTCCTCTGAGTAAATATATATATATTATTGATTTTCTGCACTATTGTAAGAATTGTAATCTTGAAACTTCTGAATATCGTCTCTTATGTCTTTGTCTATGAGTGTATAAAATTGGATTAAAATCGGACCACTCCTTCTATAACCCGATTTTTTCGATTTTCGATATTTATCGGGGGTACCTCGATACAAAACCTAGCTAAGAACTCGCAGACGCTTATAGTACAACTGTGTAAATTTTCAAGAAAGACATAAGAAACGATATTCAGAAGTTTCAAGGTTGCAGTTCTTACAATCGTGCAGAAAATTTGTTATTGATACCGGGAAATAAAAATTTGACTTACATCCATTCATTTTTCTTTCAGTCTAGAGTTTCGCTTTAACTGGAAACAACTATTGCTTTTTAGTCTTTCGTGCCAACGTCCAAAGAGTCTGAGCTCCAGGACTATGGATTAGTTTTAAAGCTTTCATTACACCCGAGCAACGCCGGGCTATACTGCTAGTACATATATATATATATATATATATATATATATATATATATATATATATATATAATTATTATTATTAACGTGGAAAAGTACCTCGACACAAAATCTAGCTAACAACAGACGCCTATAGTTCAACTGGTAAATTTTCAAGAAAATCGGTTCAGCCGTTTCGGAGTCTATAGGTAACGGACACACACACACACACACACACACACAC
Source organism: Ascarosepion bandense (assembly GCA_037127315.1). Lineage (NCBI taxonomy): Eukaryota > Metazoa > Mollusca > Cephalopoda > Sepiida > Sepiidae > Ascarosepion > Ascarosepion bandense. Next base: position 5,364,048 of record JBBBDQ010000707.1, read on the forward strand.
ACACACACACACACACACACACACACACAGAGTTCCATTTATAAATTTATAAGTTTAGATTTAGATAAAGTTTAGTTCAGTGGTCGGCATTTATCATATTAACATTTTATCTCTATATTCCAAAGTATGTTTTGTCAGTAAACCATTTTAAAAAAACAACAAGGTTGTCAGTATGCGTTATCTCCACCTTAACACTATATATATATATATATATATATATATATATACTTTGTTTGAACATTATTTTAATGGGTACACATATTTGAGTAGATACACTGTTATTTTTATAATTAAACAGTATATTTATATATATATATCTACTGGTCTGATTATTCTGTATATATATATATATATATATATATATATATATATATATATACTCTTTAATTATAAGAAACAAAGTATCTACTCAAATACGAGTATTTATTAAAAACAATGTTCAAACAAATCAATTAAAAATATATCGGTAAATTCCATTTTACAACATTTCTTCATATATATATATATATATATAAAAGAATTAACCTGTACTTTTACAGTTGATATTATTTTCTATTTCTCAATCTCCTTCCGATATAACAGTGGTGTAAGGTGTAGCAGCAACAAATAATTGCAAACCTGTGTTGTTAAAAATTACTGTAATTTTTTGTTTTTGCTTCAAATATAACGGTTGACAGTTATGCTTAGCATTCATTAGAACATGAAAATTATCTACTATTGAACTTTTTTATGTTGTAATGTCTTGGTCACGCACGTATTAAAGGATGAAAGACTTGTGGGGTTTCATACATTGACACCCACCCACACACACACACACACACGCATGGTCACTCGCCGTCCACGTGATGACTGGTTCCCGCCAAAACGATGCTAATAAAAGCGGAAAACATCACGTGGTACACTAGTTAGGATTTCGTCCCGGGACAAGAGCAGACATGTCTCCCTAACTCACACAAACACACGCGCACTAATTGCGGGTAGCAATTAGTGGCGCAAATTTCTTTTATTTTTCTTCTCCGACATTAACACTATGCACATTAACTTTCATTCAAACAGGACTTTACATAAAATAACTTTCTACACATAAATTTACAATTTTTCCAACCTTCGTCAGTAGAAATCCACAGACTGCCTAAGATTGCTACATTCGCATGTAAGTCTCTCTCTCTCTCTACTCAACGCACACACAGACACAGAACTTTGTCTTCTGTCTGACTTTCTTCATCAAGGATTTGGACTTTGAACTCTTTACGATAATCTTAACAATTGTTACAAACCTTTCTCGTTCTTTCTTATTGTCTGTTTTATTTCACCATGACTAAGGCTACGTCGAGTCGACTCGTTAAACATAAATTAGTAAGTGGACGCTTCGTCCACTACAGACTGTTCTTTTTATAAACATATAAGAACATAACTACAGTATTCGTAGCTGATTCAATTAAGTGACGGCTTAAGTTTTTTCATGGATACTGCCTTGAAGATCTGTAGTTGGCATTTGTTGTTTTCTTTGGGTAGGATAGTTCTGTTGACGATCATTATTTTTTATATTGTAAATGTTGACAGGAATGTTGTTGTAGATGTCTCGAAATGGACGAATAGTCAGACATATGTAATTTAAGACGTCTTGTTAATGTAGTTGTAAATCCAACATATATATTGGTTATTTTTGTCGGAGATACAATGATCGACAACAAATGGATAATAAAATCAACTGTAAAAGTTACAGTGCGTTTCTTGCATCTTTCAATTACACATATACATACATACTCACATATTTTTATGTATTTTGACCGCATGTATTAACACGCACACTTTCAAATTCATTCATACTCACTAGAAAAATTAACTGTTAATAAGGCGTTCTTCCTTAACTCATTGATCCCATTAAAAATTCGATTGACGCCTAACTTCGAAAATCATGAGTTTAGTCTAACTTCTTCGATGTGCTGTGATCTTTCAGAATATAGCTGATTGTGGCTCTCCACAGCTTCACATCTTTTGTAGTTCTTAGTAATGTATGTCTTTTTACTATCAGTCCCATCTATCTACATGTTTAGTATGACACAAACCTAATTAAATGTAGACGTCAGATGTGTCTTTTTTTACCTTGCTTTTAATTCAGCCCAAGTTAATCGATAATGCCAATGAGACGTAAGGAGTTACTCAGAGTGAACGAAAATGAGAAAACTACTCCTGTTGTGCGAAACAAAGCCAAACTAGTGAGGCATGTCTCTAAAACCGTCACAACAGACATCACTGAGAAGGCGGTATATCAAACACTGATCATAGCGTCAGGATACATCTATTAGTTTTGCAGAGAAGAGTGTAAACCATTTGTTAATCTAATATCACACATACTGCTTATAAGTATTTATTTACCCTACTTCCCCACTGGAGAGGGTTGTGACACAAGGTCGGTTTTTAATGTGGGGAGCCCGGACGCGTACGAACGGGCGAAGGAACAAAATTTCCCCAGTCCCCGCAACCGTAGGTCGCGCTGGCACCGGTGATGAGATCCTGGTTCACCCCTTCGGTGCAATGACCTCGGGACACTATTTCTTGTGACCGGGCATCTACTCAGTATAATTTTTCTCAGATGCTTATCTGTCCTCGGACACTCTATCTTCGAGGACAGAGACGCAGCTTAGAGATAATTTAAGGTCCCTACCCGACACAAAATGTGCCAATATTGCTTATAAGTAGATCTACGCTATCATTCTCTTCTTAGTTGAGAATATGCAAAACTGGATATATATATATATTATTAGCGAGTTATTTCGGTATCTTCACGTAAAGTCAAAGTGCTTAACGAATTTTTCGAATAATACACAATAACGTTCTCGGTATAATTCTCTCGAGTAATTCACTCAGAAACAATCTCTTCAATGACGCACAACTTTACATCCTTGTCTGTCTTTTTACTATCAGTTTCATCCATCTACACATTTAGTATAACACAAATCTAAGTAAAAGTAGGGGTAAGATTTTTTTTTCCTTTTTTTTTTATTCATTCCAAGGTAAGCGATAATGTCAATAGAACAAAAGGGGTTACTGGGGGTGAAAAAAAAATGAGAAAACTGTTCCTATTGCGCGAAACAAAGCTAAGTACTGAGGTCTGCCCCTAAAATAGGTCAACCAGATCCTTTTTTTTACCTAGGAAAAAACCCACTTCGAGTGTTAGTAGGGAATATAAAACTTCCTTTGTTCTGAGAATTTGCCATTTATATTATCGCAGGGGTGGTCAAATACGTCAAGTTTTTCCTTCAAAACTAACGAGTTATTAACATCTTTTACAATGGACTAATGCTCTCATCTTGGTTGTTTTTATCACATTTCGATCGTTGTGCCATCTACCCTTCCTCAGGAGTCTTTCGGTCTGATTAACCTTCCGGGGAATTCGAACTAACAATTTATTCGGCCCCATGGGAAAATGACCAAGAGAATTCAAGCGTTAATAAATTTAGTAGCATATTAATTGTGAGTTCAATCCGTGGGTCGGGTAATGCGAATATACGCACACTTAAGGAGAAACATGACTAGCAATAACTGAGCAATACGAAAAGGACAATTAACCCAAAGTGAGATATACCATAATCATGAGCAGTAGAATACGAATAATGCACTCATCTTCATCATCCTTTGACCAAACTATCGTTGCTCAGAAATCCATCGGTCAAGCATTGCTGTAATCAGGTCTCGCCTATCCAGACCTGAGTCCTGGCCAAGTGTGTGTGGATACGTCAGTTTCCTTAATACAACACTTTCAAAGGGATACCAAAGAAACAAGGGTGAGATCACCTCATTCAGTGCTTGGTAGCAATGGCCAGCAAATTGCAGCCGTTTCCGCTTAAGCTTAAGAAATAATCGGGTGATATCTCCGTAGTGCAGGTCAATGTTGGGTGGGATCTCTAGCTAATGTTTTGAATGTTGATATAAAGTTCTATCAAGTCGTTTCTCCAAATGAGCAGACAGAGTTCAAGTCTCTTAACTATAGAAAAGGACCGGCTCAATCAATACTTGGAAAGTTTGAACTTTTAAGGAATGTGAAAAATTACAACTCCAGATCTTATAAAGTTTGTTACATGTAACCCAAGCAAAAAGCTTTTTGTATGCGAAAATTAAATAGAAAATTATTTGAGCATAACAATTTTAATAAAATATTGCAATAACAATCAAAATATGAATACTGGTTGTTATTTAAGAAGTGAGTATAAATAAAAAAAATTGAAATTGAAATTTTTTTCATTTCACTGAAACAGCCACTAAACACTTTTATCTTCCCTTTTCTTTCATCAATTATGATCTTTTCCTCGCTTTCAATGTGATCAAAACAGAATAGTTCATTATTTATTAGGTATTGTCAGAACATAAAGGTCGTCCGAACTAACGAACAGAGGGGTAAACATACAATCATCATCATTCTGCGGCCTCGGCCGAGATTCACAATCTTGTCAGTAGCTAAATACTTGATGCTTTGCTAGAGCTACCAAGGGTGTTTTTTATCGTGACACCATCACTAGATGGGTTGCCTACCACGGCTTAAGAGAGGCCCATTCACCCTCATTGAGAGAAGGATATCCCGCGCCAATTTCCCAATCTGGTATTTTTTACAACCACGCGGTAAAAAATACTTATAATAGGAGGAGGGGGGTGAATTACAATAATAATAATAATAATAATAATAATAATAATAAGAAGAAGAAGAAGAAGAAGAAGAAGAAGAAACTTAAATTTAAAAATATTGTGACGAATTTGCTCCGTCTTTTATGTCGTTTGTGGGGCTCGAAAAGGTCATTTGGAAATTCACTCTGTGTGATTCTGGTCTTTCCATAAAAAATGTATTTTTTATTGTGTTTATTGTTAATAAACACAGTAAAAAAAAATATAACATGTCTTTCTATTGAATTGATTGACATCAGCTGAAAAGTTACGAAAGTAAATAATGATAAATCCTTCCCTCGGAAATTCGGACGAAAATTAATATGAGAGATATATAAGAAATAGTTTAATCTTAAGAATGCAAATTAAAAGTCTTCAAACGTTTTAGAACATCAGCCCTTCGTAAGTTCCTCGATTCCTCCACAAACTCCATTTATGTGTAAAAAAATATTAACAATAATTGTTTTTAAGAGTAGAAATTCCTTGGCCCTTTTTCTTTATTTGTAGTGAACAAAACAAGATCTAGATTTAAAAATTCAAATGCTAAGCACTGACTCATTGAGTTTGTTAAAAATAAACGAATTTACTCGAATTTACAAAACTCGCGAAATTTCACATATCGATGCGAAATGTTTTCCGGCCAATAGAAAACTAAGAAACATCTAAAAACAAAATTCAAATAATCTTTAATTATCAGATACAAATTATTTTACGGGTCTTTTTCACAAGCCGACGCGAAGTTTATTCCTCGTCCAATGGAAAGACCAGAATCACATCCGAGAGTGAATTCCCAAATGACCTTTTCGAGCCCCACAAACGACATAAAAGACGGAGCAAATTCGACTGTCGCCAGAGAAAAGAAGACGAGCGTAATTAACACGCACCCTTGACAAACGTCAAGCGATCGTTATTATTATTACCTTTCTCTTTCTCTCTCACCTCCTTCCTCTTCAATTGTTCACCAGTCTGCCTTATAATTGATAACCGAACAGAACGCCTTAAGACTGAGCGAATACTTTAAAGACAATCCTACCGAACAATAAGCGCTCATACATACATACATACATACATACGTTCCTGCTTACAACCACACTTCTACTGATTCATGTTATTCTTTTCTATTAATACATTTCTATTTAAACATACAAAATGTGTACTTTTATTCTTCCACAAATCCATCTTCTGATAACCTTTGGATAATTCTGGATAAAACCTGTAAGTTGTAGGAAGTTTGGTTATGTTTCACACAAGGCCAATTCAAAAAACATTAACCATCTCCTTACTTCTACACATTTACAGTTTCTCGATAAGATTCCTTTTAGCTTTACACTTTCTTATTCCTTTGTTAATTTCTATTTCTCTTCCTATATTTGACAAATTTGTTTGAATAATAATAATGGGGATTAAGGTGAACAATATCTAAAATAATTTAACTGTTGCTCACTGCTCAGTCAGTTATAAAGCAAAAATGCGTGTGGTAAATAAAGTTCTTAGATACATAGATAACGCGTGTGCAATATAGAAAGTTATTTTCTGAGACTAGTAAGATTATCTATCATTATAAGAAAAGCAAAAGCAACATTCAGAAATTGCGGCATTCAAAATGATTTACTTCCGATAGAGAACGGTGCAGGAAATCCTTTAGCTGAGGAGAGTCGTCTTAGCGCATGGGACCGATGGGCACTTACCCGGGAGACCCACGATCATCGGGGCCTCATGCTAATCTGCAGGGCCGTAGCTGATGCTAAAAAAAACACCGGGCACAGAGAAAATTGCCCGGATTTATTAGTCGACAATGTGATGACGTCATCAGTGTCATCCGTTTCCAGAAACTATGATTTTTTGTGGATTTTTTCGGCTATTCCAATGGAAATTAGACACAGAACGTGAACGAAAGCAGGAAATCGGGTTCGAACTTTCTGAGTATAACCAGTCTTTTCTCCCAAAATTAATAAATAAACAAACAGATTTTTACTGCGTTCATTCGGATGTTTTCTTCGTTTTTCTTTCTTTCTTCGTGAATTGTTTAGTTTGATTTCTGACGAAGACATTTTTCCTTGCCCGGATTTTCACTATGATTGCACGGATCGGTCCGGACCCGTGCCCGGTAGTCAGATACGGCCATGCTAATCTGTGTATGAAAAGTGACTTGCGTTACAGAAGCTCCGTTTTAGGAAATACTAAAAATAGAAATGGCCGCAAGTCACATGTATTGTGATTGGTGAAATTATGTCATAAGAGAACGATTCATTTGAGTTGGTTCTCGAATTAAAAAGAAAGTAGGAGAATGACTCTTTTTAACCTAGAAATAGCGAGGGTTTTCTTTCAAGAGTCCGCCTGTCTGTATAAAGAAAAGTCTGTGCAAAGACTGATCATCTTAGCACAGACTCGCCGGTAAAACTCTCTTTTCTATCTTTTAATATTTGTAAACAAACTACTGTTGATTTTCTATTAAAAGAAATATCCTTCATATTTTTCTTGTTTGATTTAATTCTTAAATTTCCCTTTGGCTGAGTCAATATTGTTTTGAATGTTTCATTGTAATATATTTATATTATAATTCTGTTAAGACGACTCTGTGACTGGGGCCGCTCTCTCTCAAGTGTGTGTGGGGGGGAAGGGTAAATATTGGGGCCGCTGAGATTTTACTACATGACAAAGATTAAGATATTTAAAAGAATGCCCACTCATCCTGAATACAACACGAGGCACATTTTTCTTTTCTTTTTCTTTATAATTATAATGTTTCTCGATTTTTAAAATGTCCGTTCTCTTTCCCCTTTGGTTTGGAGCGACAGCGCGTGTTTATTTATTTTTCGTAAGACACTCGGCGTAAGAACATGAAGTAAAACTAATAGGTAAAAGAATAATAATAAAAAATTCAAAAAAATATTTTTCCCATTGTTGAGTTACAAATGGCAACTATCTCCCTTTCGTTGAGATAGTCACGAGGATCACATGACGGCCGCGTTGTGACGTCACTCCATACAATGACCAAAACAGTAGTCATTTTTTTTAGTTCGTGAACAGCAACCAAACGAAAAAGTTGCGTTCTTCTAGCCTGAGCCAAATATGTCTCCTTCAGCAGCTTAAAAGCAAAGGGTGATATTTCCCTTTGGGACAGAAATGAATCTGATCTGTTTAAATCTGGAATCCTAAAAATGGCTTTTTCAGGTCAAAAGTATGTTCAAATCATATTTTGTTCTTCCTTATACTTTGCTTTGTGGTACATATATACGATATATATTTCTCCGTTTAGGACATTTGTATATGTATAGTTTTGTGTATGTCATAGTATATAAAAGTATCTCTGATAACAAACATTCCTTTAAGTTAAAAAAAAAGAAAGAAAATACAAACAGGGCCTATAACATTTGTTAATAGCCACAGCGACATATAAGTACTTCAGTGATATCAAGTGAAGACAACATTGCGAATATTGAAATAGGAACAATATTTGAAAGAATTTCAGTTTTAAGTGAAATGATTTTTTAAAAAAATTCTTGGCCCTTTTTCTCCATTACAGTTTCTCGATAAAATTCCTTTTAGCTCTACATTTTTTATTCAAGCCCTGGGTGTGACGGTAAACTGCATCCGGCAGCAAGGTCTTTGATTGGGAGGTTGTGAGGAGAATGGAACCACCTCTTAATTGCTGTTTTTCCCAGGTTCACACTGACCCGGAGTAATACCACCTGTTAGTGTCCCAGCTATGGGCAAATAGTTAACCTCCGAAAAGGGGTCAATACACTATGAAAGTATAAAAATAGACTTTTATAGAAATATATACATAAAAATAGATTTTTATAGAAAAATATACATTTCTGAATAAAAAATATTGCCAACATTTTTAAGGAAAGAATTATTGCCATAATACATTTTTTAATTCAAAACTAGAAGACATCTTCATCAAACATTAAAAAAAATACCTTAACCCCCCGCCTTTTTAGCATTAAATAACCCACAGAGGTTGATATGCCGTTAAACAAAATTCAAATTCAAACTTTTTATTCATTTGTTAATTTCTATTTCTCTTCCTATACATGACAAATTTGTTCTAATAATAATAGTGATGATGAACAATATTTGAAAGAATTTAAGTGTTGCTCACTGCTCAGTCATTTATGAAGCAAAAATGCGTGTCGTAAATAATGTTCTTAAATCCATAGACAGCGCAACTTCATTATCGAAAGTTCTTTTCTGAAACTAGCAATGTAAAAGGTTTTTCTGTCACTGAAAGAAAAACAAACACAGTAGCACAGAATTTGAAACGATTTACCGCCAATATGGACGGTGCAGTAAAGACTTCAGTTGGAGGCGCCGAGGTTTTGCCTTAATACTTACTACGTGGATTCTTCTTCTTCTTCTTCTTCATATGCCGTACCCCTTGAGGATGTAGGCGATCATGGACTTTCACTTGGCTCTGCCTCTTGTCATTCTCAATAATTTTTTTCTTGTTATCTCTTCCAAGCCTTGCTCAGTCAACCATTTGCTCAGACCTAACAAGTACGTTTGCTTTCCCGTTTCTTCTTCCATTTATCCGACTTGTGCCTATCAAGTTCTCCAGGCCCTCCTTCCTCGTTACGTGTCCCAGGAACCTCATTTGTCTCTTCCTGATATTTATTATCAGTTTTCTTCTCGTTTGCATCATTTCCAACACCTCATCGTTGCACATGTGCTCTGTCTATGGTATCCTCAGCATCCTTCTGTACACCCACATTTCTGCTGCCTCAAGTCTCTTCTTCATCTTTGATAAGATCGTCCAGCATTCACTTCCATACAGAAGGACAGACATCACATAGCAATCCAGCACTCTTTTCTTTGGTTCTAATGAAATTTTCCTGTCTTTCAGTACTCTGGCTAGCTTCTAAAATACGTGTTTGGCCATGCGTCTTTAGATCTCCGTGTCCATCCTCTGTCAAAACACTACGTGGATTGAGATTTTTTAAAAGAATGCCAACTTGTTTTGAATTCAGCAGAAGGTCTTTTTCTATTATGGAGTCTCACCGTGGATGCAGGATCAGAGTACAAATATGGTAGTTGTTTTTTAGAGTTGTGGAATTTGGCAAGTTTTGATTGAAATACTAGCTTGACGTCATGGTTTCCAGTAATATTGCCAGTTATAAATCAAGGGAGTTAATTTATACATTATTACTTTTAAACCTAAACTGACTCTCTCATTGAATGAAGCATAGCATCTGTTTTATACACCATTTCAACGAATGTATATCACTTTAGTTAAAACAGAAAAATACTCAAGATAAATAATTTCAAATATGATATAATGTTCCTAAAACCAGATCTTTTTCTGATTCATGTTACACAAATTTCCACCACTAGCCAGATTTGAATACTCCGAAACCCAAGACTGAACTAAAAACTTTGTTACCTGCGCATAGGCTCCGCACACAGATTCCGTTTCAGTTACGCACTCAAAGAAAAATACAATCCAGAATTTTCACTAATAGAACCCACTCCCACCTAAAGAAACAAATAAAAATTAAAGCCGATCTGAGCCTAAGAAAAGTATATAAAAACCGACGAAAGTAACTTTTTAGGCAGTCGGTCGGCATAATACCCAGGATTCACAATGATCGGTGGGACGCGACCTCCCATCTCCAAAAGGCACCCGTTAAAATCCGTTGCCGCAGTTAGTCACAACTCACCCGCCCTCTGCTACCGTATGCCTCCGCGGACGACTTTTATGACTGTATTTATCTGTTTCTTTTAACGAGATATATTTACACCGATTTACCACTTCTATTTTTTCACTTATACAATTATTTATTTCATAAACCTCTGTCATTTTTTTCTTTTTTATTCTGCCACCATATGCTTGATATAACTATTAGAAATTTACTTCCTCAATTACTGGCTTTGAGTAAAATATTTACTTAAAAGGTGAAATTATTTTTTAATTCATATTATTGCTTTTAAATTAAAAACAATAATAAAGAATAAATATAAAACTGACTTGGTTTGCACCATATTTGTCTAAGTCCAGAATTAAGTTTTTTGTTTCTTTTCGAAGTTTGGCTTATTTTGTTTTTATCGAAAACAAAAAATTACAAATTTTTCTATATTTCTAGTATTTACAGTATTTACATTATTCGGACTATTGTCCTCATCTTTGTTGCAATTTGTACGATGTTTCAGTTATTGTACACCCCGGCCTTCTTCAGGTGCTACGAATATCAAACCAAACCCTTTATTACAATCACTGGGGTATACAATCATTATTCCTTGCATAGTTTCTTAAGGACACATGGCCCAGTGGATATAGACGTTGATATAGAACAAAGGGTTTGATTCAAAATTCCTAGCACCTGAAGAAGGCTGGAACGTCGTACAAATGGCAACAAAGATGAAGAAAGTAGTCCGAATAATGTAAAAACTGTAAAAAATAACGAATTTTAAAGTGGATGTCGAAGATTATTTCAAAAGTTCAATTCAATTTCTAACCTAATTCTCTTAACACTTACATTAATACATAGCCACTTACAATCCCAACAATATGATTACCTTTTTTTTTGTCTAAAAACTGCCATAAACACTGAATTTGTTAAGATAAAAAAAAATTAATAAAAAGAAATAGGGTACCAAATAACAATGGAGTAGTGATAAATCTTATGGGCAGTAATGAAAAAACAACTAGCCTATGTATGTGTTTATTTTATTATTTCGTTTTTCTTCTCTCTATAATTAAAAAAAAAATGGTGTATCATTATATATGTAACCATTAAATTGAATTTTTCTTTTTTATCATTGGCTGGAAACTCTAAACTAGTTAAGCAACTACATATTTCTGAATGTATAAATAACTTATTATGTAATGTTATACAAAGTAAATCCTATTTGTCTAAACATATTTTTCAATCAATAAAATCCCAACAGAAGATCTGTTTGATAAACAATCATTACAATGGTAATTTCTGCCAAAATACTTGTGGATGGAGTTATAGCTATACCACGATTTATTTTTTGACCATTAAGACAATAACAATAATAATTCTTTTTGCCAATCCCACAAATTCAAGAAAAATATTTACATGAGCCAGTGTGAAATTATTTTATAACTAATGAAAACCATATATTCAAAAAGATCACACCTCTATATGAAATTAAACTTTGGGTCCCCTTTTAGTCCAGATATAAAAATAGGAGCATAATGCTTCTTGAGGCTCAAAACAAGTTTGGAGGGCAGTTTGATCTACATGTGCATACACACAAATACATTGAAAGGAATGAACCAGTAGCTGATGACTAATTTTGTCTATGAACTCATAAACACATAAAGCCTGATCATCATAGGGTAAGTCTGTTCACATATCTCACATCAAATTAAGAACACTTAATTACTTTATAAAACAAACTCCACAACAATGAAAATTGAACATTTTATTGTTATTGGATACTACTGAAAAATAATATATAGATGTTATTTCTGCTTCTACTTTGCCTCCAGAAAATAACCTTTTATATGTTTCATTTAAAAGATGTGTTGTTGTCGTTAATATTTGGAATCCTGATGCTTGAATAGCAACTAAAACCTGGGTAGACAGATCCCAACACAATCTTCAAATAACATTTAATATAGTAGGAGTTACTTTCTTTGAGAATTTGAATCATACAAAGGTAAGCACAATTACAGACTACACACTTAACACTGCAAATTGAACTGGGAATTATTTTGGGCCTTTTCCATGCACACAAGAGAAGGATAAACCAGTAACCACCTATGAAGCTCTTGTTTACGAATCACAACTTCATTAGGCTGACTATCAAAGTCTGTCCACACATTTAACATCACGCTAAGAACACTTAATTATTTTATTAAAAAACATTCACTGCAAAGAAAAATGAATATTTTTATTGTCGTTGTATATTTCTGAAAAGAATATATAAATGTTATTTCAACTGGCGTTCTGCTTCTACTTTTCCCCTTAGAAAATAGAATTTCCTGTATTTCATTTAAAAGATATTATTGTTGTTGTGAAATGTTTGGAATCCTGACACTCAGATAGAAACAAAATCCTGGGTAGATGGATCTCAACAGAGTGATAAGTAATTTCTGTTTGGGGAAAACATTTGTAAAGATGAGCATATCATCCAAAAAACTAAGCATTCCTCAAATATACCATGGTATGAAAAATGGATTATGCACAGCAATGATCAATGCAAAAATTGGCAAGGATAAATTTCCATTGATACTAAAAGCTGGGCTCCATAGAAGTAAGATAATGTTGTGCGTGTGGTTGGACCATCAGGGTATAATTCATTTGGAATTCATAAAATGTACTGAAACACTAAATGCACATTTATATATCCATAGCTGCAAGGAATTCATATCGTTTTGGTTGAAAAGTGATCGTCATTATGTAAAGATTGTTCTTATCCTTGACAAAGAGGTTTTCAAACCTTTTCTTCTTGAGTTACTCTTTCTGACCGATTGCATACTCTTTGAGAGGGATATGGTAAAAAATGTAAGATAACCATATTAAAGATGCCAAAAAGCCTGTAACATAATTTCTTTGTGCACAGATTGCTAGGAAATATAAAATACAGTTAAGAAGCAGAGAAATGGGTAATCACAAAGATCAACCCAACTGGAGTGAAATGGAAAGGTTTCACTCTGGGGGAGTATGGTATAATATTTTGGGGTGAATTAGCAAAAAAGATCCAATAAAATAAGGACTGGATCGTATTCTTAGATATAAGCAGTGGAATGTAAACAGTCTAGATTAAATAAAAAGTACAGTTCCAAATTTCCTGTAGGTTACCCAGATCAATATACACAGGAAGAAGGCCAGAGAGCACAATTGTCGAAACGTTAGAATAACAGCAATAAACATGAGGACAATAGTGTATACAAAGTTTAAAAAGGATAACTCCTCATACCAGAAATTCAAACAAAAAAAGAATGTATTTCTAGTGGAGAATAGTAAGAAATTTTAAAAAAATAGAAAAAAATTAAAAATGTTTATAATAGAATCAAAGGAGACAGATGCAATTTCTATGGTAAATAATGAGAAAAGACACCCTGGAGAATCTGACATTCACAGGAAATATTTTTAAAAAACTATAAAAAAATAAAAGTCTATTTTTATACTTTCATAGTTTGAGGGTTAACTATTTGCCCATAGTTGGGACCATAACAGGTGCTGCCACTCTGGGTCAGGGTGGACCTGAGAACAACAGCAATTAAGAGGTGGTTCCATGTTCCTCACAACCTCTCAAGCCTTGCTGCTGGATGCAGTTTACCATCATGCCCAGGACTGACTTGACCCAAAGAAAAAAAATATATCAAATAAATTTGTATACAACAAAATTAAAAAAAAAGAAAGGCTTCAAAAAATTAAAATGATGTTGCAAAATAAATATAAAAAGTAACACCATCCTTATTAATGCAGTAAAATGTGTATAGATTGTTCAGGTATTTTTTATATCCCAGCATTAACTTGAACTGCTTTAAAGTAAAACACTAGCAGCCTTCCAAATCCCATGATTATTGACTTTAAATTGTAGATAGACAGGATGAGTTCAAAATAGCATCAGATTTCTTCTTTTGTAACTATAGGTTGATTACTTGTGCGCCATTTGTATGAGAATGCACAAGAAAAAAGAAAACAATGTCAGACTTGTTTATCCAACTGTTTATTTTGGGGAAATTTATTAAGGAACTGTACCAAGTGTTTTACTTGCAATGTTCAAATTATCCTCTCTTGTAACCACTGAACAATAACAGCTGAGGCAGCACAGAATGACACACAGACTTGAATTGTTTAATATCAATTTTCTCAAGCAATTTGAGCTTCCAACTTCTGAACAGTATAAAGATTTTCATGATAAAAAGGTCCTTCATAAGACTCTAAAGAAAAAGGTGTGATGTTTGGGGAGTGTAATGTCAAATACACTTTTGAAGGAAAAGCTTTCACTAAGCCACTGATAAAGGAATTAACTAAAAAAGACAAATATTAACACTATGACTCGCTAAGTTCTTGGAGTTCTTTTTGACTCATCCTGTATATAAATTGTAATATATATATATATATGAAATGATTTGTTTGAACATTATTTTTTATCAATATTCATATTTAAGTAGTTATTCTGTTTATAATCAAACAGTATTATATATTTATTTCTACTGGCCTGATTATTTATGATAAGTTTTTAGTTATGAAAATGTGTGTCATTCTGCAAGATTTAAACCTGCAAACCTTATCCACATAGAAGAAGCTACCAATTGATCTGATACGTCTCAGACCTCTTGACCACAAATGGCGATCAGTCTAAATGAAGTTAAATCAAGCCTATATAACACAATTTTCAATTCATTGTAATAATTCATCATAAATGTTTACATTTATTGACATTACGATACATTTCAGAGCAGATATGGTTATTATGTCATGAGTCAGTGTTTGATTCTGGTGCTGCTGATTTTTCTGCCCCTCTTCCTTGGCAGATCAGTCAGTTAAGTGCCATACGTGATACACACTTGGGCGATCATGTCTCGAAAGAGATATGACTGACTGGGCAGAAGATTATCCCACAGTAGGTTGCCATTACTTTCTGCAGTAGACTGGTTGCCAAGCCAAGGCTATAGAACTCAATCTGTCCTGTTATTTAACCCAAAACTGGAGGGAAGAGACAAATTAATACCTTTCCCAAGAGTATTTGAGTGTAAATGAATGCAACGAATTCAACTGGAATTTGAACTTGACTCCCCAGTTTCTTGTTCCAAGCCAATATCCACTGCACCACAATGCACATCCTTAGCAGATACCCAACCAATAAGAAGAAGGTATTAGCATGAAAATGCTTTTACTTCTATAGTCAACCTTGACAAGATCAAATCAAGAGAGCAGATGTGTGAGGGCTTTGGAAAATTTTACCTATATTTATCTTACCTGCCTAGGTAGGAGCAGTAAAAATCTGTTACTTCCATTGTCAACATAAACTGAGTTTAATTAAGAGACTAACTAAATGAGCACTTACAAGAACCACTCTTCCATAACCATTTTACCTGCCTAGGCAATAGCAACAAAAAAGCTATTACTTTTATAGTTAACCTTGACATGGTCTAAGTATTGATGATATTGGAAGCTGATGTGGTCTGAACAATACTCGATATCTTTCCTCATCTAGCTTGTTTATCAATCAGTTACTAGTAAAGTGAGTTTATTCTCCACTATGTTCTACATTTATGAACTTGTACTGATTTCATCAATAACTTGTCTCAGAAATAGTCTTTTAATGTAATAAAACAAAACATTGGATACGTTTCTCACAGGATGGGCAAAAAAAAAAAAAGGCACCAAAATCACTTAAAGAACTCAAAAAATAATCTGAGGACACAGACTAAAAATGTGTAAACATTTCATAAAGAAATTGATTAAAGGTAAAAAAGAACTTTCCAGTTGTACAAACTATGGAAAAAGTTAGCTGATACTCCCATTTTATTAAATTGTCAGATAAATTCTATAAAATCTTGATCATTCTGTATCAACAAAATAGAGAATTTGATTTGGGTCACTTAAGGTTATAGTGTCTGGTTATAGTGTCTGGTCTTCCATAATCAAAGTCACTAGAAGACTGTATTGCTGCTGGTGCTAAATCGGATACCATGAAGGCATTGAGCCTATGAAAGCTACTTTGTTCCCTCCACTTCTCTCAGTCTTGAAGGAGGGTCAGAACATCCACCAACACTAGATGGACTGCTGGAGGTGATGGCAGATGATGTTCTCCCAGCAGCTGTGAGAGGTGATTTCCAGTTTGAAGGTTAAACTGGTAGATGACTTTGCTAGGATGGTCATCAGGTCATTGCAGGATGTGACCACTCCAGCAAACACAGCACTGAGTGATAGTGCCGAAGATGTTTGGCTGGCTGGTTCTCTAGTGGAAATCCTCATTGGATGCAAGACTAGTGCCCCTACTCCGAGTTTCTTAGGGTGTGGAACTTGAAGCCATCATTGCAGAAGGTAAGGGCCTTACTGAGAAGTTATGTTGTACTTGAGCTTGTGGTCCTTCATCACTTTGAGGTTTTGGTGGAGGAGGAAGATGCTGGAAGTGCTCACTCCAGCAGGCAAAGTAGACATCCACAGAGATGGTGTCACTATTTCTTTACCTCATATGGGTAACCTTCTTCCAAGGGTCACAATAGATATCACAGCTCTGATCATTGTATCAAACTGCATCTTCCAGTTTGCAGAGAAGACTGTGAACCATTTGTTAATCTAATATCACATATATTGATTATAAATAGATTATGAGATGAGGTATTGTAATTATCACAGCTCTGATCATTGCATCAGACTGCGTCTTCCAGTTCGCAGAGAAAGCTGTGAACCATTTATTAATCTAATATCACATATATTGATTATAAGTAAATTATGAGATGAGTTATTGTAATTATTTAAACTACTTACATTGTTTGGACTGTAGTCCTCATTTTTGTTGCCATATTCACCTTTAATATCTGTCTATATTTCTGAGATGAGGTATTTGCAGTGGTGTGTAGCAATATAAATGTATTTTTAGGGTGTATCATGAAATTTGTTGGGCCTTGAAAACTATCGTATCATCTGTGATTGCATCAGATTTTTATCATGGCCAAACAATATTGTCTTGACTGTTGATTAGTTTTTCTACAGCCATTGTCTGCAATGGACGTTACTCTAAGAAATCGTAACACTCCACAAACACACTAGCAAACCTTACAAAAAGATCACAGATACTTTTGGTGTCAGACTTTCAACTGTCAGTCGTATCATCAAGGTGAAGAAACAAACTGGATCCATCAGTCCATAACAAAGAAAAATGTAGTCAGAAGAGAAAAACAATGTCAAAAGATGATGCATACATGATCAGGGAAAGTGTGAAAGATCCTAAGAAAACATTATTTGTTTTGTTTCAAGTAATTTGCACAAGGGTGTAGAATGAAGGGCCAGTATTAGACAGACATTCTAGTATTAGAATTCACTAGCAAAGCATCTTAAAAATAGAGAGCTGATGGAGAAGAAACATTCTGACTTACTACAGCTTTGCAATCAACACAGCTGAAAAAATTGATTATATTTAATTTTTTTAATATAATTATATTATTGTTGGTGGTCTCTTTATTGTTGGGTCTACCAAGCTGCAGCCTATATGTAAATTTGACAATGCATTTAACCCAATGTTTATTCGTCAATCATACAAGTCAAACCCTTTCCAGGCTTGACAGATAATAAAAGTGTTTGCATGACAGTACAGTTGATGACATGTTTTCCACCCTACAACCCCTTTCCCAAGGGTATTTTGCACATGAGTGAATGTAATGAGCTCAACTGAAATTTGAACCCTGCTCTCCTGTTCCTCAATTCAAACTGCTACTTATTACTCCAGAGTGTCTTTCAATAATTTCTCCTCTTCTAATATTGTTCATTTTGTTTTGACAACTGCATGCTACACCAACCACAACACTAAGGCAATCATTCTTAAAGACAACAGATTTTCTGCAATATTTTAGGCATGCATCTCCCTAGCAAAGAGAGCAACAGATATAATTAATAAACAGAATAATCTTGCACGAGACCAACCATGTGAGCAATGATGAGGTTTTGGAAAGGATGGAAATGAAAAGGAAAATAATACTTAACATCAGCTGAAGTTCATGGAAAATGTAATGAGGAAAGAGGGCTTGGAGAATCTGATACTCACAGGTCAGATAAAGAGAAAGAGTAACAGACAAAAGCAGTGTGTGACATACTTGATAGGCTTGAGTAAATGGATGGTGGAGTAGGGTTTAGGAGATGCACTATGAGAAAAAATATTAAGAGTGACAAACTGATCCCTCACTTTGTGTCCATGCTAGTTTCTATACATTTATATTCTAGATTTATGACCTTAAGCAAATGGTTGGCAGAGCAGGGTTTGAGAGGGGTAACAAGAGTTAGGGTTCTAAGAGCTACAAGAGATAGGAAGATGTGGAATGCCATGATCGCCTACATTCTGAAGGGACATAGCACATAGAAGAAGAGTTATAAATAACTAATCAGTATTGAGAAGAGGTGCATTCATACCTAATCAGATTTTGATAAACAAGAAATTATAATCTGGATATAAAATGGAGGATCAGTTCTGTATGATAATCAATATATAAACTGATCCCCCACTTTGCGTCCATGCTAGTTTCTATACATTTATATTCGAGATTTGTGGGCTTTCGCAAATGGATGGCAGAGCAGGGTTTGAGAGGGGTAACAAGAGTTAGGGTTCTAAGAGCTACAAGAGATAGGAAGATGTGGAATGCCATGATCGCCTACATTCTGAAGGGACATAGCACATAGAAGAAGAACTAATCAGTATTGAGAAGAGGTGCATTCATACCTAATCAGATTTTTATAAACAAGAAATTATAATATGGATGTAAAGTGGGGGATCAGTTCTGTGTCATAATCAATATATAAACTGATCCCCCACTTTGTGTCAATGCTAGTTTCTATATATTGATATTCTAGATTTATGGGCTTGAGCAAATGGATGGCAGAGCAGGGTTTGAGAGGCGTAACAAGAGTTAGGGTTTTAAGAGCTACAAGAGATAGGAAGATGTGGAATGCCATGATCGCCTACATTCTGAAGGGACATAGCACATAAAAGAGTTATAAATAACTAATCAGTATTGAGAAGAGGTGCATTCATACCTAATCAGATTTTGATAAACAAGAAATTATAATCTGGATATAAAGTGGAGGATCAGTTCTGTATGATAATCAATATATAAACTGATCCCCCACTTTGCGTCCATGCTAGTTTCTATACATTTATATTCGAGATTTGTGGGCTTTCGCAAATGGATGGCAGAGCAGGGTTTGGGAGGGGTAACAAGAGAAAGGTTGTTAAGAGCTACAAGAGATAGGAAGATGTGAAAATCCATGATCGCCTACATCCTGAAGAGACGAGGCACAAAGAAAAAGAAGAAAAATCTTACGCTAAATATATCTTTTCTGTTCCAAATCTTATTTTTTACTTTACCAAATGTTGATGATGCTAAAACCATTCTTCTGTTCATATCTGCTAATATGTTCATATCAACATTTTTCCCGCCCTACAACTCCTTTCTCAGGGATATTTTGCACATGAGTGAAAGTAATGAGCTTGACTGGAATTTGAACTTGGCTCTCTGGTTTCTCAATTCAAACTGCTACCTATTACTTCACAGTGTCTTTCAATACTTTATTTTCTTCTAATATTGTCCATTTTTGTTTGTTGACTGCACGCTAAACCAACCGCAGGACCTAGGGTAATCATTCTTAAAGAAAACAGGCCTTCTGTAATCTTTTAGGCACACATCCCCCTATCAAAAAGAGCAACAGATTTTACTAATGAATAGAATAATCTTATACTAAATATATCTTTTCTGTTCTATATCTTCTTGAGTAGTTTACCAAATGTCGATGATACTAAAGCCATTTGTCTGTTTATATCGAGAGACTACTTATCCCAAGTGCATAAACATGTTTACCTTCTCAACATCTCTCTCCGTAGTTGTTAGTACATCTAAACAAGTGGAAATTACTTGGCATTTGGATGCATATATTTTCATGCCCCATGTTTTGTAGGCTTTTAGTAGTTCTGTCGACATCCAACAGGTATTATTCCATTTAAGAGCTCTTGATTTTTAAACGTTTTCTATTTCCACAACACTGCTATCTGTAGTTATTTCATCTAAACAAGGAGAAATTACTTGACATTTATTTTCATGTCTCATTTTTTGCAGGTTTTTTCTAGCTTTCCTGTTGACATTGGACAGAGATTATGCTTGTGTGTGTATATATATATATATATATATATATATATATAAAGAAGACTAGAGAAAAACTATATTTTTCTCACCTATACATTTTATCCAGTGATGGACTTTATCAAGGCAAAGAGATCGAATGTGTCGGCGAGAAAATATAGTAACCATACTATTCTTTTTCTTGAATTACAGTGAGGTAAAACAAGTATTTGGACAGTAAAAAAAAAAATGGATTTAGAATCATATATGGAAAGAAAAGCTCACAATATATTCATAAAACAATTATAAATGCAAATAAACAGCCAAAATAAATTATTTGACAAGTATATTTATTTTATATACAAATTATTAAAACAGGTAGTGAAAAAAATAACTGGACACAATATAAATTATGCTTTAAATGTGTTTAATATTTAGTTGGTCCTCCTTCATTTGCAACCACAGCTCTCAGTCTGTTCCTGTAGATCTCTACAAGTGCCTGGCATGATTTGGTGGGAATTTTAGCCCACTCTTCTTCTGCAAAAACTTTCAATTCACTGAGGTTCTTTGGTCACCTTTCATGAATCTGATTCTTCAGTGTTCTCCAAAGATTCTCTGTTGAATTCATGTCCAGTGATTGGCTGAGCCATGTCAACATGATGTTATTGCTTTGAAGCCATGTACGTGTTGCTTTGGTTGTATGTTTCACATCATAATCCTGTTGAAAAACTCAATCTGGTCAAAGTTCTAATTTCTCAACTGATGACTGCAAGCAATCTTCTAAAATCTGAATATATTTGCCTGCATTCATTGTACCCTGAATAATTTTCAGTTGTCCCATACCATTATATATAAAGCATCCCTAAACCATAATGCTACCGTCTCCGTGCTTCACAGTGGGGATGGTGTTCTTTTGATTGAATACTGTTCCATCCTTTCTCCAAACATGGGTAGCATCATTGTGGCCATAAAGTTCAATCTTACTTTCATCAGACCATAAAATTTGCTTATAATAGCCATCATGCTTTTGTAAATTAGTTTTGGCAAATTCAAGTCTGGATTTTAAATGACGTTCTTTTAGCAATAGGGTTTTGCGAGGAGAGCCAGATTTTAATTGTTGTCGCTGAAGTTCAGAACTTATGGTCCTCTTGCATATGTGAGTTCCTGCATTTCTGAGATCTTTTTGAAGTTTTCTCCGAGTCACAAAAGGGTAATGTTTTACTTACTGTACAATTTTCTGTGAAAATTTTTGTGATATTCTGCGCGGTGCACCTGTTCTTGGCATATTTTCATGAGTACTGAAGGCTTTCCATTTCTTAATTATGTACCCAACAGTGCTCACAGGTGTACATAGGTCTTTAGAAATCATATAATAGCTTTCTTTGTCTTTCTGTTCAGAAATAATTCGATCTTTAAGATCTTTCGACAACTCTCTTTGCTTTGGCATCCTGCAGTACTGTTAGTGCAACGTCTTGGGATGAACTGACCATCAAAATAGCTAACACCTTTAAGTATTGCACGTTCTAGACTATTCCATAAAATTCTAAAACATTCGAGCATGAAATATACTCAAAACATTAATTTTAAACATAATTTTGGAACTGTCCAAATACTTTTTTCACTACCTGTTTTAATAATTTGTATATAAAATATATATACGTGTCAAATAATTTTCTTTTTGCTGTTTATTTGAATTTATAATTGTTTTACGAATATATTCTGAGCTTTAGACAATGCTTTTCTTTCAATATATGATTCTAAATCCATTTTTTTTACTGTTCAAATACTTGTTTCGCCTCACTGTATAACCGAGTAATTTTTGCATATATATATATATATATATATATATATATATATATATATATATATATGCAAAATGGGTGTGTATAATGATAATATACATGCTAAAAAGTCTGCCTCCTTCTACCGAATGCCCATAGCTCAGAGGTAGAATAGCCGACTGACGCCAATTCAGTCAGGTTTCAATCCTGGGTAAAAAGCAATCGGATGTCTAACCGTACTGATGAACTGTGATACAACAAAACAGATCTGTTTGCGGATGACTATTTACGCTCTCACACCCTGATTGAGCACTCTGGTATATACGCATTGTTCATTCAGCAATGAATTAGAACACTCTCAGCTATTGGGCATGCATAATGATAATATACATGCTAAAAAGTCTGCCTCCTTCTACCGAGCGCTCGTAGCTCAGAGGTAGAATCGCTGGCTGATGCCAATCCGGTTGGGTTTTGATCCTGGATAAAACGTAATCGGATGTCTAACCATACTGATGAGCTGTGATACAGCGAAACAGATCTGTCTGCAGATGACTATATATATATATATATATATATGTATATATATATATATATATATATATATATGTGTGTGTGTATGTGTGTGTGTGACTGTTTCTATTTAATTGATGTCATATTTGATAATTCAATGAACTTTTTTGCAAAAATAATGAAGGAAAGTTTAAATCAGTTTATTTTCTTTAACCGTCATGCCAGTAGAAAATTTCTAAAATTGTATTTAAATATGGTAGTATTATGGAATTTTGGAGCCTCTAGAACCCTCTGTAACCTTCTAAAACTTTATGAAACCTTATTGTGTTATGCTATAGCTATAAACTATTTTTCTTTTAAATATGCAAGTACTATCCAATTAGATCATTCTTCTTCTTTATGTGGCATGACCTCTTAGGATGTAGGCAATCATGGCTCTCAACAACTTCCTTCTTTCTTGGAGTTCTGAATAAACTTTGTCTTTCTGTTATTTCTTTTAAGCCCTGTTCCACCATCTATTTACTCAAGTTCACTAAGTATGTTATACATCTCTTTCCTCTGTCCCTCTTGCTCACTATCTGTCCTGTGAGTATCAAATTTTCCAAGCCCTCCATCCTCATTATGTACCCCAAAAACCTCAACCATCTCTTCATGATATTAAGTATTAGTCTCCTTTTTGTTTTCATTTTCTACAAAACTTTGTTGTTGCTCACATATCAGTCTGTCAGTTAAGTGCCATACATGATACACACTTGAGCAATCATGTCTCTTTCAAGAGATGACTGACTGGGCAGAAGATTATCTTTCAGTAGGGTGCCATTAATTTCTGTGGTAGACTGGTTGCCAGTCAAGGCTATAGAACATAACTGGAGGGAAGAGATGGATTAATACCTTTTCCACGAGTATTTGTGCATAAGTGAATGCAATGAATTCAACTAGAATTCGAACTGGGCGCCATGATTTCTTGTTCCAAGCTGATATCCACTGCACCATAATGCTCACATATACAGCCCACAATATTCTCAGCATCCTTCTGTAAAACCAAATTTCTTTTCTTTCAAGTCTCTTCTTCATCTGTGTTATGGTGCCCTATCTACATTGGAATGAACTCTTCCTCTTTCATAAATACTAACCTGCAAGACTTCCTAAAGTAGGCAGTCGAGATGCAGTATAACTTTACAGTTCGAATGTTCACTTCTATCTGCTAATAACACTCTTATTTTGTATATATGTTCTGTTATTCCAATGCAGTGGTTCAACCTACCTTCTTCATTTTGTGACTTTCTTCCTGGCATGAACAGGCCACCATACTATCTATCTATTTATCTATCTATCTATTCATTAATAAAAAGTATTACATATTACATTACACCTAAATTCATATAAATACAAAAAATTGAGAAGCAGTAGTAGAAAACAACAGACCTGAAGAGTGAAGGCATCAAATAACACCACTCATTTGAATGACACACTAATCCACATTGCTACTTTGTGGAAAAGTATTATGGTACCCTATCTACAAGGAATGAACCCTTCCTCCTTCACATAATATTAACCTGCGTGACTTCCTGGTGGCATTTGAGACACAGTGTAACTCGACAGTTTGGACGTTCACTTCTATCTGCTGACTAATAACACTCTTATTTTGTATATAAGCTCTGTTATTCCAATACACTGGTTCAACCTACCTTCTTTTTTCATGTCTTTTTTCCTGCCCTGAACAGGCCACAAAAATCTGTGAGATCATCCAGCATTTACTGCCACATAGGAGGACTGATATTACATGGCAGTTCAGTACTCTTTTCTTTATTTCTGATAAAACAATTTATTTTATTATTGTTTATTTGAGTTGCTATCCATTATACCCCTCACACCTTCCCTCAGATAAGTGATTTTGAAAATGATTAACAATGTTTTGAACTGAACAATCCTATAAAAGTTTTCTAAAAATAGATTCCCCCAAGGGTCCAATAATCAATTTTCAGTTTGGAAAAGAAAAATATTCCCCAAATAAAACCTGTCAACAACTTAACTTCTCCAAGTGTAGTCAACAGCCGTCAAGAGATTGACAATGCTTATCAAGATAATACTGTAAATACATCACCAGTTATAATTAAGAAATAATTATTTATAATTCATTTTTTTCTTTTACAAGTAATTGTGTGGCAATTCTCACAAGCAAATTCTGTTATTCAATGAATTATGAAAAGCAAAGAGCTTATAATAGATATAATAATGACATCTTTAACAAACACAAAAAATAAAATTCTTCAGCAGAAAATAATATGTAGTGATTATATCAAATGTACAGAAGCTTAATATTAAAACTGACCATATCTCAGAACTCTCTGGAACAGTAGTGTACAAAAGAGGAGGTGATACCTAAACATCTAGAGCATCCAATCAAAGAGTGGAATAAAAATTTAGTTTTTGAAATTTGAAATAAAGTGTTTATTTCATGCTTCACCTTTTATTACATGTTTAAAATGTCTTCCTTTCTGACACTTTCCAGTAATAGGCCCTATAGCCCCCACTCCATCCTTAAGTCTTAGGGACATACAATCAAGCAGTTGGCCCCTGGTCTCAAAACAGAAGCATCATGAAATGCAGTTTTCCGTTACTGCCTAATGAAACTGATATGAAACCTGAATAGCAAATAAGTTCTTATATATATATATATATATATATATATATATATATATCTCCGAGTGAATACAGAACGAGGAAAAATTTACAATGTCCAAAACATTAATTTAAAACAGTGCTCGATATATAATATAGAGCTGTGAATATTTATTATAAATTATATTTTAGAACATGTACCAATTTTTATAGATATCCACTACAAATTGTACATTTTGTTTTGACATTGGACTTACAATGTCTCATCAGGTGGTGTGGAAAGGAATGGGAGGCCTCTTTTCTTATATTTGGCAAGTTGTGTGAGATGTTGGTGGGGTTAGTGATAAGGGAATAAGTCTTGTAAATTGTCTGTTAGAATTTTGAAGAAAGTGGGGTGGGTAGGGGATATAATTGATTAATGAAAGTGTCGGAATTTTATAGACAGATTTAACATTAGAAAATGGTGTATATGTTTTTATGGCTGCCTGGCTAGCCTTTACTCTTTGAGTTTATTAAAGCGGGAGAGTAAGGAGGTGTAAAGGTTGGGAAGGAATGGGATTGAACCTATCCTTCATGTTTATTTGTACAACTATAGAGTATTTTTGTATTTAGGTACAGTTTTTATAATTAATCTAATTTTGTATATTTAACCTTAATTTTGAATTTAGGAAATCACTTTTTTATAAAATTAGATTATAGCTTGTGGTGTGTAATAGGTAAAATTTGATGTAAGAGTGTTGTTAGTATTATAAAGATTTATCACCTTTAGCAGATCCTTGTGTTGGCTTTTGCAGTATTTGTTAGCATGATTGTCAGGTTAGTTCTTTAATGTGTTGGCAGTTTACTGTGGTTTCATGCCTCTGGTTTAAGAGTTTGTCGATATTCATGTATTTAATGATTTCAATTTTTCTTAAAGACAAAGGAAACATAGTTCCCTTATTGATTTAGCTGTTCTTGTTTAAATTAAGGTGTTTTATTTTCGTTTTTTAACTTCCAAAAGTATTTGGAAAGAGACGTCATGTTTTGTTTTTCTTTGTTAATGAAGGATGAGAGGTGATTGTAAAAGTGCCATTTAAATATGTTCATGGTGTTTCCAATATACATTTTTACATCTTTGGGGTTCTCCATGGATGAAATTGAACACATATATATTAGGTATTTAGTTAAACATTTATTAGGAATGGAGCATTGGTTTGGGTTTCTACAATTACAAAGTTTGTCATTATGGGGCAGACTGGTATTAGTGTTGGAGTTATTTTTGTTGTGTGCTTTTAATATTTTACTGTTATGTACTTTCATTATTTTTCCTATGTTGTTGGAGCAGCTATAGCTTAGTTTTATTGTATTCCTATTGAATATTTTGCTTAGGGGGTTATTTTTGGGAAAATGCTTATCTAATAGTTTAAGAAATTTATGTCCCAGTTTAAAGTTACCTACCTGATTAAAAGGAGGGTTATACCATATGATTTTCCTGTTTCTATTTATTTATTTATTTTTTTGAGCTCTTGAATTTTTCCACAAAGTTAATATTGGATGATTGATATCCAATGTCTTTAAGAATTTTATCATAAATTATTTTGTGTTTATTGAATACTTCTTTATTTGAGGAGTGTGTGTTAATGCGGCATTCCACTGATGATGGGATATGCTTGATAATGGATGGTGAGTGATTAGAATTGGGGTTTATATAGATTGGGTTAGAATTATTTTTTCAAGTAAGGTTGGAAAGTGTTCAATACTAAGTCTAATGTTATGTCTAGGAAATCAACTTGCTTGATTAGGGTTTATTACTACGTTAAGACCAAAAACTTTAAAGACTTTATGAATTAATTTTCTAGTTTTATCAACCTTACCTCCAGTAGATTTATTTATTACCATGAGTCCGTCATCTCTATAGAGTCCTATATTGTTGGTGTCAATTTCTTTATATGCTGTGAGGTTGTACAATAGGAATAGTCCAGCTAGATCCAAAGATTCTGCAGAATCCAGGGCTCCCGTGGATAAATCAAAATTATCCGTTGAATTTTTTGTCCACTGTTCATGTTATGGATGAGAACTGATTTTCTACAGTTCAAAATTATTTTGATTTCATCCTTTGAGATGTCTGAATAGAATTCCAGCTAGGATTAAAATTTCACCAATTTGGTGTCAGTTGGAGTTCTTATCTCTAAGATATCGGCGCATGGCTGAGAGAGGAAGAAATTTGTGTGTTATATATATGCGGAGTATACAAATGCCAGTCACCAAGAGAACTCAACTCATAATTGAAGAGTAATGCATAAATCAGATGTGGTAACTACTTTGAAAATTTTCCTCTCTCTCTAGAGAGCTCAATCATAATGAGAACATAATTTATTAGTCATTCACATATTTCACTAAAGATGAACATTAAAGTACTGTTGCTAAGTGTTTTATTTAAATTTTCTCATGTTTATACAAGGGTTTTCTTTTTGGGGCAAAAAGTGTTTAAAAATTATCTAAAAGTTTTGTATATCTGACTGCTTTCAGCTATTCTTTCAGCCATTATCAAGGACAATTTTCATTTTTATTTTTAGTCAATGTGTGGGTATTTTATGTATGTGTTTGTATTCATAGGAATTTTTTATTCTCCAAACACAGTCAGAACATTATGGCTGTGTTCATAGTTAATAGTGTTGGCTTTTCATATTTTATTATCAAAACTTCTATTATTTTTAATCTTTTTTTGAATGTGGATGAGGCTATTATACTTATATTTTCTACCAGTAAAATTTCAATGGAGTTTAGTAAGTTTTCATGTGTGTGTGTGTGTGTGTGTGTGTGAGGGAGGTTAATATATGTGTATATATATATATTTTAGAACATGTCCAAAATACAATCTACTACAAAGTGTACATTTTGTTTTGACATTGAAAGGACAATGTCTTATCAGGTCGTAAACACTTTCTGGTAGTAAACACCATTTACTACCTGATGAGACATTGGCTTTTCAATGTCAAAACAAAATGTACACTTTGTAGTAGATTGTATTTTGTACATGTTCTAAAGTGTAATTAATAATAAATATTCATAGCTCTATTTCTATATTGAGCACTGTTTTGAATTAATATTTTGAACGTTGTTAATATTTTCTTTGTTCCTTATTCATTTGGATATATATATATATATATACATATATATATATATATATATATATATATATATATATATATATATTTGTATATAGTGTTTGATTGTGATATTTAGTGCCAAGGTTGTTGTTTAATCAGTGGTTTGCCTGATGACATTTATTTTGATAAGCATGTCTTTGACGGCAAAATGCTCAATATTGGGATTATGACATCCTCACTTGTCAGGGCTATCTGATGAGAAAAACTCTTTGTATATTTTTACAAATATATGTATAGTTCTGATGGTAACACCCTGTTTAAGTCTTAACATGGATTATTGCTGTCAATGCATATAACTAAACACACAGAAGTGACGGGAGTTTCAAGCATGCACACAATCCTATCTCAAAAAAACAAAAAAAAATCTCTCTAATTCTGGGTTTTGTGTGAAGCTTCTAAAGAGACAGTGAGTCACTTGAAAGATAAACCAATAAATAAATTTTCTTATCACAACTCTGTCCTCATAAGGGATCAGTATGATCCCCGAGAGCAGCTTAAATACAGTAGCTAAGTTATCCAACGATGCATCTGTTTTTTTATTAATGCGATTCTAAATCATTGAGGGGGCATATATACACAAATATGTGTGGACAGGTATATATGAAAAATAAGTTTATGTGTGCACAAATGTACATGAAAAAAACGTCTCTGAAATGGGTATATACACGTGTATGTATCTACGTATATACAGGGTGCGATAAATAAATTGTCGTCTAAATTATGACAGAATGAAAACAACACTGACATGTCATTTTAACATATGTTTACAAAAACTCTGCAAATATATCTTGAAATTCTAAAGAGTAAATTTATTCAATTAAATCTCCTGCAAATCTTCTGGATTCTTTTGTTGTTTTATGTTTGTGCCAGAATCTCTGTCTTCAGTGCATCTTCCATATTGCAAGGGGTTCTGCTGGTCTTAACTGTGCCCCACACATAATAATCAAAGATGTTGTAGTTTTGGGAGTTGGGTGGCCAGATCTAAGAGCTAATGGTCTCGCAGAAATTGTCTGACAGCCATGGCTGGGTTTCAATGCTTGTGTGGCATGGTGCAGAGTCCCTTCTCTCAATCAGCTGTTGAAATATCCATCTGTTTCTAAAGAATTAATGGAGTTATAATATATTTGGTCTATTTTATAACCCAGATATAAGACACCATGATATATGAGAAACCCCCCCGGATACAGCCCCTCTTATATCCGGGTTTCTCTTATATCACGGTGTCTTATATTCGGGTTATAAACTAGACCAAACCTGATATAAGAGAAACCCAGATATAAGAGGACTTTTATCTGGTCCCGACAACTCTCTTATATCAGGGTTACACTGTATATAAATGGAAATGTTACTTTAGTCTGTTAAAGTCCAAAAAGACAAAACACATCACACAAAGTTTTTTCTTTTTCCACTTATTTTACCAACATTATTCTGGTATATAAAAATGAACATATGTTTTCTCCGATATAGCTAGATATGTAGAAGTACTGGTAATGTAGCAATTATCATTATAAAATAAGAAATTTGTGTGGCAATTTCAAGTCCCAATCTAGTGTTCCAGTTGACATTCACGCACGTATCCTCAGGCTGCCTGAGGATTGCACATACATGCATGAAACTTTTAGTTTCTGTTGGTCAGGTTCTAGCAGGAATGCACTTATATAAATAAAAACAAGAAAAAGCAGAAAAGCAAAAATCCTGAAGAGTGAAAACATCACAATAATGCTTTCATGAAACTTTGAAGTCAACATAACTAAAAAGACACTTCTCAGTTAAGTGAAAAACCACATTAATCCTATTAATGCTCTATCTCTATCTTGGTATTGTGCACTTTATGACAAAAAATAGGAAACCTGCTTGTCAAAAACACCTTTATATTCGTAAACTACTGAAAAAACAGCAATTTTGCTACTAAGCATCATTACAATTGTACACTATATATATATATATATATATATATATATATATATAGCGGGTATCTTATCTTATTTATTCTTTTCTAGTTGTAGTAGGATTCCGTTCTAGTAAAGGGTAATTGTATACCGTGCAGGTTAACAGAATTTGGCATTGTGGGAAGATAGCCCACTATAATTCATAAAATGATTATAAAATCAAGAAAGGCAATTTGAGTATAAAATAACATTTATATATATACACATATCAATTTATGTTTTTACAATTAAAATAATACTTGAATATAAGTCCAATGGAGGTTAGAATGTTCTTGGAAAATATAATGCTGAAAAGATAAAAGACTAAGGAGTGTGGAAGTGTCTTGTAGGTAAGGGGATGCTAATTTTGAAGTTGCCGCTTCTAAGGTCAGTAAGTATCTTTGAGGAATGTCTTTGAAGAGGTCAGTCCAGATGTCCATAAGTGCTTTTGAAACAGGGAGAAAGAAAGAGGTCAGCATAGTAGCTACTCGACTTAAGTCAAGGGGATATTAATTACACTCTTCTCCTCTCGTTTTCCTGTCTGTCTGTCTGCTTTTTGTCTCAGCTTTTTATATCTTCTTTTTGGATCAGACGCTCGTTTTGAATTTCACGCTTGTATTTGATTCCGGGCTTCCCATTGGCTGGTAAATAAAATTCGCATAGGCTCGTGAAATGGAAATTTGATATTTGGTTAATTTTTATTTTTCAACCAGAACATCTGCGCAAACTTGGATGCGCGACGATGAGTTTTATTCATTCTCTTTCTGATCGGCATAGAGCCAACATCTGGTCTTGCTTTTGCTCGGTCGGTATCACCACATATTAATAAACTAGCAATATAGCCGGCGTTGCTCAGGTGTAATGAAAGCTTTAAAACTAATCCATGATCCTAGAGCTCAGACTCTTTGGACATTGGCACAAAAGACTAAAAACTCTACTAGGCAACGACAATAATATAACAACCGCAGTTTGCAAATTTGCAATATGGTTCTATGACGTCACACCGTGTGATAGCACAAAATGACAACAGAACCATGTATTCAAATGCAATGTGTTATGACCAGATTTAAACGTGATTTTATTAAGTGTGGGTTGTTTGGATTTAATGTACATGGCCTCCAATATCTGAAGGTTCTTTTTACTAAGGATTATTGTATTATGAAGTAAAATCTGTCTGATATTACCTACATGTTTATGTTTTTCTGAGAAATATTGTTTAATTGTACTCTGATCAGAAAGCTGATATGTAAATCTACGGGAGAGTGTGGTTGTAGTAAAACCAATATATGTACCCAGTACATATATTATCCAAATGTTGGAGAATTTTTGTCTTTATTTTCAACTGAAATTAAAGCCAAAATAAGATGTTTAGAACGGCTCATGATTAAACATAATAGACATTCATTGTCTCTTATATTTAACAGTATATATATATATATATATATATATATATATGCAGGTTTCATTGAATAATATAGCCAAGTTTTGTCTGTTAATTTTGTGTAGGATCCGTTCGTACTGTCTGATATACTTGATGGTGATATCGTTGAAAGACAACAAAAAAATCACAGTAATTGTTGATTTTTTTATCGGGTCTAAGCTTTCGGCTCACATAAGCCATTATCAAAGAATAAATATTAACACACAGTAAACATAGAACATTTAAGTTATTAACAATAAAGAGAATTAAATTGAAAATATAAGTCCATCCCTACCGTGGCGGATGGCCGAAGACAGTGACAAAATAGTGGCGTTGTGGCTCCTGATCTGATTACAGGCATTTGAGTACGTTATTGGAAATATCAAAATTGATTGTCTTCAAACCAGGTTTAAATTGTTTAATGTAGATTATTTTCTTGTTTAAGTATGTACGTGTTATCAACGAGCGTTTTTCTCTTGATAACACGTACATACTTAAACAAGAAAATAATAAACAGAAACTAAAAATCCTGGAAGCAATCTACATTAAACAATTTCCCTTCTCTGATTCCATGCGTCGATGGCTTAGGGAGTAGCGACTCCGACTGACACCAAATCGGTTGAGTTTCGATCCTGACCAGAAGCAAGTGGATGCGTCTAGCCACACTGATGAGCTGTGATACAGCGAAATAGGCTTGTATGTGGATGACTAATATATATATATATATATATATATATATATATATAGTTAATTAATTAATTTTGGGTCATAATTAAATTAGAGCAGTACACAGTTGTATTAAAAAGTGTTTAATACAATTATATTATAGAACTTTTTAATATGTTTCATTTGAAAATGAGTTATTTTGCAACCTCAGTTTCTACATTTTGGTGTCTTCAGGCATTTTGCAATAACTGATTTTACTGTTTTTCAAATGCTCACATGACAGGGATCCTTTATGAGTGCACTGTTTTCAATATTAGCAGAAGTTACTTAAAATGAAAGTGTTCCAAGAACTTCCCCTAATATTAAAAATTGTGTGTTCATAAAAGATCCCTGTTATGTAAGCATATGAGAAATGGTAAAAATCAGTTATTGTAAATCGCCTGAAGACACCGAAAGGTAAAAGCTGAGGTTGCAAAATAACTCATTTCTAAATTTTAAAACAAATTATATATATATATATATATATATATATATATATATATAACAGTACAGTTCAAAAGTTTGAGGCTAGCCCTGGTAATTTTTGAAACTGGCCCCAAAAATAGTTATTTTGAATAAGATAAAATAATTATATATGCTTAAAAAAAATTTAAAAAATTATTACACATTTTATTATGACAAAAGGAACAAAAGTATTTTATGATTAGGTTTTGCTTTTATTAAAATATTCTCCTTTAGCCTTGATTATTGAAGCACAAATTTTTTACATAAATTGCAAAAGTTTCTGAAAATATAAGTCTGATAAATTGGTTTCATTCTTTTTTCATTCATTTTTTCATTCATTTTTCAATGACTCTTTTTCATTTTTTGGAGGCCAAGATTTTGCTCTTCTGTCAAGTTCATTCCATGTTAATTCTGGTGGGGGTTTCAAACTTTTGAACTGTAGTATGTGTGTGTGTGTGTGTGTGTGTGTGTGTGTGTGTGTTTATTTGGTATCTGGTCACTTGTATCCAAGGATGCCTGTCTACCAGTGCGGCTAGCTAATCAGGCACATTTGAGTTTATACAACATCCAGAGATATAATTTTTCATGTAAACTTACAATGCATACATAAAACAACCTAGATATTCAGTTAAAAGTAAAATAAAATTCATCCTTGATAATGGCTAAAAATATAGCCGAAAGCAGTTACATAAATAAAACATTCAGACAATTTTCTGTAATTTATGTACTGAAAAGAAACAAATAAGATCTCATGAAAAATTATATAAAAACTTAAACACAGCACTTTGTCTTTGTCAGTCATTTTTAACAAAACTTACATGCACACACACAAACATATATGTGTGTGTGTGTGTGTGTATGCAAAAGCATATGCCAAGAATGGAACAGAATAAAGGGGACAGGAATAAAAAAAAATATAGTTTTCCTATTGTATTCTTTATTTAACTCTCTCTCTCTATATATAGTATATATTAAAAGTTTACCAAGTGCCAATAGCCCAGAGGTAGAATCGCCGACTGACGGCAATTTGGTTGAGTTTCAATCCTGGGCTAAAATCAATCAGAGTCTAACTATACTGATGAGCTGTGATACAGTGAAACAGATCTGTCTGTGGATGACTATTTACGCTCTCACACCCTGATTGAGCACTCTTGAAGAATGGTAGACTTTGAAAAACGGTAGCTACTCTGGCATGTATGCATCGCTCATTCACTAATGAATTAGAGCACTCTAGCTATTGGGCATGTATAATGATAATATATGCACTAAAAAGTCTGCCTTCTTCTACTGAGCGCCTATAGCCCAGAGGTAGCATTGTCAACTGACACCAATTTGGTCGGGTTTTAATCCTGGGTTAAAAGCAATCGGAGTCTAACCGTACTCATGAGCTGTGATCCAGCGAAACATATCTGTCTGTGGATGACTATCTATATATATATATATATATATATATAGGCTATATTAGAAAAATATATATATATATATATATATATATATATATATATATAGGATATATTAGAAATATATATATATATATATGTATATAGGATATATTAGAAAAAAAAAATATATATATAGGGCATATTAGAAATTATATATATCTTTTTATATATTTTGTATATACGTGTGAATATATGTATGTTTATATATGTAATATCGTAGTATATGTGTGTGTCTATATATATTTATAAACCTTTATGAACATTATCATACCAATATTGGTATTTATATATGCATAATATACATACATAATTACTTATCTATATAAGTACACTTAAACATGCAATTGTGTAGATTTATGGTCTTTAGCAAATTTTCTTTGACAAAATACACTTTCTGTCTACACAAACATCAAACAAAAAATCTATTCATAATTACAAATTTAATGCCTGCAGAAGCTTTCTAAGATTTCTTTCCCCGAAAAATGTAATTATAAACCATGATTTGTTTCCTAACAAGAGGAATCAATGTACAATTTCCCAGTAGAAGCTTGAGTAATTAAATATTGGCCAGATGATGTTAAGTCTTATATTGACAAACACACTATGCTCAACTTGGTAAGGCTTTTACTCAATTAATCACCACATTAGTTTAATTATAAAACAAACATAATTGGAAATTAATAAGAATAAAATTGATTAAATATCCATCGCAATTGTAGATTAATGCTTGAATCATATTGCAAAAGAGATCACATTAAAGTGCATAGAACTTTTTTCTTTACTTTTTTAAGAAGAAATAAAGATAAAATTTTACAGCATTAGAATTATATGGGTGGACTCATGTCAAAAATTATAAAAAATCATGTCAAAAATTATATGGGTGGACTCATGTCAAAAAATGACGGTAAAATATTTATATTGATATGCCATCTAAAATGACGGTAGCATATATATTGATGTACCTACTATTGAGCATCTTATATTAACACATAAGAAAAAAAATCAAAATAACATATTGAGTGTGACAGGAGGAATATATATATATATATATATATATATATATATATATACACACACACACACACACATAAAAAATAACACAAAATATTTCTTGATATGCCATCTAAAATTATGACAACATATACATTGATGTACCTACTATTGAGTATCTAGCATTAAGACATAAGAAAAAAACAAAATACCCCCCTGAGCGCAACAGGTAGGATATATATATATGTGTGTGGGCACGTGCTGTCAAAGATTATGGTAAAATATTTGTATCAATATGCCATCTAAAATGACGGCAACATATATATTGATGTAACTACTATTGAGGACAGAAGGGATATATATATATATATATATATATATATACACACACACACAAGTGGGCCAGTGTGATAAAAAATAACACAAAATATATTGATATGCTGCCAAAAATGATGGCAACATATATATTGATGTACAAGATAAGGAAAAAACAAAATGTTCCTCCCTCCTGAACAGGACAGGATATATATATATATATATATGAATGGGCCTATAGCATCAAATATTATGGCAATATATTTATATCAATATGCCATCTAAAATGACTGCAACATATATATTTATGTACCTACTATTGAGTATCTTACATTAAAACATAAGTAAAAAAACAATATAATTCAAACTCCTGAACATGACAGAAGATATATATATATATATATATATATATATATATATATATATATATGTGTGTGTGTGTGTGTGTAGACATACATATACACAAATAAACAACAGCATTTATTATAACAGACAGCATATATTTTTCACTATTCAATGACATAATTATTGCAAAAGGGTAAAATAAGGTCCTGTTAAAGAGCAAACATGCGGCAAGAGCTTTCATAACTTTTAGTAAAGTTTAATAACTGGTAATAAAGTGAGTGAACTGAGCCGGCGCTGCCTTGCTATTGCCTCCCTAATAGTCATATCTGGCACATAAATGACTCAGGAATCCTGAACCTGCACATTGGTGGAGGGGCTTGTGTGGCCCCGTGACTCTGAGAATTATGCTGTCTGTATTTTGCTGCCAAGAATGTCATAACCAGTAGTTTAGAAACTACTGCTTATGACACCCTTGGCAGCAAAATCAAAAACGAGAACAGATCAAAGAACAGATCTCAATGACAATAGCGAATGGATAGTGATAGCAGTTTTTTGGAAGCTTTTAGTTCTGAACCTGCCTATTTGCGATCAGCAAAGAAGAAATTAAATTTTTGAATATGAGATAACACTGCTGACAACAGGAATTATATATAAACATTGCTGATAAGAAGGATGTACATTACAGAGCAATGGTTAACAAGCTAACTATATTGAGTTTGATCTTTGTTGGGTCCTTGTTGCTTTGTTTCTTTGTTGATTGATCGAGTAATTTTCTGTTACTTATCAAACCTGTCCAGGTTATTTAAAGCCAGAAAATACTATACTTTTAAATTGTAAGAATGTTTTTGGAGAGAGATAATAATGGTTAAGTGATACAAATCTTACTAATTAACCCATAGGTAAGGGAAGAAGAGGTGGATTCTCAAGAGTATTTGTGTGTAAGTGATTATAACAAACTCAATGAGAATAGTGACTCAGCTCACTGATTAAAAATTCTGAGCCATTATCCATTACACCACCTGCACATCCAGGTTTACTCTTCTTAATAGTGTTTTTTTGACTTATTCTCTACAACTCAAACAGCCATTGATTCTTTGTGGATTTATTGCCTAGATTGTGGTGAAATAATTAATAAAAAAGAAATTGGTACAATGGATAATACCATACCTAAAACAGAGGTAGAAGGTTTATTGTGAAAAGTGGCTGAAAATAAAGTTTGATTCAATAATAAAATAAAGTTTGATGCAGTAATAAAATAAAATCTGATGTAGTCATAAAATAAAGTCTGATGCAGTAATAAAGTTTTATGTAATAAAATAAAGTTTGATGCAATAATAAAATATGCAGTAATAAAATAAAGTTTAATGCAGTAATAAAATAAAGTTTTATGTTATAAAATAAAGTCTGATGCAGTAATAAAGTTTTATGTGATAAAATAAAGTTTGATGCAATAATAAAATATGCAGTAATAAAATAAAGTTTAATGCAGTAATAAAATAAAGTTTTATGTTATAAAATAAAGTCTGATGCAGTAATAAAGTTTTATGTAATAAAATAAAGTTTGATGCAATAATAAAATATGCAGTAATAAAATAAAGTTTAATGCAGTAATAAAATAAAGTTTTATGTTATAAAATAAAGTCTGATGCAGTAATAAAGTT
Source organism: Ascarosepion bandense (assembly GCA_037127315.1). Lineage (NCBI taxonomy): Eukaryota > Metazoa > Mollusca > Cephalopoda > Sepiida > Sepiidae > Ascarosepion > Ascarosepion bandense. The sequence continues at coordinate 5,401,800 of JBBBDQ010000707.1, forward strand.
TTATGTAATAAAATAAAGTTTGATGCAATAATAAAATATGCAGTAATAAAATAAAGTTTAATGCAGTAATAAAATAAAGTTTTATGTTATAAAATAAAGTCTGATGCAGTAATAAAGTTTTATGTAATAAAATAAAGTTTGATGCAATAATAAAATATGCAGTAATAAAATAAAGTTTAATGCAGTAATAAAATAAAGTTTTATGTTATAAAATAAAGTCTGATGCAGTAATAAAGTTTTATGTGATAAAATAAAGTTTGATGTAGTAATAAAAGTAGCAGATTATTAGTAAAGCAAAAAAGAATATAATCATTACAAAAGAAATAGTTTCAGGAAGAGCAACTAATATCAACTGTATGGCTGAGATATGTAAATGGTACCTTTAAACCCTGACTTTATCAGTTAGCTGTACAAATACTACTTGGAATAACAGGATATCTCAACCATTAGAAGTCACCACCTGTGGAGCAACAGTATACCAGATGAATACCTTCAAATATCTTCAGTACTGGGCATGATGGTAAACTGCATTCGGCAGCAAAGGAGGTTGTGAGGAGCATAGAACCAACTCTTAATTGTTGTTGCTGTTCTCAGGTCCACCCTGACCCGGAGTGGTAGCACCTGTTAGGGTCCCAGCTATGGGCAAATAGTTAACCCCCGCCCAAACTGGGGTCAAAACACTATGAAAGTATAAAAATAGACTTTTATAGAAATATATACATAAAAATAGACTTTTATAGAAAGATATTCATAAAAATAGACTTTTATAGAAAGATATACATTTTTGAAAGAAAATATTACTAACAATACATTTTTGAAAGAAAAAAATTATTACCAGCAATACATTTTTGAATAAAAAACTAGAAGACATCTTCAGTTTTCTAAAATAAAATAAAATTTTTCATCAAAATCTGACTAAATCAACCTTCTCACTATAACCAAACATTAAAAAAATACCTTAAAACCTCACCATTTTGGCATTAAATAAACCACACACTTATTCATATATAAGCATATATATAGACAACATATAATCAGAGGATACGCATAGCGGCGGATGTCAACAAAAGTTTGAAGATACATTCAGTCTGACAGTTGGATTGCAGACCCATAAATTTGAAACGTAAAGAAGGTTGGTTAAGAGAGAGAGAGAGCGTTAAAAAGAAAGGGAAAGTATCTTAAAGCGTAAATGAAAAGGGAAGAAGAAGAAAGAAGAGAGGAATAAATTTAAAATAGAAAGAAAAGATGATAGGAGAAAATGAGAAAATAAGAATAAATAAATAATATAAACTAATATAAATAAATAATATAAACTAGTATATATATATATATATATATATATATATATATACCAAACAAGGTGATAATGTCACTAAGATGCAAGAGAGGTTACTGGGAATGAAAGAGAATGAGATGACTTTAGAAGGAGCTTGAAGCCCAGTTCTTAACAGGAAACAAGGGGTAAACCTTTATGCCTGTTCAAAAGACCAGAGAGTAGTGTGAACCAGACCATAGGCAAACCTATCTACCCTTATTGAAAGAACAAAAACGTAAATAAAATGTCTTTAGAGTTTAGGCAGAGACACTAGAAGCATAGAGTTGAAGTAGGCTTTAGAAGGAACCAGAAGCCCATTCCTACAAGAATGGGCTTCTGGAAACAAGAAAGAAATCTCTACACCTGTTCCAAAGACCAGAGAGGTGTATGAACAATACAATAGGCAAACCTATCTACTCCTATTGAGGAGAAAAAGTAATTAGTTAATATAATTTTAGAGTTCAAATTGAGATCTTAGAAGTATAGAGTTGAAGTAGACTTTAAAAGGAACCGGAAGCCCAATCCTAAAACAGAAACAAGGGATAAACCTCTACTTCTATTCAAAAGTGTAAACCAAATGGTAGGTGAACCTATCTACCCCTGTTGACCTGAAATTTCTTCATGAGCATTAGATATAAATAAATATAATTTATTAATAAATATAAATTTATATTCTATAAATACTTTCACGGCTTCTGCTCCAATGAACTTAGATCACTGGTGCCCCCTAAATACGAATTTGCACGAGATACTAGATTAGCAACTAGATCCCACCCTTTTACAGTGAAACCGATATAATGCAGCCGTAACTTCTACTCCAACAGTTTCTTTCCTCACACTTCCCGACTGTGGAATTCTCTTCCAAACGATTGCTTCCCCGACGGCTACAATCTCCAGGAGTTTAAATGTAAGATCAATAGACACGTCCTAACACACTAACCTGCTCCCATTCTATCAAGCACTCTTCCCATCTGCCTAACCCTCATCCTCGCTATCCTTACTCATCTGTCACCTTCCTCCTGACATTCCCTATGTCTAACCACTCCTTCTCTTTACCTTTCCCTATGTAGCCCCATGCGCAATAGTGGCAGTGGAATGCCTTGCTTGGGGTGAGATGATTAAAAAAAAAAAAAAAGATGACAATGATAAGTTTGGGACCATTTAAAAGCTTTATCTATATACAAATGTACTTTGAGTTGTTTGAGTACTCGTGAGGTGCTGAAAAGTTCTTTGCCAAACCAACTTCCCTAAAATCAGTTTTTCAATGACCAAAGAAGTGAATATGTGAAACAGCATGTACCTTCCATGACTCTTAGCTAGCCATTCTCTTTGGTTAGGCTGGGAATATATCCGCACCATCATCATTATATTATTTGGTAAATGTTTAAAACGTTTATCTACATATAAATGCACATTGATTTTTTTCTTATTTCAAAATGTCAATATAAACATCATTTGCATCTGTAAATATGCAAATGTTAAGATAAGTGTCGAGGTGGATGAATTTGAAATAAGCTACATAGAAAAGTTATTCTTGTATTCTTGCTGGGCTAATTTTGGAAATAGGAAACCTGATTTTAATCTCTCAACATCTGTCCCATGACCAAGTATGGTAAGGCGACTCTCCAGTTGAGCACCTGACTAGCTCCCTCCATATAACTCTGTTGCATGTTAATGTTTGTGCATCAGTGAATGGTCTTTCAGTCCAGTCAGTATCATCAGCCTATTTTTGATTGTCTCCCGGTTCTTCACTTAACTAAGATGGAACCTTTTAAGAAAGCAGTAGAAAAATCGTTGGCTCTGATGACATTTTTCTTTTTAGCCCATCGCTCCTAGTGGAGCATAGGCCATTGATGACTCCTCCCTATCACACTCTGTTCTGGAATGATTTGTTGTTGTCAATGCTTCTGTAACATTTTATGGGTACGGTGGTCCAGGTTAGTTTTGAATTCAGAGTTTTTAATTCTCCCAGACCGGTTGACACCCAAGGCTACAGAACCCAGTATGTCCTGCTATTTATCCATAGCTGGGAGGAGTAGAGATGGATTCATACCTTTCCCAATGGTATTAGCACATCAGTGAATGTAATGAATTTGACAGGAATTTGAACTTGGCTCTCCAATTCCTCAATCAAGGCCACAATCCATTACTCTACTGTGCCATATAATAATAAAAAAAGAGATGGATTCATGCCTTTCCCAAGGTTGGTTGGTTGTTTTGTTTTTATGGCATATCAACCTCAGCGGGTCATTTAATACCAACTAAATTTTATTTATTTATTGCTGGTAATACCTTTTCTTGTTCAACAATTTATTGTTGTTCTTATATAAGTTTTGTGTCTAGCAATACTTTTTTCTTTTCGAGTATCAAGGTTCACTGGGATTTGTTTTTAAGGGCAGGGTCCCCAAGTCCTACCCTTGTTATTTAACCCATAACTGGAGGGAAGGGATGGATTAATACCTTTCCCAAGGATACCAGTACTTAAATGAATGCAGGGTATTCAACTGGAATTCGAACTCCGCTCACTGATTTCTCTTTCCGAGTCGATATCCACTGCACCACAACACACATCCATCACTAAGCACTTACAGCACCTGGTATTCCCAAGCAGTCACCCATCTAAGTACTGACCAGGCTCAACATTGCTTAACTTTGGTGATTGAGCGAGAACCGGTGTATTCAATGTGATAGGCCTTAAGCCGCCTTTCCCAAGGATATTAGCATGTAAGTGAATGTAATGAACTTAACTGGAATTCAAACTTGGTTCTCTGATTCTTCAATCCGAGCTGCTATCCATTGCTCTACCAGGCCTAGCTTCTAATGACATTTATGTATTATTTAAACTTTCTCTTCTTGGCACCAGGGGTGTGCAGGTGGCATAATGGAGAGCAGATTTGAATGAGAAGTTGGAGAGCAGAGTTCAAATTCTTGTCAGCTTCATTACATTCACTTACATGTAAATATCTCTGGGAAAGGTATGAATTGATCTCCCCCCTAACTATAGGCTAAATAGTATGATTTATATTCAGAAAAATTCATTATTGCTTGTAACAACATTCTAATGCCATATTAACTCCCAAAACTAAATTATTCAGGCAATTCAGAATATGTTTTGACTTTAAATAACCCACAAAAAGTTGATAAATCATAAAAAAAACAATTCAATATTGAGAGTAGGTAAGAGATCTTCCACATAAAGCTGTTAGTCTGAATTTAAAATTTGTGTATTTAGACAGCAAATTTTCTTTTAGACATGTCAGATTAAATAAATTGCAAACATTGTGTCTGCTTATTTCTGATAAAATCTGTTCATACTCACGAATAATCTTTCATGTATTATATTTGAAAGATGTCAGAAAGGAGCTGTAATGGTGGCATATATTATTATCATTTATTTCTCAATGTTCCCAAGTACTTTCAATCTTCTTTCGAGATCATCTTCAGGGGTGTGAGTTGTGGTAACAAAAAATAACTGCAAAACTGTGTTGCTAAAAATGACTGTAAATTTTTTTCTTGCTTCAAATATAACAGTTGACAAATTGCTTAGCATTCATTAATGCATGAAAATTATTCAAAATGATATTTTTTAATATGCTGTAATGTCATCATCATGTTAAAGCATGAAAAACTGCAGTATTAACACTGGGCATGTGTCCTTAAAGACAGTGGATATTGAAATTGGTTAGATCCTATGATTTGACTCAAAGAGTTGTGAGTTCAATACTAGGCTACAGCAGTGATGAACAAATAACTTGCATAGTTAGAGAGAGATAACTCATTACTTCCAATTGAGGCATTACTATGCAAAGAATGAGAATGATATATCCAAGTAATTGTAATAAAGGGTTCAGGTAAAAATTTCTAGCACCTGAAGAAGGTCAGAGCGTACAACGGCTGAAACATCGTACAAGTAGCAACAAAGATAATGACAATAATTCAAATAAGGAAAATACTGTAAATACTACCTCATCTCAGAAATATAGACAAATACACGAAAAAGTATTTTTTACAAACATTTTAGAACATTACTACAGTATTCATAGCTGATTTTATTGTGACAACTTAAGTTTTTTAATGAATATTGCCTCAAGAATCTGTAGTTTGATTTTGTTGTTTTCTTGGTTTAGGATAGTTGTGTTATCTGAATTTAACTACTGAAGACCAAAAGGATTCAGAAAATCTGTAATTTGTAGTTAACTAAGGCAGGAAATGGTTTGTAAATTTGAATGCCTCCAAAACAAATTTGCTTTTCTTTGACCACCATAGAGAAACTTTTGTGCCAGTCATCAGCATCGCTGATAAAAGTCTCCTCAAGAGCAACACACTGGGCCTTCTTGGCCTCACTCTCTCAACCGACCTGAAGTAGAACAAAAATATCAGATCTATAACTACATCAACTGTTAGGAAGGTTGGGCCTCTGTGTCGGACCAGAATGTTTTTTCTCATCAGAATCCATCTGGCATATTTATGAATCTACCATTCGTTAATGTATTGAGTACTGTTGCCACATCTGGTCGGGGGCTAATGCTATTCTTTGAAGGATCTGCAATATAATCAGTTCTGTCTTGGCATCCTGACTTTTGTTTACTTGCTTTTCTGATAACTAAAAGCCAAGTGTTCTCTTCTGATTATTCAGAGCAAGGTAATGAAAAAAAAAAAAAAACTAAACTTATTCATAAATGGAACTCTGTGTGTGTGTGTGTGTGTGTGTGTGTGTGTGTGTCCGTTAGTCCAAAACAGCTGAACTGATTTTCTGGAAAATTTACACAGTTGTACTATAAGCGTCTGTGAGTGTTCTTAGCTAGGTTTTGTGTTGAGGTACCCACGATAAATATTGATAATTGAAAAAATCAGGTTATAGAAGGAGTGGTCTGATTTTAATCAAATTTGATACACTCATAGACAAAGACATAAGAAATGATATTCAGAAGTTTCAAGGTTGCAGTTCTTACAATAGTGCAGAAAATCAATAATATATATATATATAAAAGGCAAGATGTTTGTGCGTGTGTGTCTGTTGATCTGCTTGTATGTCTGTATTTTTTCAGCCCTTTTATTTTAGTTTTTGCTTTGGGTTTGGCTCTAAGTAGGTATAATTATAGTTCTTAGTCTCAGCCATGATACCATTTACTCAGAGGACTTATTTAGCCTTCAAAATTCAGTTTATGATGAAAAAAACTTATTTGATATCGATAGCAAGAAATCAAAACTCCTGCCTAAAGAAAGAAAAATTAAAGCTGACCTGAGCCTAAGAAAAGGACATAAAAACCCATCAAAGGGACTTCTTCATCAGTCAGTCAGTGCACCAGCCACGATTCACAACACTTGTTGAGGCAGACTTTCCATCTCCAATGACATCTGCCAAAGACTGAACCCTCCCTTTCCTTCCGTATACCTCCACTGATGACTTTTATGATTCTACTTATCCCTTTCTTTTAATGAGAGATGTTTGCACTCATTTGCCACTTGTGTTTTTTGCTAAGATAATTATTTATTTCCTAAACCTTTATTGTTTCTTTTTTGTTCTGTCACCATACATTTTATATAACACAACCCACATTTGCTTGACATTTGATTGACTACTATGTTTTCCGTCCGAAATTCTAAATAAGATCATCTGCAGAAAAGCAGAGCATAAAACATGTTGTGAATATGACAATAAAGACAAAGACAACATTTCAAACAATGTAAATATTTTAAATACCAAATCTCAGAAATATAGACAGGTAAGTATTGGTTCAAGAATCTTTACTGACAGCAAACCACTTGCATACAGACAGGTAATAAATTGAGTAGATATACAAAGATAGAAAGGGGCATAAGACAAGGATGTGTCTTTTCACCGGATCTGTTCAACTTGTACAGCGAGAATATTTTGAGGACCCTAGAAGTTATGCCTGGATTCGTAATCAAAGGCCACAATTTAAACAACCTAAGATACACAGATGATACAGTGCTGATAGCAGACACAGAAAGGAAACTACAAGACCTCCTACAGAAGGTAGCTGAAGAAAATAACAAGAAAGGACTAGAAATAAACTGCACAAAAACCGAATGTATGGTCATCAGTAAAAAGGGCAGACCAAAATCCCAAATACAGATTGGGGATACCAGAATCAAACAGGTACAAATATTTAAATACCTGGGAAGCGTTATAACAGAAGACGAAAAGTGTGACACAAAGATCCGAAGGTGAATTGGCATGGCAAAGGAAGCATTCCAGAAGTTGAGTAAAGTATTAAGAAACAGGACAATTTTGCTAGAAACTAGGAAGAGAGTACTGGATTGCTACGTGCTGTCTGTCCTTCAATATGGCAGTGAATGCTGGATAATACCATCAAAGATGAAGGAAAAACTTGAAGCAACTGAAATGTGGTTCTACAGAAGGATACTGCAAATATCATGGATCGAGCATGTGAGCAATGATGAGGTCTTGGAAATGATGGAAACAAAAAGGAAACTAATACTGAGCACCAGGAAGAGACAGCTGAAGTTCCTGGGACACGCAATGAGGAAGGAGGGCTTGGAGAACCTGATACTAACAGGCCAGATAGAGGGAAAAAGAGACAGGGGAAAGCAACGGATAACATATTTGAAGGCCCTAATTAGGTGGATGACAGAACAAGGATTGCATGGTGTAACAGGAGAAGGCATGCTAAGAACCACGAGGGATGGGAAAACGTGGAAAGCCATGATCGCCTACGCCCTGAAGCGACAAGGCACATCAAAGAAGAAGTATTGGTTATTTTATATATTTGAGTCTGTAAACATTTATTTGGTTCAAGGATAGGTAAACATTGATTGTTCAATTTTTAAGCATTTACTTGGTATAGGAATAGGTAAATATTGGATTTTTATATTCAATTACTTAATAGTTAGCCTTCTTTTGAGTGGGGAGGTTGCTTACCCTTCTGCAGTCCATATATTCTTGGCTCCTTTGAACAGGACTACACACAAATGAGAAAAAACAAGAATAGGAAGTGTCTACATATGAAGTCTGGAAAAGATCTGCTTAAAATCAGGATGAGAAATCCCTGGTTTAAAACAAAACATGCAACTTTATCAGACAGAAGGTAAAGTACAAACTCAAGTACGTTTTGATTTTCTTTAATTGCATAAAAGTAAATTGTCAAATTTTAAATGTGGATTTTGTAATTTCAACAAGACGATAAAATATAAAGTGGTGAGCATCAAGTAAAATACACCAATAATATATAACATTTATAACGTAACAGTCCTCCTTTGAATTGCTAATAATTTAATTTCGTTCAAGTAAAACGCGGCGTTGTTCAATACAAAGGGAGACCATTCAGTAATAAAATGCTTTTTAGTTTAGTAAGGGTTACTTCCCTTAAGAGTAATATTTTTCTTTCCAGCCGTGGAAATTAAACTTTTGATAATTTTTTCTTAGTTTGAAACATAAATTAACATATGTCCCTAACATACTTTCATTATGTTAAAAATTGTTTTCATATTAATGATAGCGGCAACGGATGGATATTACATAAAATTATAATTTATATAATTTATATTATTGGTAAAAATGCAATTAATATTAAAAATATCCAAGCAGATGTAAATTTAACAAAAATATTTGAAGACGGTCTAATAATATTCAGAAAAATATAGTGTTTAGCTCAGGATCTCACTGTACAATGAATATTTATTTCTGTTTCTCTTGCCTTCAATATGACCTGTGAGTGAAAAATTTGCTTTCCTCATTATGTACCCTAGAAATTTCAACTATTTCTTGTGGTGAGTAAGAAATAATAGTCACTGTCTTTACTCATTCCCTTCAAATTTGGGCAAGCTGGGGAAAAAAGATGGAAAGAAATTCATGAGTCTATGTGAAATTTTCTTTGGACTAATGAAGACCATGTTTTCACAGAAATTAACCATTGAGAAAAAGAAAAGAAAATAGCAAGCCTATGCAAAATTCTTTTTGATAAAAAATAAGGAAAAAAATGAAATCAAACAGTGAAGTGTATCAGACTTAACCAAGCATGTAGAGCCCTACTCTAGAATAAGTAAACAAAGTGTTTCTGAAATAGTTAAAGGTGTAAAAATAAAACGACAAAATTCACATTGCTGTCGGGACGACAATTTACACATTGTGAGTGATAATTACTAAGAAATATGACAAATTGAAGATAGACCCATTAAAAGTGGATCATTGCAATATATTTTCTATTTCTGCTAAACCCATTAAAAGTGGATCACTTGTCAAAACGTTTTCTGATTGGTCATTTTTCTTTTCACATGCAATTGACAAGAGTTTGTGCTAAAAATTGGAATGGTCAAAGTGAGCCAGTCATGTGACTAAGACCAAATATAAATTCTGTGGTGTAAGACGAAACCCTTTAAATTAATTTTAATTTAAGCTTAATAAGTCTTTTTTTATGTGCCATTTTATGTGAAAATCTTTTTGGACTAATGAAAAAGCCTTGTTTTCACAGGAATTAACTGCTGAGAAAAACAGAGAAAAAATAGTGGGCCTATGTGAAATCCCTTTTGATATAAAATAAGTAAAATATTAAATCAACAAAAGAAGAGTGTCTGAAGTCATGTAAAAGGTTTCATTTCTATTCACGCATCCAGATTTTCACCAGTGTCAAATTGCTTGCTAATTATATTATCAGCCTTAACCAAGTGGTTGGCACTTCAAAGGACTTTATTTCAACAATCTAAATAAGTTAAGTATTTTAAACTAGCTCACTTTATCTACTTTTTTTCATATATAATTGTGTATCCCTTCTGTTTTAACATTTTTTTAATATTTTGTGTCAGATGATTTAACCATCAGCTGCCTGGGCATTTCCTCTTCATGACATTTCATTAAAACTATGGACTTTAAAAATTACTGATTTATTTTCCTGAAACACAACTTCAAGTGCATAAATTCATAAATAAATTTCTTATCTTGTTTTATTAAAATTACCCATGTAGTTTCCTCATTATTATCTGACTCCATTAACATATTTGGCAGGGTTAAACCAACTGTTGCTTTTAACCCCAAAGTCCCACCCCACTATAATCTTGTGTCTGACTATTTTAAGTTTAATAAGTCTACTTTTATATTTCATGTCTCTTCAGAACCTGGACGGTCATGGTCCTCCATAACATCCTGTTCATTGTAGCTCTCAATAAAGTTTGACTGTTTAGCATCCTTTTATCACTTGAAGACTAGCAACAGCTAAAACGGATATCACATATAACTAAGAAGAAATTAATGATATAATGAAGATGTTGACATTTCACACCACTTCAAACAAAAGGTCAGAAAGGAAACATCCATCAATACTGGAAACAGCTACTGGACGTGAAAAACCTATTTTCCTGAAAAATTGTCTAAAGCAAAAAATTTCATAAATTTCAACTGAGAGTGGTACTGGCTGCTCAGTCAATGAATGTCAAATGTTTCCTTATAAAGAAACAGCAAATATTAACATTACTGTTGTCATTTAAACTCTTTCTTTGTACATCAGAAGAAGGCTGTAAAACAAACCTGCCAATATATTGGGGTAACTGTCTCAACAACAAAAAGAAACTATTTCCATGAAAAATTGTTTAAAGAGAAAGATTTTTAAAATTCTATCTGAAAGCAGTACTGGCTGCTCAGTTAGTGAATTCCAAATGTTTCCTCATAAGGAAACGGCTAATATTACAACTACTATTGTTATTTAAATCTCTTTCTTTATACATGAGAAGAAGCCAATATATTAGCATAACAGCCTCAGCAACAAAATGAACAAGTTTAACCTATAATTTTATCTTCCGCTACTTTGTGGCAAGAGTATCTTGTATTTTTACTCTTTTCCAAACTACTTCAAATAAAGGTTAGACAGAAAATCCTCATCAATACTGGAAAGAGTAATGACAGCTGGTGGACTTGAGAAACCCATTTTCCTGAAATGTAATTTTAAGAGAAAAAATTTATAAACTTCAACCAAAAACAGTACTGGCTGCTCAATCGATTAATGCTGAATGTTTCTTTATAGGGAAATGGCTAATATAACCATTACCATTGTCTCTGCTAGCCATTCATATAAACATCTTAAGTAAGTGACATTATATCCCACTTCCTCTCTTGCTTTCAGTACATCCTGTGAATGTCGAATTCTCCAAGCCCTCTTCCTCATTATGTCTCCTAGAAAGTTCATTGATCTCTTTCTGATCCTAAGTATAAGTCACATTTCTGTTTCCATTTTTAAAAAAATTGTTTTTTGTAATAAAGTGTGAAATCTTCATCAGCCAAGTGAAGAAAAATTTAAAAAATTGATAAGTTTTGCATGTAATATAAATATGAGAGAGAGAGAGAGAGAGAGAGAGAGAGAAAATTCAGAGATAAGAAGAGAGAAAGAGAAAGCAAACAAAGTGAGAAAGAAAGCATAGATAGCAAGAGAGAAAGAGGAAGAAAAAATGAGTGAAAAAAAATCAAAGATAATGAGAGAGAAGGTGGAAACAGAGAAAGTAAAGATAAGAAGAAAGTAGGAGAGAGAGGCAAAGATAATGAGAGAGAAAGAGAAAGCAAATGAAAAAAAAATCAAAGATAGGGAAAGAGAAAGAGGAAAAAGGATGAGAAAAAAGATCAAAGATGAGAGAAAAATTCAAAAATAGGGGGAGAGAGAAAAAAAAGAGAAAAAAAAGATGAGAGAAAAATTCAAAGATAGGGAGAGAGAAAGAGGAAGAAAAGATGAGAGAAAAATTCAAAGATAGGGAGAGAGAAAGAGGAAAAAAAGATGAGAGAAAAATTCAAAGATAGGGAGAGAGAAAGAGGAAGAAAAGATGAGAGAAAAATTCAAAGATAGGGAGAGAGAAAGAGGAAGAAAAGATGAGAGAAAAATTCAAAAATAGGGGGAGAGAAAGAGAAAAAAAAGATGAGAGAAAAAATCAAAGATAGGGAGAGAGAAAGAGGAAAAAAAGATGAGAGAAAAAATCAAAGATAGGGAGAGAGAAAGAGGAAGAAAAGATGAGAGAAAAATTTAAAGATAGGGAGAGAGAGAAAGAGGAAGAAAAGATGAGAGAAAAATTCAAAGATAGGGAGAGAGAAAGAGAAAGAAAAGATGAGAGAAAAATTTAAAGATAGGGAGAGAGAGAAAGAGGAAGAAAAGATGAGAGAAAAATTCAAAGATAGGGAGAGAGAAAGAGGAAGAAAAGATGAGAGAAAAATTCGAAGATAGGGAGAGAGAAAGGAAAAAAGATGAGAGAAAAATTCAAAGATAGGGAGAGAGAAAGAGAAAGAAAAGATGAGAGAAAAATTCAAAGATAGGGAGAGAGAAAGGAAAAAAGATGAGAGAAAAATTCAAATATAGGGAGAGAGACAGGAAAAAAGATGAGAGAAAAATTCAAAGATAGGGAGAGAGAAAGAGAAAGAAAAGATGAGAGAAAAATTCAAAGAAAGGGAGAGAGACAGGAAAAAAGATGAAAGAAAAATTCAAAGATAGGGAGAGAGAAAGAGGAAGAAAAGATGAGAGAAAAATTCAAAGATAGGGAGAGAGAAAGAGGAAAAAAAGATGAGAGAAAAATTCAAAGATAAGGAGAGAGAAAAAGGAAGAAAAGATGAGAGAAAAAATCAAAGACAGGGAAAGAGAAGGTAAAAATGAAGACTGCACCATAAGACATTTTAAATAGCTACTGTTCGAACAATAATTTACAGTTTTGTTGCCATGATAAAACAAAGATGGCATGAACATGCTTCTATAAAATGAAACTGTGAGTCATGCATACAAGTAGAATATGTTATTGGTAATTGTAACAATGCATATTAAATCTACTCATATTTTCTTTTTCTGAATATTAAATTTTTGAAGATTAGTTTTTTAACAGTTTTAAATTATTTGAATTAATTATCGAAAAGGAACAATTTTTTTTTATCTTCATGAAATCTGAATCGATCAAGGAAACTTAAAAAAGGATGCTCACATCACTTTTGGAAAGAGTTGCCTAACTTCTAATTTACTTTGAAACTTGCTTTTTTATGTACTATGTCCTTTTAAGATGATGGTGATCATGTCTCTCCACAATTTCCTATTCTTTGAAGCTCCAATTAAATAATGTCTTTTTGTTATTTCTCCTAAATCCTATTCTGACATCCATTTACTAAAACCCATTCTTCTTCTTTGATGTGTTGTGTCCTTTCAGGATGTTAGTGATCACAGCTCTCCACAATTTCCTGCTCTTTGTAGTGCTTAATAAACCTTGTTTTTTTTTGTTATTTCTTCTAAACCCTGTTCTACCATCCATTTACTCAGGCTTGGTAAGTGAGCTGTGTGTTGCTTTCCTCTATTCTTCTTACCTTCAATCTGTCTTGTGAGTATCAAATTTCCCAAGCCCTCTTTCCTCATAATATGCCTGAGAAATTTCAACTAACCTTTTCTGATGTTACATATAAATGTCTTTTTGTTTCCATACAGTCGCTTTCTCACCAACGCAGTGTGGCTTCCCTGTGTCTCTTCTACAAATACTTTCACGGCTTCTGCTCAGATGAACTTAGCTCACTGATACCCTCTATATATGAGTTTCCTCCAGCCACAAGATTAGCAGATAGGTCCCACCCTTTTTCTTTGAAACCAATAAATTGTAAATGCAAATTCTACTCCACCAGCTACTTTTCTCATACTTCCCATCTGTGGAATTCCCTTCCATTTACTTGCTTTCCCGACAGCTACAATCTCCAAGAATTTAAATGTAAAGTCAATAGTCATCTTCTATCTCACTAACTTGCATCCTCTCTCTCATGCTCTTTTCTCTGTCCACTCCACTCTCATCAGCATTCTCATCCTTCTCATACCCTCTTTCTGACACCCCCTGTAACTGGTCACTCTTTCTCATAACATTCCTCCGATGTAAACCCCTGCACAACAGTGGCAGTAAATTGCATGAAAGACTAAAAAGCAATAGTTGTTTCCAGTTAAAGCGAAACCATAGACTGAAAGAAAAATGAATGGATGTAAGTCAAATTTTGATTTCCTGGTATTGATATCAAATAAGTTTTTTTCGTCGTAAACCGAATTTTGAAGGCTAAATAAGTCCTCTGAGTAAATGGTATCATGACTGAGACTAAGAACTACAATTATACCTACTTAGAGCCAAACCTGAAGCAAAAACTAAAATAAAAGGGCTGAAAAAATACAGACATACAGGCAGATAAACAGACACATGCACACAAACATATTGCCTTTTATAGATATATATATATTATCGATTTTCTGCACTATTGTAATGACTGCAACTTTGAAACTTCTGAATATCGTTTCTTATGTCTTTGCCTATGAGTGTATCAAATTTGATTAAAATCAGACCACTTCTTCTATAACCTGATTTTTTCGATATTTATCAGGGGTACCTTGACACAAAACCTAGCTAAGAACACTCGCAGATGCTTATAGTACAACTGTGTAAATTTTCAAGAAAATCGGTTTAGCCGTTTCGGAGTCTATAGGTAACGGACACACACACACACACAGACACACAGACACACACACACACACACACACACACACACACACACAGAGAGACAAAGTTCCATTTATAAATAAGTTTAGATAAGGTGTACATAAGGAAATCTTTGTGCCAGAATCTTATATATAAATTTTTGTATTTGTCCTTTTTCTGTATGTCAGTTAAATACCATACAGGATACATGCTTGGGCAAAGATTTTCCCACAGTATGTTGCCATTACTTTCTTCAGTAGCCTGGTTGTCAACCAAGTCTACAGAACTCGATCTGTCCTGCTATTTCACCTATAGCTGGAGGGAAAAGAGATAGATTCATACCTTTCCCAATGATATTTATGCATAAGTGAATGCAACGGATTCAACTGGAATTTAAACTTGGCTTTTTGAGTTTTCATTCATATCCACAGTGCCCAAATGCACATACTGTGTAATAAACATTTGCGGTTTAAAATTTTATACAGTAGTTTGAGCCTTAACCACAACTTATACAACTTTCTATTCCTACTAACTAGGTTTTTGTGTTTGGTATAAGAATTTAGATTTTGTAAGGAGTTCAAACTTTTATAGTATCTTCAATTTGTAATTTGCGTGTTGGGTTGTTCCTTTTGTTAATGATCATGTATTTTGCCTTCTTGCAAGTATAGTCCTTAGTTTCTTTCACTACCTTCTGTAGGAGTTTACCTGCTCAAGATCTTCAACAGATTCTGTAATCTGAAGCAATAAAACCACAAAAAAAGATTTTGTGATCATTCAAATACAATAATAGAAAGAATTGTTTGGAAATTGTTTTTCCGTCTAAATCTATCCTGCACATTTATAAATCTACCATCTGCCCGTGCATTGAATACTGCTGCCATATCTGGTTGGGTGCCCCTGCTGTTCTCCTCGGGCTTCTCGATAAGGTTCAGAGGAGGGTCTGTAATGTGATAGATACCGACTTGGCAGACCGCCTGCAGTCTCTCTAACACCGGTGCGATGTGGCTTCCCTGTGTCTCTTCTATAAATATTTTCACGGCTTTTGCTCCAATGAACTTAGATCACTGGTGCCCGCTAAATACGAATTTGAACGTGATACTAGATTAGCAACTAGATCCCACCCTTTTACAGTGAAACCGATAAAATGCAGCTGTAATTTCTACTCCAACAGTTTCTTTCCTCGCACTTCCTGACTGTGGAATTCTCTTCCACATGATTGCTTCCCCGACGGAAATCTCCAGGAGTTTAAATGTAAGATCAATAGACACCTCCTAACACACTAACCTGCTTCCATTCTATCAAACACTCTTCCCATCTGCCCAACCCTCATCCTCGCTATCCTTACTCATCTGTCACCTTCCTCCTGACATTCCCTATGTTTAACCACTCCTTCTCTTTACCTTCTCCTATGTAACCCCATGCGCAATAGTGGTAGTGGAATGCCTTGCTTGGGGTGAGATGATTAAAAAAAAATATATATGTATTTTTAGAATCAGCTTTTGTATTTGTTTTCTTTGATTCTTTTACAAGAATATTTTTATAAAATTCCAATAGTTAACCCTGTTACACTGCTGCTTAAAAAAAAAAACAAGGTTTCTAACCAAAATTTTGAACATGTTAGAAAGGATTAAAAAATATGAAAAAATACTACTAATAAAAAATAATAATAATTATCTTCCTCCTCCTCCTCCTCCTCCTCCTCCTCCTCCTCTAACTCTTGATTGTAGTGTTCTTGGTAGTGGGGTGTATCTGAAGCGTAGGGAGCTGGTCAATGTTTCTTTTGTTCGGCCTTGTGTCTTTCTTAACCGAACCCCCTACTGCTTACAAGTTTTATGCTGAATAATAATCATCAGAGGGTTGGTTGTCGGTTAGAATGCGTAAATTAGTGTCGAAGAGTAGAATAATAAAATATACACTTTGAATGTAAAACAGAAATTTATTGAAAGAAGGAATAACAAGAGTTGTAAAAATTAATGTTCATTTATAAACCTTAGTAAGAAGTTATGAGTAAAGTTTGTATTCAATGATAAGGTATTAAAGAGTTCATACAGTATGTTTGTAGCAGTAATTGCTGAGATAGATAAGGAGAGAGAGGAGAGAGGACAATGTCTGGGTCACTTGAAATTGAGAGTTACATCTTTGATGTGTGTCAGCGAACTGCCTCCTTTGAAATGACCGCTGTGACCAGTTAGAGACCATTCTTAAATATTCAATCCAATCACATGGGTTGGATCAGAAATTTTTTTTTTTCTTTAGCTACAGAAAAACCGTTTCTGTGACGTTTTTTGAATTTTGCAATTTGATGACCAATCAGGATCCAGAGTTACACTACAGGTTTGTGAAAGGAATTTGATATTTATTTATTTATGGTTTGCCTCCAGAATTTCTGCGTGGAGCCCATATGCACAAAGACCAGTTTTAGTCATTTGCTTTCTGGATCTCTGAGGGCAAACATCGCTTGCTCGGTATCACTACATATGCAAGCTGTAAAGGTCTGAACTAGTAGAACTGGAGAATGGGACTCGTTTGAATAGTTGCCTTGGAATTAGCAATAGTCGAGAAATGAGTGACTTGTAACATTACAAGTAAATGATGTTGAACTCTGTCAAGATTGAAAAGTGAGGATTTAGCAAGTTCAGTCCTGATAAGGCAGGAACTCTATATCTTTGGCCTTATCTGACACTTAAAAAAAATTAACAAATTTAAATTTGTCTATACTTCTGAGATGAGGTATTTTAATTATTTACACTATTTACATTGTTCGGACTGTTATCCTAATTTTTGTTTCTATATTCATGATTTTGGTCGTTGTACACTTCGGCCTTCTTCAGGTGATTGAAATTTTTAATCGAACCCTTTATTTCAATTTCTATGGCAATATAGTTGAGGACAGCAGTCTGAACAATGTAAATGATTTTAAACTTAGTATGAAAATGTTAAACTTAGCTTCCGTAGGTCAAAAGTCAGTTGATAGTGTATATAGTATTTGGCCAAAAGAGCAAGTCTAGCTGTTTGGTTCCTTATTGTGAATTTTATTCCTAAATATTTACACCTTGAATCTTAATGACTAAATGACTGAAATTGTTTGGTCTAAATCTTAAAGAAAAAAAAAATGAAAATAAAAAAAACTTCTTTGTCTGTAGCCTTTAATCAAACAGATACATTTCTTTCTCCCATATGTGTTGTTCAAAATATGCTTTATTTGCTAGATGGTTTGATGATTGATTAAGGTAGTCAGTTCAAAGATTTTTTCTCTGGGTTGTATTTTTGGAATGAAAATTTGCTCATGCCTCACCAAATCTTATGTGATAAAAACTACATTTAAAAATAAAAAAAAAATCAGAAGGTTAAACATGAATAAACATGGATTTGAAATCAGATTATTATCATTGATAACGCTCTTCTTCAATTTGCGAACCCTAGTTACTATATTCTTAATACTTGATATAATGCAAAAATATCACAATAATAAAATCAGCCAATAACTATTTATACTTGGACACATGCATGCAATTACAAGTAATCCATAATAATATTTAAAATTTTTAAATATTTATTTTTGGCATATGAATTTTTTAAAACTGTTTCTAAATCTTTAATTGTCTTTCAATCATTTCATCTCACCTGCTCTCTACTTCTGATGCACCTATGAGACATGCCCCACCATTTGAGAACCACTGGCTTAAGGCATGAAACTGACATGCAGATTTTGATTTCTTGCTCTATTTATCATTCTCTCTCTCTCTAATAATTTATCCAGTGCACTTGTTATAAAAATACTTTTGACCACAATTTTAATCTCACAATATTCGCAATGTTTCAGCCATCGTACACTCTGTCCTTTTTCAGTGGCATGACCCATGGAACTAGAACACTCTACACCAGTGAAGGAAACAAAGGGTACAGTTCAAAATTTCAAAGCCCTGAAGAAGGTTGGAGCATACAATGGCTGAAACATCATGAATATGGAAATCAAGATAAGGACAACAGTCTGAACAATGTAAATAATGTAAATACTTACAATCCCTCCTCTCATAAATATAGACAAACTTAAAATAACTTATGCACTTTTTATTTAGTGTTAGGTTGATTTTTATTTGTTGTGTGTGTGTGTATTTGTGCATGTGCGTGTGTATGCCTGTATGTATGCACATGCGTAGAATATCATCATAATTTTACTTTTTATAATTCTACTTATAATTTTCTTATTTCCTTACACTCTCTCACTATTCCTGTTCCTATCTTTCGGCCCTGAGTGTCAAAGATAATTTTTATATATATATATATATATATATATATATATCTTTGTTCATGTAAAATCTTTTGTACAATAAAGATGGAAACTGATGATAGTTCGCCTGAAATAGGCCTACACTTCCGATTCACCATGAAATAACGTGTCTGTCTTAATTTTTACATATATTTGCTCTATATGTATTTATATACATATACACTCCTGATCAAAAATTTAGGACCACTTAAAAATCTTTAAAAAGAATTTTTTTTTACAGATAGATTTTAAACTCCTACCACTTAAGGTTACCAATACTACAATCTAAAAGGTTATGGAAACAAAAAGCTACATTTCAAACATTTTATTTAGAAATTTACATTTTTATAAAACGGGACGATTTATGCATGATCAAAATTATAAGACCAGGGGTATAAATTGTTAGATTTATGGTAATTCCAATGTTTTTAGTTCAGTTAGAGATTAGCAATCACTGCATAAAGGTGTTACCATGCCTAAAGCAAGCAAACTTACCAAAGTTGAGCATTCTCGTATTCTAGAATTCCATAAGCAAGGTTTGTCACAGCAGGCGATCACAGCTAAGGTAAATCACAGTAAAACTGTGATTTGCAACTTTCTAAAGAACAGTGAGAATTATGGAAAAGCAAAATCCTCTGGTAGGCCCCAAAAAATTTCTCCTGTATTGAGTAAGAGAATAAGTCAGGTTGTTATGAAAGAGGGGGGACTTTCTTCTAGTCAAATTAAGGCAGTCACAGATGCTGATTGCAGTCCCGTAACCATCAGACGACACTTATGACAAAAAGGCATGGTAAATAAAAAGCGTAAACAAATTCCTTGGCTGCTTCCACGTCACAAGGTGGACCACTTTAAAGTTTGGTTGTGAATACCAAACATGGGATGTTGAGAAGTGGAAAAAAGTCCTGTTTTCTGATGAGAAAAAATTCAATCTAGATGGTCCTGATGGCTTCCAATGATATTGGCATAACAAAAACATGCCTCCTGAAATGTTCTCCACACATCATAGTGGTGGAGGGTTCCTAATGGTATGGGGTGCCTTTTCTTACAGAGGGACGATGGAGCTCCAGGTGGTGCAGGGTTGTCAAGCAGCGGCTGGTTATGTTAGCATGCTACAAAAAGCATCATTGATGATGGAGGGTCATCGTTTGTGTGTGGAGGGATGGTTATTCCAACAGAATAATACTGCAATCCACACTGCAAGACGGACCTTGACTTTTCTACAAGAAAATGGGGTCCATTTCTTGGGACATCCTGCATGCTCACCAGACTTGAACCTAATTGAAAATGTTTGAGGATGGATGACAAGAGATGTTCATCGAAATGGCAAACAATATTCAACAAAAAATGAACTTCGTGAAGCCATCTTCAGAAGCTGGAGCAACATCCCTCACACCTTAATGGAAACGCTTATTTCTAGCATGCCCGACAGAATTTTTGAAGTCATCAAAAGCAGTGGAGGTAGAACTCATTATTAAATTTGGTTGTTGAATGTTTTCATACACTTTTTGTACAATTTCGTAGAATTTTTGTCTCTGGTCTTATAATTTTGATCATGTGTAAATCGCCTCATTTTATAAAAATGTAAATTTCTAAATAAAATGTTTGGAATATAGCTTTTTGTTTCCATAAACTTTTAGATTGTAGTATTGGTAACCTTAAGTGGGAGGAGTTTAAAATCTATCCGTAAAAAAAATATTTCTTTTTAAAGATTTTTAAGTGGTCTTAAAATTTTGATCAGTAGTGTATATTTAGAGCTCTCCTAGAGAATTACCCTGCCACTTTATGTACAGGATACTCCTTTGGATTCTTCTATTTCTACACTATATATATATGTATATTATAAATTGTAGTTTAGCACATGTACAAATTATCATCTACTACAAAGTGTACATATTGTTTTGACATTAAAAGGACAATGTCTCATCAGGTAGTGTGAAGGGAGACAATGTCCTTTCAATGTCGAAACAAAATGTACACTTTGTAGTAGATGATAATTTGTACATGTTCTAAACTATAATTTATAATAAATATTCATAGCTCTATTTTTATATTGAGCACTGTTTTAAATTAATGTTTTGAACATTGTTAATATTTTCTTCATTCCTTATTCACTTGTATATATATATATATATATATATATGAATTATTTTTGACACCCAGTCATTCTAGTTGTTTGATGAACGTGAGAGTGTGAAACCTGAGTAAT
Source organism: Ascarosepion bandense (assembly GCA_037127315.1). Taxonomy (NCBI): domain Eukaryota; kingdom Metazoa; phylum Mollusca; class Cephalopoda; order Sepiida; family Sepiidae; genus Ascarosepion; species Ascarosepion bandense. The sequence continues at coordinate 5,423,025 of JBBBDQ010000707.1, forward strand.
GAATCAGGCTGTCCTTTGTTAAGTGTTGAAGTTGTGAAACATTTTTTACTCCGTCTATATAATCTGAGTGTTGAGTACTTTAGTTATTTACCTTTCAGTCTTTCTGTTTTACTTGTCTGAGGTGTTAATTCTTATGTTAATTCTGTCTGTTGGTCACACTGACATAGTTGGCTTTTCTTTAATATGTGTGTGTGTGAGATAATATGTGTGTTTCATATATATATATATATATATATATATATATATATATATATATATAAATCTAATCTAATCTATCTAAACTTATTTATAAATGGAACTTTGTCTGTGTGTGTGTGTGTGTGTGTGTGTGTGTGTGTATCCGTTACCAATAGACTCCAAAACGGCTGAACCAATTTTCTTGAAAATTTACACATTTGCACTATAAGCGTCTGCAAGTGTTCTTCGCTAGGTTTAGTGTTGAGGTACTCCCGATAAATGTCAAAAATCGATAATCGAAAAAATTGGGTTATAGAAGAAGTGGTCCGATTTTAATCAAATTTGATACACTCATAGACAAAGACATAAGAAACAATATTAAGAAGTTTTAAGGTTGCAGTTCTTACAATAGTGCAGAAAATGAGTTGTTATTCTTTTCAGGGTTTTTTAAAAATATATTTATTTTATTTTACTTATTGAACTTTGCCTATCACTGCAGACTCTTCTCAAAGTGTGGTGTGTGCAAGTAGGATTATCCTTCACTTTGATACAGTGTCTTTGATGTTTTGTTTTCTTTATCCAAGTATCTGGTTTCAGAAACAAAGTTAGCTTAATGACCTGTCTTTAAGAATATTGATATTAATGTTAATGGGGTGTTGAGGAGGATGTTGAGGGTACCTCGACACAAAACCTAGCTAAGAACACTCGCAGACGTTTATAGTACAACTGTATAAATTTTCAAGAAAATCGGTTCAGCCGTTTTGGAGTCTATAGGTAACGGACACACACAGACAAAGTTCCATTTATAAATAAGTTTAGATTAGATTAGATTTAGATTAGATAGATAGATTAGAAATTTTGTATTTACACAGTTTATTTATTATATTGTTAATTAAGTTTATTGGAATGGTTGGCAAACCATTGGCTAATTGCCAATCAATTCAATTTTTTTAAAAATGGTAAATAATAAGGATTTCTCTATAGTTGGTTCACATATTTTAATAATTTAATAAATGTTTATAAATTTATGAATAAAAAATTATATTTACTTTTTTTATAAATTGGCAAATTATAAATATTGCATTGCATTAGTTTTACTAAAATTTTATTAGATTTTAGAATGTTGTAAATAATGAATTATTCCTGTGAATAACCAATTTTATAGATAAATATTAAATAGTAATTAATATTTTTTGTTGTAAATTCTTAAGAATGAAAAAAATGCATAAATTTACTTTCATCATGTTTAATTAATAAAGTTTTATCACAATTCTAGTTATTAGTTTTTAAAACAAAACAAAAATGTTGCCAAGGAAGGAAGGTAGTTAAATGCAGTATTAAAGGAAAAATTGACCGTCTGTGGATATTTTATTGTCCATTAGCATCATAGCTTGGCATTGCCCGTGCAACTCAGAACATTTTAGTAGTAGGACATGGTTATATAAAAAAAATAATTATTAAAAAAATTGTTGTTTAAAAATTGTTCAAAAATTTCATTAAAAAAAGCAATTTTCTTTTGTTTTGCGTAAACATGATTTGATGTTTTGTGTGACATTGTAGATAACATTGCATTTGTTTTTGTTTCAAAATTTTGGGGAAAATATTTACATTTTTTTGTTGACTAAATGAATTTCACATAAAAATAAAAATTATTTTTTTTGTTTTACTGAAAATAGAAATATAAAACCTATTATGCTCTCAGTTCAGAAATTTTTGAAGAATATTTAAAAATGTAGATATTTAATTTTAGAGAAAAAAAAATTAAATATAAAGGCTCATTTTTTTTAATAAAAAAATATTTTAGTTGCGTTTGACATGTGTGATTTGATTTCTGTGTTGTAATTCAGCAACCATATTAGATTTTATATGTTTTACAGAGCAAATGTAAACAATCGGCTCCATTGGTCAAAAAGTGTGAAAGGGAAAATTGCTGAAATTAAACTCAAAAAGTATGTGTCAACCTGGCTTCCCTGTGAATATGTGTCCCTAGAAAGTTTGAATGGTGTAGCTTAAAAAATGTAGACGTGCATAGGGAACAGTCACACACAGACTCACAGATTGCCTTTTATATATATATATATATATATATATATATATATATATATATATAGATGAAAATAAAATATCTGCAGAAATTCCCCTATTGAATTTGTCTATATTTCTGAGATGTGGTCATATTTACACTGTTTACATTGTTTGGACTATTGTCCTCATCTTTATTGCCATATTTACGACGTTTCGGCCATTGTACACTCTGGCCTTCTTCAGGTGCTAGGAAGAAGGCTGAAGCATACAACAGCCGGAACATCATAAACATAGCAATAAAGATGAGGACAATAGTCCAGACAATGTAAATAGAGTAAATTCTCCTAGTACATTGTTAAATATTTGAGTTTAACAACTGTAAGAAAATATTACAATCATAGACATGAATGCTGGTAGTTATTTTAAGAACTGGGTACAAATGAAGAGACCTGAAATTGACAACTGTTCCCATTTCACTGAAACATCCATCAAACATTCCTATCTTCCCTTCTTTCTTTTGTTCATTTTCTTACTGAAACCAAGTAGTGTCTTTTCCCCTTGTTCCATGTGACCAAAATGAAATAGTCCATTATTAATAATGTACTGGCAGGGAGTAATGGTCGTGCGAACTAACAAAGGGAGGGACAAATAGAATTACAATAGGATAAGGATGATGAGTAAATACAAGAAACTTGAGATAGAAAGCAGTAGAATTTGGCATATCAAGACAACAACATTAGCTTTTGTTATAGGGTGGGATGGGATTTGAAAATGATATCAAAAAGAGAATATATGTGGAATAAATTACTGAGAGATCTAGAATATGTAAACTGACCCAAAAAAAAACAAAAAAAAGAAAAAACATCCTCATGATTCTCTCTCTCTCTCTCTCTCTCTCTCTCTATCTCTCTCTCAATCTCCACTTTGATCTTCCCTTCTTTCTTTCCTTCTTTTTTCCAAGTAGTGTCTTTTACCTTCTTTCAATGCAATCAAAACAGAATAGTCCATTATTTATGAGGTACTGACCGGATGTAACAGTCATGTGAATTAATAAAGGGAGAGACAAACACAATTATATGAGGATAATACCACGAGTTTTTCTTCGATGGAGAAGCATTATCAACAATTATTAAATTTTACTATTATTATTAACTTTTACTATTATTTCTTTCATTCTAATTTATATTATCTTTTCATCTTGTCTTCATTAAAAAAAAGAACATCAGTGGTTTCATAAAAACACTTTCTAAAAGTGCCATATAGGAATAAAGTGCTGCTGCTTAATTTTGAAACCAGATCGCCAGAGAGCAAACACGGTCAACCTTGTCTTGAATAATTAAAGGTATTGTACTGCTGAGATTACGTGATGTGTAAAAAATATGGGTATAGAATAAGCATTTGGTGATAAGCGGTGAGAAGAGTGAGTGTCTGATACAATATTGTTCGAACAAAGGCGTTATTATTCTTGTATATGTGACTTTATATAAAAAAAAAAAAAAGATGTATCTTTTTCTTTGGACATTTAAAAAAAAATTACTTTTATATATATAATAAATTTAAACTTACCAGTTCCTGCTTGAAATATCTTGTGAAAGAAAACATCAAAAAACAGATGTATATGTTAGAATTCTCACTTTTTCTTTTCTTCACGGTATCTCCTTTTCTTCTCTCTGAGACAGCACTTAAATAATAGTTAATAAAAATTTCCAACCAAGTAAATTAATTTTAATATAGCTTTACTATTATTTTAATCACAAGTCATTAAAAGTAACCTGCAAAGAACAGTGAGTAACATTTAGTTTCATTTTTTTTTTTTTACAAATAATGTTTCTAGATCTCTATCTTTATGTATATCTATGGAAATAAATGTAGCTGTATATTTGAGGAATTGCATTGTAGTTGGTTCACATGAATTTTGCTTGGGTTTGAGAGAATTACAGAAAAAAAAAAAATGTCAGCTTCTCATTGTCCAATATGACACTGTTACTGAATGTGTGATGACACCAGTAATACTTCTTTCATTAAACTAATTTTAAATATAATTAACAAAATGAAAATTCTTAAGACAAAAACTAAATTTAAGATACTGCTATACTAGATGAAAAAGAAGATACTTTAATTGATCATTATTAAAAAAAAGAAAACAGTTAAAAGTTTTTGATAGATATAAAAATATATATATATATATATATATATATATATATAACTTGGAACCTCGAGGTGGTGCAATGGTTAGCAAGCTTGTCTCGCTAGAATCATTACAGTTGAGTAGTGAGTTCGATCCTCACTGGGTGTCCATTCTTTCTACCTTGTGCCACATCTAAGCTGTGCTTAGAAAATCACTATATATATATATATATATATATATATAACTTACATCTAAACAGATCCCAGTCTGTCAGTTACATTAAACTGTTGCTTACTGGTGATTGAAAAAAATCAATCTGTTATAGAATTTGTCATGGTTGGAAAATGTCAAATAATTCATTCAAACAACTTAAAATATTTTTGTTTCAGTTAAAAAATAAATTGAAATATCCATAGCAACTGACAAGATTTTAATTATCAAATTTCATTTTTTGTTACTTCTATATTTGCATTACATATTCCACACCCAAAGATGTCGTTTACTGTCTGCCTTTATTTTTAACAAACACTGTAGAAAATAGCAAATCTAACTTAGAAACGAAAATCTGTCATTGTTACTGGTGGATATTGATTTCTTTATGATTATCTTACTTTCAGAAACGGGTGTATAATGTGGGTTGCCATTTTTTCTCTCTTTATATATTTAACTTGCTAAACAGATGGTCAGACAGAATTAAATTAATAATACTTTACATAACACTATTAATAACACTTTCTTTTAGTTAAAAATGCTTAGGTGTTGGCTCAGTTGAAAATGCAATAAATTTGGAAGAACTGTCATTAGCTTTGTGATAAACCTATTATTTAAACTGTAGTTTGGCTCATGATTGTTTTTTTTTAAATGTTCTTTTTATGTAATCCAGTACTCTGCAGTTAGCTATTTTTGAAGAAGAAAAAATATAGTGAATTAATATCAATGTAAATTAAAATTTTGTCAGATGAATTTGCCATATTCTTAGAGAAAACAAAATATAAAATATTTCAATTAATAAAATATTAATGTAGGAATTTTTTTTTTAGAGTTTCTTTGTTGAAGAAAGGTAAACAAGAAGTGCTTGTCTTTTTACAAATGCTTGCTTTTAAACCATTAACATATTTTTTTTTCTGTTAAAAAAAAGAAAAGAAAAAACTGTGTAAAATCGTTAAGCACTTAATTAACAGATGCAATTATATAGGAAAAACTTATTTAAATTCTGCATTTTTCTCTCTTTTTTTTCCCTTTACCAAAGAAAGCTACAAAAGGAATTTTAATTTTTTTTTTATTTATAGACTACTTTTATGTGTGTCTACGAGCAGAATTTACGAAGCTAATAGTTTTAAAAACAACGTTTATTTTTAATTTTAAGTGTCCTGAAATTGCAACAACTTACTTTCTACAAAGAACCAGGATCGCATAACTCCCAACAGACGTCATGTAAATATATTTAATTAAAACGTTTAAGTGGGCCCCCCTTAATAACAATGCAGGGAGAAAACTTTAGCATAAAATTTACTATACTTAGGAATGTTACATAGTGTAACAGGTTGTGTTAAACATCGACAAGTTAATTGATTTTTAATTTTTTTTTAAAGGTACAGTAAAATAAAACGAAACTAAAAATGCTTTTTATTTTTGTGATTATTACTAAGTTAGAATGTTAACAATGACTGACTTATTGCAGTTTCGGGTTTTAAAATATGTAGCGTTAAATAAAATTAATTAATCCAGAGAGAAGAATAATCAGCGATCTGTAATATTCTGTAGATTGGTGTCGGAGAGCACCAGAAATAATCTGGTGGCAATGTGTCGTTCCTTGTTCTGCCAGAAGAATTTAGCTTGGTCCACCATTTGGTATTTTCCGTCTGCTCTGCGTCAAGCCATAGGCGCTGTTGACACGAGTTATCTCCCTTACACTTTGTGCCAACTCCACCTTCAGAGATTTGCATCCCAACAGACCTAATTATTATTTTGAAGTGAGCTTTTCTCATTCGAGTTGTCCCATAAAAATGATTCTGCTCTGTTTTATTTTTATTTTTATTAATAGGGCAAAAAAAGGACTTTCCCAATGATATTTAACAACCGGATTTTATTTCTTTAGATTTAAGATATAAGGAAATTTAAGTAATTTGATATAAAAATAATATTTAAAAATAATCCGTGTAACTAAAAAAAGAAAGGTAAAAAAAAAAAAAAAAATCAATATTAATGAAACACACGAATCGTTCTTCAGTAGAGATGTATTTTTAATTCTTTTTTTTTATATTATTGATTTCTAAAAAGAAAGAAAAGCAAATAAAACTGAGCTTTCTCTTTCTCAAAAGACTTTAGTTTCTTTCTTGTTTGTTTTTATCTTTCTTTCTTTCTACTCTTCTTTGTATTTTTACCTTTCTCTTCCTTTTGCTTCTTTTCTATTCATCTCTTTTTCTCTCTTTTGCTTTTATTATCTTTTTCTCAGTTCATTCTTAAGTCTTTTTCTCCAGCTCTGTTGCGTAAGCTTTATTTGTTCAGCTATGCCACAAAGTATTGAAGGGACTGGAGGGGTAGATTATTATCTTACAACATAGCATAATTTAACAAAGAAATGATCAAATTATCCTATGACCTAGTAGATTGGTGAGGCACCATGTTGTCCTGGGTTCTTCTTGGCATTTCTTTCAACAATACGGTTACATGCTGGTGTTCTTTTCCTCTCCAAGGAACATGTGAAAGCATACGCATGGTAAATACAATACTTACCAACAGAGATATCGAAATCCCATATCCTTTCATTCTCTATCTCCTTCTTTCTTAGAAATAGCATGTAGACATACAATCTGTTTATCTATCCCAGTCTACTCGTATCTATCTATCTATCTATCTATCTATCTATCTATCTATCTATGTGTAGTGTCTATTCATATCTATCTATCTATCTATCTATCTATCTATCTATCTATCTATCTATCAATATCATGCTAATTTCAGAAGTGGAAATTTTGATCCATAAGACAGAATATAACAGTAAGCCTACAGTCATTCATGATAATCAAATCAAAACTCTGATTAACACATTAACCTCCAGAGGTCAGTTACAAAATCTGACTTCAAATGCTAAATTTATAATAGCCAACTTAGGCAATAAAAAACTTGGCAATCTTGAACTGTTTTGCCTCCATTAAAACAATAACAGTGTCAAGGGAAAAAAATCTGTACCAAAAAGATATTTTCCCTTGACATTATTATGATTATTTTAATTACCTTAAGAAAGCTATGATTACCATTTTAATAAAACCTAAACTTATGAAAGTGAATTGATGCATTTCTTTGTTCTTGAGAATTGACAGCAAAAATAATAAACACTATTAAATTTTTTATTCACACTGCTTATTTAATATATTGTTTATTAAAATAGTTTGCATAGCATTTGATAATTTCCAATTGATTTGAACTTTATGAAATAGCAAATGAGAAGGATTTTCTTATGGTTGGTTCACATATTTTAATATTAAGTAAATGTTTATAAATTTACTAATAAAAATATATTTTCGTTTTTTTTAATAAATTGGTAAATAATAAATGTTGCTTTGTATTAGTTTTTAGAAAGTTGTAAATATAAAATTATTCTTTTAAATAAACAATTTAATAAATAAATAATGTTTGATATTTTGTTGTAAATTCTCAAGAACAAAAACGAATGTATAAATTCACTTTCAAATATTTAGGCTTTATTAAAACTCTAATCATTGCTTTTTGAAACAATAAAAATTGTTGAGGAGTGATGATAATTAAAATAATAGTGGTGTCAAGGGAAAAGCTGCCCTTTTGACCCTCTGCATTTTTTTGGACACAGAGCACCAAGATTGACAAAATGTTTTATGAGTTGATTTATAACTTTTTATTTGTTTATTTGTTTTTTAAATCTTTTCACCCCAAGTAAGGTGGGACCACCACAAGTGTGCAAGAGAAAGAAAATACTGGGTACAAGGGCTATTGAGGAAAGGATAAACAATGAATGGAATTCAAGAAGATAGAAACTGGTGTTATGGTTTATAAAATGGTGAGTGTTCTAAAAATAGAAAATGATAGACACACTGACGCCAAGAATTCAAAATTGGGCGGCAAAATAAGAAACCATTTCTTTCGGTAAGAGTAGGAGTAAGAATTAGGAGTTAAGGACAGTAGTTTTGTGTAGGAGATTTGAAAAGAGGAAGACGCTAGTCAGTTGACCACTAGAGTCCAGAAGGGATAGGCTCGTTTACTACTAGCATCCCACAGTGAAGAGAATTTCGCTAGTCTGCTCCTGTATCCACACAAAATGTAAAGGTTGTAACTTGATGTAAAAACCTAAATTTTTATACCAAAAATAAACATCATTAATTCAAGCTTGTGTTATCTTTTAATTATACCAAAATGAAGCAACACAACAGTGGTGACCACGACATACGAACAGAAAGCAACTTCATATACAAAATATATATATGCACATATAAAAGGATAAATGGAGCAGACAGGAGAGGAAACGACTCATCAAGTCAATATCAAGGCACCGGAATTCATGGAAACTGCTGTAAATGGATGGTTTATGATATCAGAAGCCCAGTTTCACTTGTAAAATGTGACAGCGTCGAAAACAAAGTTTTATACAGTAATATCGTCGTTACAAGCTGAAGAAGTGGGTAAACTACCAAATGCTACTCTCGCATCACAAGACTACAAGGAATTAAAATGGACTCTGATAGAAGCTCACGAACAAACAAAACCAGAGCTTCTAGAAAAATTAATGTTGGCTACGACTATTTCAGGACGACCGTTGACATATTTGCACGAAATGCTATTCGTAAGTAAACAGATAGGTATTAGCGATGATATTGTGAGACACAAATTCCTGCAGGCATTACCGTCAACAATAGCTCCAGTAATAGCTTTGCAAAAAGATTTAAACCATACCCAACTTGGCAGGTTAGCAGATGAACTGATGTCATTATTGAATAACGATAAGGCATTTGTTATTCAGCGACCCTTATCTACTAAGAATAACTCACAAAAAAATTATAAAAGAAAATACAGCCAAGACACTTCAGTGCCACTAAATGTCAGGCCGTATTGGAATAACCAATGGACAAAAATTTGCAGAGCACATATTTATTTCGCCAATGAAGCAAGAACATTTTTTTTTTTTTAATCATATCACCCCAAGCAAGGTGATAACGCCACTAATGCGCAGGGGGCTACGTAAGGGTAAAAAGAATGGAAAAACCAGAAACCACATCCTAAACAGGGAACAAGGGATGAGCCTCTTCACCTGTTCAATAGATGTGGGTGGAGTGTGAACCGGGCGATAGTTTAGTCTATCTCTTGGTGTAAATGGCCCAAAAAGAACAATCTACAAATGTTGCCTAGTTCCCGACCAGCAACACCTATGGGAAGTGATTCGGAAAACTAATCGGGCGAACGAGGTTCGCCGCTATTAGAAATTACCGCAAAATTAGGGGCTACCAAATTAAAATTTATTGTAGATATTGGCGCAAGTATCTCAATATTACCAACTTCTGCAGTAAATGGTATTACATTAAAACTGACTCCCATATCACTATCCACTGCAAATGGGGAGAAAATAAAATGCTACGGACAAGAAAGTTTGGAAATTGGAATACCCAGTTTAAGGAGATCTTTTACTTGGACATTCGTGATCGCTGATATCACCAACCCATTCCTTGGACTGGATTTCCTCAAGTTTGGTCTAATAGTAGACTGCAGTAACAAAACCATTTATGATCCTACAACAACCCAGAGAAAGAGTTTAAAATTATCTGCATCAGCGGTGAATCTAGTCATAAATGAAACGGAGCTCCCGTCATTCATATGGAACATGATTAAAGAAAAATATCCAAACCTAATCACACCACACAAGAACAGTAACAAAAAACACTGCGGTGGCTACCACAGAATTGACACAGGAAGCCATACGCCAGTATTTGCAAAACCCAGGTGGCTTAATGTAGAAAAACTGGAAGCCGTGCGTAGCGAATTTAAAACCCTACAAAAAGATGGAGTGATCTCCCTTTCCAAAAGCGAGTGGTCTAGCCCACTACATATAGTATGTAAACAAAGAGGAGGATTTAAATGTTGTGGAGACTACTGTTCTCTCAATAGCATAACCAAGACTGACAGGTACCCTATACCAAATATAAACACCTTTTCAGCAAAACTTGCGAACAAACAACGATTCCCCAAAATCGATTTGATTTCAGCCTACCACTAAATTAAAATGCATCCGGACGATGTAGCAAAAACTGCTCTCACCACCCCATTTGGTCTTTATGAATATAATTATATGCCGTTTGTATAAAAAAATGTGTCAGCTACATTTCAACAGTATATGGACAAAAGTATTTTTTAAGACATTGATTGTGTTTTTATATATATTGATTATATATTGATGACATTTTAATTTTCAGCAATGTTGAGATTTCTCATAAAAAAGACATTGAAACTGTTTTTAATATTTTAAATGAACACAATTTAAAAATTTCAGCCACAAAATCTGTTTTTAATGTGACTTCCCTAGATTTCTTAGGCTTTCATATTAGCGTAGATGGCATTAAACCTACAACTAGTAAAATAGAAGAATTAAAATCTTTTCCTTACCCTAAGGACACAAAAGGGTTATGCAAATTTCTTGGAATGGTAGGATTTTATAGAAAATTAATACCAAAGTTTTCAGAGATAGTCTTACCCCTATCTGAGAGAATGAGGTTATCCCCTAAAGGCTCGTTCACATTAGATGAATCTGAATGACAATCTTTCAATTCTGTAATTAAGGAACTTAATGATACATCCTCATTAGCTCACCATGAACCTAACTGTACAAGTTATCAATTAGTCACTGACAGTAGTAATTATGTTGTCGGTGCGGCATTGTACCAAATGGTGGAAGGAAATCCAATACCAATCAGATTTTTCTCTAAAAAATTAACACAAACACAAATGAGATATTCTACATTTGATTGCGAACTTTTAGCAGCTTATTTGTCAGTGCTGCATAGAAGGTCACCAAGTGCTACTTTTAACTGACCATAAGCCATTGTGTGGTGCATTTTATAGTTTAAACCCCGCTAAATCAGACAGACAACAACGACAATTAGCTATCCTGACAGAATTTATTTCAGATATTGAACATGTAAAAGGTAATCAGAATATAGTTGCTGATTATCTATCCCGACCAACTCTTGCTGTACAAATAGATGCGTGTGATTTACCTGCACTTGCAGAAGCACAGGCATCTGATACAGAAATTCAATTTTTTGAGGACTTAAAAAAATTCACCATACCTGGCGATAACCAATTTATATGGTGTGACTTATCAACATCTTACCCCAGACCTTCTGTTCCATCTAAATTGCGTGAGTCCATATTCTATAGTATCCATTCCATAATTCACCCTGGCATTAAATCATCCATTAAGATGATTAAAGCTAGATATTACTGGCCAAATATAGATAAATCAATCAAAGACTTTTGTGCATCATGCACAGCCTGCCAACAAGCAATGGTCTACAAACATACAAAATCACCTATACAGACATTAGAAATACCATCAGCTAGATTTCACACAGTCCACATAGATATAGTAGGACTACTCCCATCAGCAAAAAGCCCAAATAGCAGTTACATCAGCCCATATAGATATATCCTCACATGTATTGACCACACAACTTGTTGGGTAGAAGCACAACCCATCAGCGAAATCACTGCAGCTAGTGTAGCTGAGGCTTTTATAAACACGTGGGTCACACGTTGAGGTGTCCTGCTGCATGTTATAACTGACAGAGGCCGACAATTTTAAAGTGAGTTGTTTAGTGAAGTAGCAAAAATAATTGTTTTTTATAGACTACGTACGACAGCTTATCATCCTCAATGTAATGATTGATTGAGAGAATGCACAGGACCATTAAAACTGCTATTATAGCACGAAAACAGTCCTGGCTCTCAGCTCTTCCAATAGTACTTCTTGGGATTCGCAGTATGCCCAATAGCTCTGATTTTTCTCCTTTTTATGCTGTTACAGGCACACAATGTTTGCTACCACAGCTACTAATAGATAGCACAAGCAAGGAGGCTATATCTCAAAAGTTCACAAGAGATTTACATAAAACCATGTCACAAATTGATGTGAGAGACTTCACCAAAAGAGTTAATAAGTCCGCAAAATCTTATGTTCCAGAAAAACTTCAAACTTGTGATAAAGTTTGGATTAGAGTGGATCGTGTTCAAAGACCATTGGAGGCACCCTATTCAGGTCCCTACACAGTCCTTCAGCGAACACCTAAATATTTTCTGGTTAAGATAAATAATGATATGGATACTCAAGTTTCTGTGGACAGGTTGAAACCATATATAGAAGTACAAAAACAAATAGTAGAGAAACAAGTAGAAGAAAAGATGAATAAAAACAAAATGCTTAGTGATTCAGAACAAGAAATAAAAAAGAAAATTCTCCCATGATAAATACAAAACCTCATTCAGGTCGAAGGAAGAGATGGATGAATACCTTTCTCATGCAATGAATTCAACTGGAATTTAAACTCAGCTTTCTGATTTCTCATTCCAAGCAGATATTTGTCATATTTAAATCTATTACTCTCTTCACACATTCAACAAACTAGACACTAAGGACACATGGCCCAGAGGATATAGGCGTTGGTTAGTTCCCGTGACTTAACCCAAATGGTTGTGAGTTCATTACCAGGCTACAGCAGTAGTGAACAAGTGACTAAGAGGGTTAGAGGGAGATAACTCATGACTACCAAAAGAGTATCTATGCAAGGAATGAAGATGATATTATGATCCCGTGTATTTCCACACAACTATATTCATTCATTGTATATATATACACACGACAATCATGTGATAATCTTGCTTTCCCACTTGTTTATGGGATGTATATATAGCAGACACGTGGTACAGCCAGGAACAGTTGCAGCAGAACCAAAGAACACAAAGCAAGTCAGTTCACAGCCACCCCCAATAGCAGCATGCTATTGCGGGGTTTACACTCTTCAATATCAAGCAATTCTCTCACACACCCGCACTGATTGCAGGACGCATGTAGATGCCTTTTTATTTCTTTATATAACACTTGTACAGTTGGCACAAGAATTTTAACATGCACAACATGTAAGACCAACTCACCTTCTCTTACTAATCATTCTTCTAACTTTACAAAGATGAACTTATCAATGGACTCAGAGATTTTTACCAGTCTTCTAACAATATTCTTCCTAACACAACTTACATATGATACTGATAAATGTTCCAGTGACAAAGAACCTTACAACTTACCTCAATTGCTGTAACACAATCCTATACAGAGAATGAAGGATATTTTTAATCAGACACATTCAACGTCTGTACAAAGTATGTAATTCTTGTTATTTGTTAATACACTTTTATAAATACAAATAATGCTTTGACCATTTTATTCTATGTTCCATTTACTAATTTTATAAATGATTTCAACTGTATAAAATAATTGTTGGAATGCAGGAATTTAGTTAGGAAGTTCTTTGGGAAATGGCCTTGTGCCATGTAAAAATTCAAACCTAAATTTCTATGCATATGAGGCCCCAACAATATACCCCAGTGATAGTAATAAAGGGTTCAGTTCAAAATTCCTAGCACCTGAAGAAGGCCGGAGCATACAACGGCTGAAACATTGTACAAATGGCAACAAAGATGAGAACAATAATCCGAATAATGTAAATAGAACAAAATATATATATATTTGAAAGTGAGTCTCTTTTGACTTTCCAAAAAGTATAAGTACTATTGATTTTCTAGCATCTATTCAGAGGACCCAATTTCAGTGCTTTCCTTGACCAGGTCAGGCAGACACTATTGACTTACCCGCACATCCTCACTCTCATTTTGCTTTTCTCTATTTCCTTCTTTTTAAAAGAATAAAATTTTGTAAAGTCAGTCACAAAAAAGAAGACAGAAAAAGAACTGAGTGGTTACATTAAAGACATCAATGACTACCATTCCATTGCACTTAATACACAACTAGCAGTATAGCCCGGCGTTGCTCGGATGTAATGAAAGCTTTAAAACTAATCCATGGTCCTGGAGCTCAGACTCAGCCTAAAGAATATTTGTGTGAAGTTTGGTGAGAATCGGACAAAAATTGTGGATTTGTATAAAGGACATACAGACAGATAAACAGACACACACACAAACATCTTGCCTTTTATATATTATCGATTTTCTGCACAATTGTAAGAACTGCAACCTTAAAACTTCTGAATATCGTTTCTTATGTTTTTGTCTATGAGTGTATCAAATTTGATTAAAATTGGACCACTTCTTCTATAACCCGATTTTTTCAATTATCGATTTTCGATATTTATCGGGGGTACCTCGACACAAAACCTAGCTAAGAACACTCGCAGATGCTTATAGCACAACTGTGTAGATTTTCAAGAAAATCGGTTCAGCCGTTTTGGAGTCTATAGGTAATGGACACACACACAGACACACACACACAGACAAAGTTCCATTTATAAATAAGTTTAGATAGATTTAGATTATCTCGTCAAAGTTCAACCTATTACAATCTTCACACATTTGACAAACTAAACTCTTCTTACCAACCGTGTACGAGACATAAAAATTACTCATTCTGTAAAATACATAATTGTTAATATTTATATAAAAAAAGATATTTTAATACATTTTGATTGTTTCATATTTTCATACATTTTTTATGGTGAGCTAAACTAAACAAGGCCAAACCAAATCAAATCCAACCACTATTAAACTTACTTGGTCCACCATAAACTCATTGTTAGCACCTGCAGATGACAAAATATCAGAAAGTGCCAGGCATTAGATAACGTTTAGTCGGCATCATAATAAAAACTTCTAACCATGAATTATCTTGGCAGTCAATGTATTAAAAATTCTGGTCAATCGTTACATGGAAGATTGCAGAGATATTCCACATATTTTAGATGTAAGTCATTTAAAAACACTTGGATATGTGAATGATACAGTGTTTGGAGGTCTCATGATTAAAATAAAATAATTTAAGGGATCACATTTCCATCTATGATCATCTGCTCAAATACAAGAAAAAATAATATATTTTTTGAAAAGACTGGTGATGAAAATATATTTTTTGAAAAGACTGGTGATGAAAAATGGATTGTTTACAACAATGTAGAGTGAAAAAGTTCCTGGGAGAAAAGAAATGAGCTACCATTTACCACTCAAAAAAGCGAGTCTGCATCAGAAAAATATGATGATATATATTTAGTTGAAGAAGAAAGGCATTGTGCATTATGAGCTCCTTACTTAAATGTTGAATCCAAACAAGTAAGATTCCTAACAGAATTGATGGAAGATTGCAATTAAAGATTCTAAATTTCACCAATTGGAGGGGTGTCATTCTTTTAATTGAGGAAAATACCCATCCAAAAATAATGAATAATAATTGACAATGCTTCATCTAAGAAATTTGAATCCTATTAATACTACTCGTAATAAAGCATATTTAAGTAAGCAGGGCAGATGAGAAATAAAGAATAAGCCTCCAATAAAAAGCAAGAGAAATAAGATGAAAGAAATACTAGTCCAAAATGAATAATAATTGACAATGCTTCATCTAAGAAATTTGAATCCTATTAATACTACTAGTAATAAAGCATATTTAAGTAAGCAGGGCAGATGAGAAATAAAGAATAAGCCTCCAATAAAAAGCAAGAGAAATAAGATGAAAGAAATACTAGTCCAAAATGAATAATAATTGACAATGCTTCATCTAAGAAATTTGAATTCTATTAATACTACTAATTTAAGTATGCAGGGCAGATAAAACAATGAAAAGCCTTCAATTAAAAGCAAGAGAAATATGATGAAGAAATACTAATTTAAAAAAGACAAAGAAAATAGAAAGAGAAAAGAATAGGAGAGAAGAGAAAGGACTTGAATTTGTTAGAGAGAAAGAAAGAGAATAGCAATGATTGGGAATTTTGTCATATTTAGAATGAATGTGATCTGATGACTGTCACTTGTGATGCACCAATTTAAACTATCTTCTCTTATATCTGTGTATCAAACTAAATGTCAACCAGTCTGTCATAATGTACTATTCAAGAATCTCATTGACAATTTTTTGCTTTTTCTTCAGGTAACTCACTTTTAGTTTTTAATTTTAATTTTAATTTTTTTTTGTGGGTGAGGGGTATTTTTAGGTCTCTAATAAAAACAAGACATGATCAAGCCATATTTACTTGTGCATAAACCAAATTCATGCAAAATGCGACCCCTGATTTTTTTGTATGAATTTTAATACCTGTTGTAAAAAAATTACCTGTGGAAATTGCAACTGGGTACAAAAATGGCAGGATTTTTAACTTCTTCAAAAACACTTTCTGTGTATACCTTATTTATTGTTATTTTTTTATTATCCTGTTTTTATGTAAAAACCTCATAAAAAAAACTTGTATTATGTTCAAGTACATGTAGTAATCATTTTTAAATTCAAAACAAAAATTTTTATTAATATGTTTTTTTAGAAAAATTGTTATTTAATCTAAATGTTATGTCAACAATTACATAATCACATAATAGTTAAATTTTCATGGTAAAATGTTCGAACTACTCTCCCAAATATTATAAGTGAGTTTGGTTCTCACTGTCATTTTATGTTTGAGGTGCTGTTTGTTGTGTGGCTGATTTTGTTTAGTTGCATGTCAACCTTAATCGGTTATTTAATGCCAAAATCTAAATATTTTGAAACCAATTTTATGGTTTCAACAAAATATATACTATAAATAGGTCTTGTTGGTTGGTTGATTTTGTTTAGTTGCATATCAACCTCTATGGTTTATTAAAATATTTTGAACACAATTTTTATGACTTTATGACTTACACAATTTTATGACCTTATGAATTTTTATTTAACAAAATATATATGATAAAATAAATAGGTATTGTTGATTGGTTGATTTTGTTTAGTGGCATATTAACCTCTATGGATTATTTAATGCCAAAATCTAAATATTTTGAACATAGTTTTATGACTTTAACTACAGATAAAATGCATTGTCAGTCATTTTACTATAAGTTCTTCTACTTTAAAACTCTATTGTTGGTAATTTTACTATAAATATGTATCACTGGGAATTTTTTTGTTTTATATAAAAATGTGTTGTTGGTATTTTTACTGAAAATATGTATTTTTACTTTCATAATGTTTTGTTTTTGTTTGGAGGTTCACTATTTACCCATAGCTGGGACCCATAACAGGTGCTACTTCCACCCTTGTGAGGTGTTGTGCCAAAGCTAAACGACATATAGTAAATAACTATTTCCTCTTTGAGTTCAATCTTACTTAGTCCAACGTTGGTTCAAACAGAGAGAATGGACAAAACAGAGTCCAGTATACTATTTTTTTTTTTTTTAATCACATCACCCCAAGCAAGGTGGTAAGGCCACTGGTGTGCAGGAGGCTATGTAAGAGTGAATAGATTGGAAAAAGAGAAAGCCGGAAACCACATCCTAAACAGGGAACAAGGGATGAGCCTTTACACCTGTTCAATAGATGTGGGTGGAGTGTGAACCGGGCGATAGTTCAGTCTATCTACTCCAATTGAAAAAAAAAAAATGAATAAATAAAAAAGAAAAGAAAAGTGAAAAGATTGGAAAAGAGAAAGCCGGAAACCACATCCTAAACAGGGAACATGGGATGAGCCTCTACACCTGTTCAATAGACGTGGGTGGAGTGTGAACTGGGCGATAGTTCAGTATGTGGCCTATGTTTTGAATGTGAAATACAAAATTCTGTCAATGGTATGGTAAGTGACTTACCTTAAAAAGTGTATTATAAGGAAGTATTATAACTGTCTGGTAAGGGTTAGTGTTAGGGAAAATAATTAGTTTCAATAAATAGCCAAATACTTATATCTATAAATATACTCTTACAGGTAGGCCACATACTATACCAGAATCAAAGAGGTAGGCCACATACTATACCAGAATCAAAGAGGTAGGCCACATACTATAGCAGAATCAAACTGGGTAGGCAACATACTATACCAGAATCAAGCTGGGTATACCACATACTATAGCAGAATAAAACCTGGTAAGCCACATACTATACCAGAATCAAAGAGTTAGGCCACATACTATACCAGAATCAAGGAGGTAGGCCATATACTATACAAGAATAAAACCTGGTAAGCCACATACTATACCAGAATCAAAGAGTTAGGCCACATACTATACCAGAATCAAGGAGGTAGGCCATATACTATACAAGAATAAAACCTGGTAAGCCACATACTATACCAGAATCAAATAGTTAGGCCACAAACTATACCAGAATCAAGGAGGTAGGCCATATACTATACAAGAATAAAACCTGGTAAGTCACATACTATACCAGAATCAAAGAGTTAGGCCACACACTATACTAGAATCAAAGAGGTAGGCCATATACTATACAAGAATAAAACCTGGTAGGCCACATACTATACCAGAATCAAACCTGGTAGGCCACATGCTATACCAGAATCAAAGAGGTAGGCCACATATGATATCAGAATCAAAGAGATAGGCCACATACTATACCAGAATCAAAGAGGTAGGCTTCATATTATGTCAGTACCCAAAAGAGTGTATTGCCCAAACTGAGGTCTTCTTTAAAAAGTCAGAATATATAAAAATGCAGAAGTAAAGAAAGTAAAATTTTAAAATTGCACTAGGGGTTACATAGGGGAAAGTGATGAGAAAGAGTGGTTAGTTATAGGAAATGTCAGGAGGAGGGTAATAGATGGATGAGGATACTGAGGATGGGAGTGGGGTAGATGAGAAAAGAGATGTGAGTTAGTGTGATAGGAGGTGTCTATTGACCTTACATTTAAATTCCTGGAGATTGTAGCTGTCAGGGAAGCAAGTATATAGAAGGGAATTCCATAGGCGGGAAGTGCAAGAAAAGATGCTGTTAGAGTAGAAATTGCGGTTACATTTTATTGGTTTCACTGTAAAAGGGTGGGACCTAGTTGCTAATCTAGTAGCTTGTGTAAATTCATACCTAGGGGGCACCAGTGATCTAAGTTCATCAGAGCAGAAGCCGTGAAAGTATTTATAGAAGAGGCACAGAGAAGCCACGTCACACTGGTGAGAGAGTGACTGCAGCCAGGCTCACAAGTTGGTATCAATCACATTACAGATTCTCCATTGAATTTTGTCAAGAACCCCGAGGAGAATAGCAGGGGCACCCGACCAGATGTGGCAGCAGTATTCAATACACGGGCAGATGGTAGATTTATATATGTGCAGGATGGACTCAGACGGGAAAAACTTCCTGGCCCTGCACAGAGAAATCTGACTTTCATAGCAGTGGATTTAGCAATGTATTCGATATAGTCATTCCACTTGAGGTCCACTGAGAGTGTGAGGCCAAGGATGATATATCCGGTACTTTTTTAATTTTTTCTGTTTTTATTTTTATTCTTTCTCCAACTATGTGTTGTGTCCTTTGCAGCTCTCAATAAATATTGTTTTATCTCCATCTTTCAGAAACCCTGCTCTACCAACTTGTTACTTATGTACACAGTTAGGTTAAGCACTGTTTCCCTCTGTCTCCCTTGCCTTTAATCTACCCTGTGAATATCAAAATTTCCAAGCTAACTTTCCTCATTATGTACCTCTCTTCCTGGTGTTAAGTATAAGTGTATTTTTTGTTTCCATTGTCTCTCGCACTTTATCATTGCCGACATTTGATCCATGGAATTCTCAGCATCCTTCTGTAGAATCACATTTCTATTGCTTTGCTTCTTCTTCATCTGCAAGGAGATTGTCTAGTATTCACTGATATATAGGAGAATAATTACATAACAATTATTACATTACAATTCAGTCCTCTTTTCTTTATTTCTAATGAAATTTTCCTGTTTCTTAATATTTTGCTTTTGGAAGGCAGCTTTTGCTATCTCAATATGCCTTCAGATTTCATTGTCACACTTTCCATCCTTTAAAAAAAAGTTTATCCCAGATATTAAAATTGTTTTGCTTTTAGTATTTCTGATTTGTAAATTAAATGTTGGATTGTACCTTTGGCTCGTTACCATGCATTCTGTCTTTTTGCAATTGACGTTTAGTCCTTTTTTCACTTTCTTTACAGTTTCCTTTGTGTCCGCTGTCAACAATGTATGATCTACATATTTTCCTTTTCTTTTTTATAATCGTGTCACCCAAAGCAAGGCATTTTACTGCCACAGTTGAAGTTACATAGGAAGTAAGATATGAGAAAGAGTGACAGGTTACTGGGAGTGTTTGGAAGTGGGTAAGAGAAGCATGAGAATACTGATGAGAGTGTAGTGGACGGAGAAAGAAGCATAAGAGAGAGAGAGAGAGGATGCAAGTTAGCGAGATAGGTGATGACACTTGAATTCTTTAAGATTGTAGCTCTCGGGAAAGCAAGCAAACGGAAGTAAATTCCACAGGCAGGAAGTGTGAGAGAAGAAGCTGCTGGAGTAGAATTTGTGTTTATAATTTAATGGTTTCACAGTAAAAGGGTGGAACCTAGTTGCTAATCTTATATTTTATGTTGTTATGATTGTGACCACCAATAATGAATCCTGGTAGGACTTCTAGAACTACCTAAATTCAACGTGTAGGATTTTAAAAAATTTTGTACATATGTTAAATCTATGTTTAGTCTTTGAGAAGTCATATTTATATTCATGCAAATCAAGCATGAGGTCAAAAGAAAATTATCATTATAAAAAAAAATCTGTCACTTCTTTTTCTGGTCCTGGGTATGATGGTAAACCCTATCTGGCAGTAAGGCCTATGACTGTGAGGTTGTGAGGAGCATGGAACTACCTCTTAATTGCTGTTGTTCTCAAGTTCACCCTGACTCGAAGTGGTAGCACCTGTTAGGATCCCAGCTATGGGCAAATAGTTAACCCCCCCACTCCCAAACTGGGGTCAAAACATTATGAAAGTATAAAAATACACTTTTAAAGAAATATATACATTAAAATAGACTTTTATAGAAAAATATACATTTTTGAAGGAAAAATATTACCAGCAATACATTTTTGAAGGAAAAAACAAATTATTGCCATAATACATTTTTGAATGAAAAAAATTATTACTAGCAAGACATTTTTTAATGCAAAACTAGAAGACATCTTCAGTTTCCTAAAATGAAGTAAAAAATTTTTTTAAAAACTTTTCATTAAAATCTGACTAAATAAACCTTCTCACATTAAGTGGAATCCTTATATATATATATATATATATATATATATATATATATATACAAAAATAGAAAAGGGTGTAAGACAAGGATGTGTTTTCTTTCCTGATTTATTCAACTGATATAGCGAGGCAATCCAGTGAGAATTAGAAGTGCTAGCAGGATTCATTCTTAACAATATAAGATATGCAGATGACACAGTGCTGCTAGCAGACGCAGAAAGGAAATTACAAAAGTTCCTACAGAAGTTAGCTAAGGAAAGCAAGAAGAAAAGACTAAGTATAAACGACAAGAAAACAGAGTGCATGATCACTATATTTCAGCTGATATATTCTGCAGCATTCTTGCATTGTCTGAAGGCCCGAGATGAAGTCTTATGAATCCATGAATTACTCAAGCTGGTATCCTCATCTTTGTTGTTCTGCTCATTAAATTTTAGCCAATTGCTTAACGTGACACAATGAACCGACTTTCCTAGCAATAGATTTTATTTGTTAGTTATCCCCTTACAGAATACCAAGTCTTTCTTTATGCTCACAAAAGAGAAGAAAACAATACGTTGACAAAAAAATTTATTTTTGTTTTTGTCACAATCTTTTGTAGAACCATCTGATGTAGACACGAAAGAACATTCCTGTTGTGTCGGAATGTTATAGTACGGAACTAATTGTTCATTTCCTGTGGGCACAAAGAAGTGAAAGAGACAATTTTTTTTCTTCTTCTCCACACAAAAGAGGACCGTGGTTTCAGATTTAGAAAATAACAAGGCCAATTATTTAAGCTTGCTTCATGACCAAATCATTAACTTTGTTTTTAGCTTTTTAAGAAGGTTTTCTTTTTATTGAAATGTATGCACCACATGACATGAGACACTTTACTGATGAGGAGTGCGTAAAACATTATTTAAAACGTTTTTCACTATGTTTGGCTAACTATGGCACAAGGTCAAAAGTACAGAATGCCGAGTGAAAACCAAACTGACTAGTACTGATTTTGAAAGCATGGTATTGTACTCAATTTAAAAGTTGGGCATTTACATTATTTGGACTATTGTCCTCTTCAGGTGCGAGGAATTTCAAACTGTACCCTTTATTACGATCACTGGGGTATATCATCCTCATTCCTTGCATAAAGCCTTGATTGGAAGTCATGAGTTATCTCCCTTTAACCCTGCAAGTTACTTGTTCACCACTGCTGTAGCCTGGTATTGAAATATAGATAAATATTAAAAGTTGGGATTTAACATGATAAATAATGAAACAAAATATTTTTCTCCAAAATGTTACCATTTTTTAAGGAAACAAGTTGAAAATATTAAGTTTAGGTTCAAAATTGTACTGTTGCAATTTCATTCCAGTGATTAAGGACAGACTTATAGCACAGTCTTAAAGAATTTATAATTGACTAAAGCTTTACAAATTGTATTTGGTCAAGATACAAGGCACAAGCACATTATAACTAAGTCATTGTGCCATCAAATATGACCTTCATTAACTTCAAAAGAAAATTATAATGAACAATTTAGCTAAATTATGAGGTAATATGCTATACAGTGCAGTAATTTTAGTTTGATTTTTTTATAAACAATGCAAATTTAGAACATTTTGACTTGTGTGCCCAGCAGCATTAAGCTGTTATATACACTTTTACATACTTTTGCTTTTATTAATTATTACCTAACAAATGAGCGAACAAATCTTTTTCATTGAGTAGCCATTTTTTGTAATGTTTTACTTTACACAGATTTTACTTAGAATTTTAGTGTGCATATATTTTCTATTCACTGTATCTAATACAAAAGATATCAAATTTTATTTTTATTTTTTTATAATCATATTGCCCCAAGCAAAGCATTATACTGCCACTGTTGTGCAGGGGTTTACATAGGAAGAAAGTTATGAGAAAGAGTGACAGGTTTATAGGGGGTGTCAGGAAGTGGATAAGAGAAGGATAAGAATACTGATGAGAGTGGAGTGGATGGAGAAAGGAGCATAAGAGAGAGAGAGAGGAAGCAAGTTAGTGAGATAGGAGATGACTACTGACTTTACATTTAAATTCTTGGAGATCGTAGCTGTTGGAGAAGCTTGTAAATGGAAGGGAAGTCCACAGGTGAGAAGTGCGAGAAAAGAAGCTGGTGGAGTAGAATTTGCATTTACATTTTATTGGTTTCACAGTAAAAGAGTGGGACCTAATTGCTAATCTTGTGGCTCAATTCAAATTCATTTGTAATTGTCAAAGGATCAACAAGGATAAAAACTCAGTACTTCTCTGATTGGCTCATTATCCAGCAGCCAGTGGGTAGAAGATATGGTTTATATTTTGATCTTTATTCAGTCAGTTAAGTGCCATACGTGATACACGCTTGGGCGATCATGTCTCGAAAGAGACATGACTGACTGGGCAGAAGGTTATCCCGTAGTAGGTTGCCATTGCTTTCTGCGGTAGACTGGTTGCTGACCAAGGCTACAGAACCCAGTCTGTCCTGTTATTTAACCCATAACTGGAGGGAAGAGAAGGATTAATACCTTTCCCAAGGGTATTTGTGCATAAGTGAATGCATAGAATACGACTGGAATTCGATCTATATTATTTATATAAAAAAAATTACGATATAATATTTTATTTTTTATTACTTGTTCATTCAGTAACACGCCCAAGAGCCTGTGACACGATAACTAGATATATGTATTTTATTATAATAGATTAAAATAGAAAATAGATTAGAATAGAAAATAGTTTAGAAAACATGTCTAACAAAAGTGAAAAAGAAGAGAAAAATAAATAAATAAATACTTTTTCTTTTTGAGGAAAATTGACTCAGTGATAAAGTTCAGCGGTCAAAGGCTGTTCTTACTGTATCTTGACCTCACATTAAGCCTTTTCCGGCGGAAGCCTTATTAAGATAAACAAAAAAAAAGATAACTGAAATTTCAGACTTACAGTCGCCGGTGTTTGTCACCGGTGGTCTGACCCGGTCAAAGGCTGACCTTACTGTATCTTGACCTCACATTAAGCCTTTTCCGGCGGAAGCCTTATTAAGATAAACAAAAAAAAGATAACTGAAATTTCAGACTTACAGTCGCCGGTGTTTGTCACCGGTGGTCTAGAGCATTTCCGGATTTCCTTGTTTCCGGTCGATTTTTTAGATAAATTCAGGTGTTTTTTCCGAGTTGAGCAGTTAAGTTAAAGACGAGAGAAGTGAAGGGAGTCAGCCGGGTGCGAGCTTGAAGTAAGGATCTCCGTTCGTCTTGGTATCGTTCAGTTCGGGTTTGTTGATCTCCATTAATTAGAGTTAGAACTGTGTGTCACATTCGCCTGCCCCAACAGACAAGGCTAACTCTAAACGAATAAAGCATTCTTTTCCACTCATCCAAATCTTGGAAGTTCGTTCCTTACAGCCAATCTTGTACCCCCAGCTGTCCGTCCGACGGTTTCTACAAAAATCCGGCAACATCACAGCGTGGAGAACGGCCGCCGGAGGAAATTGTTAGGACGGACCGTTGGGGTATTACAAATGGTGCCGTGACCAGGATTTGGAACCCACGGAAGTGCCACTGGATGCTAAGTTTGGATTTCGACGAACCGACGCGACTGGACGAGGCGGGACGAACGGAGAAAAGGCAATCGAACAAAGAACTATTCTCACAGCCAAATTCTGATTGCTTGTTGTAAGCTTCAGGGTAAGAAAAAGAAAAACAAAAACAAAAAAACAAAGAAAGGAAAGGGAACCCATTTTCAACAAGCACCGTAAGGTAAGCAGAATTACTCCCTTTTTGTCAGGCCAAAATTCTCGCAGGCAGAAGAACGGTTACCACTAACGGCCGTACGAGCGAAAAAAAAAAAAAGAAAAGAAAAAAAGAGGACAATGAATTGATTAAGAAAAAAAATGTGTGAGTACTTTGAGAGAAAAAAGTTTAAATTTTGAAAAAAAAAAGGAAAAGAAAAAGAGAGATAGAAACAACGCGAACGGTGTGAAAAAAAAAACAAAAAAAACAAGAAGCAAAGGAAAGGGAACCCGTTATCAACAAGCACCGTAAGGTAAGCACAATTATTTACTCCCTTTTTGTCTGGTCAAAAAAAAAAGAAAGAAAAAGAGAAATAGAGACAACTTAAACGGTCTGAATGGGTACTTAAAAACAAAACAAGGAGAAGACTGAAAAAGGACTGTTTGAAAAGAAAAAGGGATGATGATGAAAAAAATTTTTTTTAGAAAAACAAAGAAACATTTTAGGAACATTTATTTACTTTTTTGTTGTTGTTTTGGTTAAAAGAAAAAAAAGAAAGGAAGATGGAATACGATAATGAGAAAAAGGTGTGTACAAAAAAGAAATGGAAAAAGTAATAGGAAGGGAGAGAGCAAGAAACAACTGTGCGCGTACAAAAAAATGAATTGGAAAAAAAAAATGTGTGTGACTATTTTATTTTTTGAGATAAAAAGTACGAATTTTGAAAAGAAAATTAAAGAAAAGGAGAGATAGAAACAACGCAAACGGTGCAGAAAAAAAAAGAGAATGAAAAAAAAAGGACGGTTTGAAAAAAAAAAGTGGGTAAAAGAATAGTATGTGTTATTACTTAAAAAAAAAAAAAAAAAAAAAAAAAAAAAGCATTATTTGGAAAAAAAATGACAGAGAGAAAAACTAAGTGAGTGTTTCCAACAATGACAAAAAAAAAAAAAATGTTTTGAAAAAAAAATGAGAAGATGTGTACAAAAAAAAAAAAGGAAAAAAAAAGCATTATTTGGGAAAAAAAAATGACAGAGAGAAAAACTAAGTGAGTGTTTCCAACAACGACAAAAAAAAAAAATGTTTTGAAAAAAAAATGAGAAGATGTGTACAAAAAAAAAAAAAAAAATAAGAGGAAGAGATTCTAGAAGGGGGATCAGTTCATCGCTTAATAACAACAGAAAATCGATACCCCACTTTATGTCCAGTTGAGGCCTAAATTAAATGATGGCATATCTTGTTAGTTCCTTATCATTATTAAACTTTCTCATTTGAGTCTTTAAATATAGCTTTCAAATTATTAAATTAATAAATAGTGGAATCTTCCAGGTTATTAAAAAAACCACCAGGGCAAATTGGTAGGTGGTTTAAATAATAAGTCTACTCTGTAAGCAGTGATTGGCTGATAATTTCAGTGTGTATATTGAGCTCCATAAATATTCAGCACAATATCCACCATTTATCTTTGGGCCACCTAGGGACATGTATTCAGTTACAATCCTTTAGTGCTCCCCAAGTGCTGTCAGTCGTTATTAGATTCACAGTTACTTTGAGTTGGAAATCTTTGTGTCATCCGTGAGTACAACGTTTTGTTTTGCCATTCTTTGTTATAATTGTCTTGTTGCTCGTCCGGTGGAGTTTTTTGAAAGTTTTTTGTGTTTTCGTATGGAAGCAGGGGGCAAGCTCAACTATGGCTTTGTCTCCCCAACCGTCTACTTCTGCAGTGGGTATGCCGATGGTGACCCCTTCACCGTCAGTGTGGAATAATGCCCCCATGAAAAGAGATTCCAGTTACAACCTGCAGATGCAGGAAAAGTATAAGGAATATTACAAAGAGAATGAGTTGATGATTATTCCCGAAGTGAGGAAAGAAATAGCTACCAGAACAATTTCCCTGCTGACGTCAGATCCCCAAACCCGAAAATTTGTAGGCGCCAGCAGAGAAAACATTGAAGAAACACTAAAGAGCCTGTGGATTTGTCCAAAAGTCCTGACCAGGAGATCCCGTGCCATGTGGGATGTCCTCCTTAGTACAGAAGATGAGGCCAAGAAGTTGGCCGGCACATGCCTGCAAACGAAAGGAGTACGATTGCAGACAGAATATATGGGTACAAGACGTACCCATATCATGATTCATGGAGTACCCTTGGAGATTCGATGCGACCACGTGGGAGCCTTCCTGACGCAATTTGGAATTGTTGAGGATGTCAGCGCCTATGTGGTTGTAGATAGGCCAAATTTCCTGCGAGTACCTGACGCCCTCTTGTGTAACGGAAGAAAATTGTTTATTGCTGTGGAGGGGTGCAGGCCACATTGTTGGTTCTGCAGATCCGCTGGCCACATGGCAAAAATGTGTCCCTCCAAGAAGCAGGAGGAACAACCAACAAAAACGCCCGCAACACCAGCGGCACAGTCTGAAAATCCAAGTCCTCCAAGTAAAACTGACTGGACGGAAGTCGTTAAAAAGGGGAAGATGGGGACTTCCTCGCCTTCAAAACAGGATTCTCCGTCAAAGAAGGTGGTCCTCCCTCTAAAAAGGAGAAAAAACAAGATTCTCAGTAGCGACAGCAGCAGCAGCCACTACAGCAGCAGCACGAGCAACAACAACCAAGCACGGGGGAAGTGATGGAGGTGGAGGAAATGCCCCCGCCGAGGTCCTCTTCATTAAAAAGAGGACGTGAGGAGGAAGAGGAGGCCAGAAAGAAATAAAGGAAAGATAGACAATGTCGATCGTGGCAGGGGGGGGGGCGAATCAGGGTCATTGCCAAAACTCAATCTGCTCCTGCTTCACCAGACAGATCTGTTACCATAATGGGGAGGAGTCAGTCTGCTTCCCCGGTGAGACACACATCGTCACCTTCCTACATTACCCACTCCCAGCCAGAATCACTCCCCTCCACCCCGGAATCACCCTTCTCCCAACCCGAATTAAGAATAGTATTAGGTCTTTCACTACCAAGTTGAGCAAACGGCTCAAACTAGATAAGGCTGACAAGGTGAAGACACTTAGAGCTAATTACTCCCGGGATGTGGCTGGTGGGGATCCCTAGAGGTAGCCATAGCTAAGGAGGCCGTGAAGCGGTCGAATAGCGATCGTTACATGGGCCAGGTAGTTAGACATTGGTTAAGCAAGATGTCTCCCAAGGCGGCAACCGGTACATTCAAGAGGTTCGCAACCTGGAGGGGCATACTCTTCGGTCGACTGACGACATGTGCGAGGCGTTTCGGCAGCATTTCGAGATCCTGTTTACCAAGGAGCCTGGTCTCCGTGATGAGGAGTTTCGCAGCTATTTGGCTGACTTCCCCCGGCTTTTGCCGGCTGATGCAGCTAGCTGCAAAGGAGAAATTACGGAGGACGAAGTCTACGCGACTTTGAAGAAGGTCGGCAGAGGCAAATCGCCGGGTCTTGATGGTTTGCCCTATGAATTGTACTTGAGGCTGTCGCACATCTTTGTCCCGATTTTGACTGTTGTGTTCAACAACTGGTTCCAGCAGGGGTCCATCCCCAACCGGTTCACCAGGGGTGTGATCACGAAAAGGTAAGGATTTGGGGAAGGAGTTAGAGGGTTACGGGCCCATAACTCTGTTAAACACAGAGTTAAAAATGTTGGCCAAGATCTTGCAAAATCGTTTGCAATTAGTTGCCGAGTCTCTGTTGGGACCTGAGCAGACTTGTGCTGTGAAGGGCCGAACAATTCAGAGCAACCTGCATCTGATACGCACGATCATAGAGGGGATAAAAGATGACGAAGAAGCCGCGCTGATCAATTTAGATCAGTCCAAGGCATTTGATAGGGTTGACCATCGTTACCTGGCGGCTGTCTTGCAGGCAGCTGGATTCAAAACCAACTTCCGCCGCTGGATTAGCCTCCTGTATCAATCCCTCACGGATGTGGTACAGGTGAACGGAAAGTTGTCGGGTGTTCTGGCGCTGTCTAGGTCGACCCGACTAGCCTGATCAATACTAATGGAGGGTTGGAACAATTGTCTATGGTGGTTAAAGAATAGCAGCTTCATTTTGGAAGCATTAAAATTTACAAGCCATTTCTTACCCCAGATCCCTACAGATCAGAGGTCCTTTTCAAGATTATCAGTGAGATTTGCTTTGTCAGCTTTGGCTGATTTTTTTTATCAAAGCAGAAGTAAATAGTGGTGTCATCAGCGTAGATGCCTACTTGGAATCTAATTACATCAGGGAGTGTGTTGATGAATATTGGAAAAAAGCATAGGACCTAAAATAGAGCTTTGAGTGACACCTGTGTTTGTATGATAGTATCTGAAAGCATGCCCGTTCAAAACACAATTTGAAAGGGATGAAGTCTTTATATATATTCTTCTAATATGTTAATATTCAGTAATTATTTGGATGGGGATTCAGTTCATTATTTAAGTACATTATCTTGACCTCATTCCAGTCTGTCATACTTTTAAGTCTTTACTGGAGAAGGTCATTTGTAAATATAAGAAATCTGGCTGGAATTTAAACTTGATACACCAATCCCACATTCCATGTCAATAACTGTTCTACTATATAGACATTATGTTATAGTATATAATAGTATATAATAATTCTGGTGGTATCATTTTATTACATTAAAATAGGAAACCAATTCACCACTTTGTGATCAGTATGTAACCAGTAATTTTAAAAGGGGGATCAGTTCATCACTTAATAAGAACAGTTTATTATTATTAAATCTTCTCAGTTGAGTCTTTTAAAGTATCTTTCAAATTAATATATTAATGTGTAGTAAGTCTAGAAGAGGGATCAGTTTATTACTTAATAACAATAGAAAACTGATTCCCCACTTTATGTCCAGTTTAATCCTCAATTAAGATGATGGCATATTTTGTTAGTTCCTTATTATTAATCTCACTTGAATCTTTAAATGCATGTTTCAAATTATTATATTTGTTACAGTAGAACATCCTGCCATCCCCGAGAATAGATTGCTCCATACTATAAAGGATGGTGACAAGCAGTATGGGAGAGCAAATGTCTTAGGTGAAGGCATTCTCTAGTTGATAGTGTATTCTGCTCCTACTCGTTGATTGCTTATCTGTGTAACACCCCAATGGTCTGTCCGAACAATTTCTCCGGCGGCCGTTCTCCACGCTGTGATGTTTGCCGGGAGTTTGTTGAAAATGTCGGCCGGACAGCTGGGGGTACAAGATTGACTATGAGGAACGAACTTCCACAACTTGGATGAGTTGAAAAGGATGCTTTATTCGTTTAGAGTTAGCCTTTTCGGTTGGGGCAGGCGAATGTGACACACAGCTCTAACTCTAATGGAGATCAACAAATCCGAACTGGCTGAAACAAGACAAACGGAGATTCTACTTCACTCCAACGCCCGGCGGGACTCCTCTTCACTTCTCTTGTCTTAACTGACTGACTCGGAAAAATTACCTGAATTTATTTAAAATTGACCGGAAATCCGGAAATCCGGAAATGCTTTAGACCACCGGTGATAAACATTGGCGACTGTAAGTCTGAAATTTCAGTTATCTTTTTTTTTTATCTTAATAAGGCTTCCGCCGGAAAAGGCTTAATGTGTGGTCAAGATACAGTAAAGGACAGCCTTTGACCGAGTCATTGAAAACCCACCTGCTGAACTGTATCTCTTTATCACATTAAATCACTGAGTCAAATATTTACCGGAGGACAATTTTCCTCATAAAAGAAAAAGCGTTTATTTATTTATTTTTTTCCTCTTCTTTTTCACTTTTGTTAAATATGTTTTAAAACTATTTTCCATCCCTAACCATCCTCCATCCTAATCCATTACAACAAAATACATATATACCTAGTTATCGTGTCACATCTGTATCTTATTGTAAATTGTACATTTGTACAATAAATCCGTTATATCTAATTCCTGTGTCAAGTACCATTCTTCCACTGATCTTTGCACTGATATTCTTTTCCGGGATATATCAATATTAATATAAATTAATTTTAGAAGAGGGATCAGGCTATTACTTATTAGCAATAGAAAACTGATTACCCACTTTATGTCCAGTAGAATCCTAAATTAAGATGATGGCATATTTTGTTAGTTCTTTATTATTATTAAACTCACTTGAATCTTTAAATACATGTTTCAAATTATTATATTAATAAATAAATTAATTTTAGAATAGGGATCAGTTTATTACTTAATGACAATAGAAAATTGATACCCTGCTTTGTGTCCAGTCAGTCATTTTAGTGCTACACGTAATACATGTTTGGACAATCATGTCTTGACTGACTGGGCAGAAGATGGCTTCACAGTAGGTTGCCATTACTTTCTGCAGTAGACTGGTTACCAACCAAGGTTAACGAACCCAATCAGTCCAATTATTTAACCCATAACTGGAGGGAGAATTGATGAATTCATACCTTTCCCAAGGGTATTAACGAATATATGAATGTGACAACTATTTACTGTAATTCGAACTCGGCTCTCCGATTTCTCGATATGAGTTAATATCCACAGCACCACAACACACAGAAGACTAGATTAAGATGATGGCATATTTTGTTAGTACCTTATTATTATTAAATTTTCTCATTTGAATCTTTAAATGTATCTTTTAAATTAATCTATTAATATGTAGTAATTCTACTAAAGGGATCAGTTTATTACTTATTAGCAATAGAAAACTGATACCCCTCTTTATGTCCAGTAGAATTCTAAATTAAGATGATAGCATATTTTGTTAGTACCTTATTATTATGAAATTTTCTCTTTTGAGTCTTTAAATGCATCTTTCAAATCATTATATTAATACTAGCAGTATAGCCCAGCGTTGCTTGGGTGTAATGAAAGCTTTAAAACTAATCCATGGTCCTGGAGCTCAGACTCTTTCAATGTTGGCATGAAAGACTAAAAAGCAATAATTGTTTCCAGTTAAAGTGAAACCGTAGACTGAAAGAAAAATGAATGGATGTAAGTCAAATTTTGATTTCCTGGTATCGATATCAAATTTTCTGCACTATTGTAAGAACTGCAACCTTAAAATTTCTGAATATTGTTTCTTATGTCTTTGTCTATGAGTGTATCAAATTTGATTAAAATTGGACCACTCCTTCTATAACCCGATTTTTTCGATTATTGATTTTCAATATTTATCGGGGGTACCTTGACACAAAACCTAGCTAAGAACATTCGCAGACGCT
The DNA here is from genome assembly GCA_037127315.1 of Ascarosepion bandense. NCBI lineage: Eukaryota > Metazoa > Mollusca > Cephalopoda > Sepiida > Sepiidae > Ascarosepion > Ascarosepion bandense. The sequence goes on from JBBBDQ010000707.1 coordinate 5,455,490, forward strand.
TATAGTACAACTGTGTAAATTTTCAAGAAAATCAGTTCAGCTGTTTCGGAGTCTATAGGTAACGGGCACACACACACACACACACACACAGAGACAAAGTTCCATTTATAAAGATAGATAGATAGATAGATAGATAGATAGATAGATAGATAGATAGATATAGTAATTATAGAAGAGGGGTCAGTTCAGTACTTAATAAAAATAAAAAAATGATTCCCCGCTAGAACTGTCAGTCACATCTAGCTATTTCAACTGTAAAATGGTGGGACTTAATTGCCAATCTAGCAACAGGGTTGAATTCATGAAATCAAGGCACTAAGGATAACAGTTCATCAGAATAATTGCCATGTAAATATTTGTAGAAAAGGCAAAGAGAAGCCACATTAAATCAGTGACAAAATGACTGAAGTCAAGATGATAAATGACAAGCTCTTCTTTGAATTTTGTCAAGAATCTCAATATATATATATATTAGAAACAACAAGCCAGATGTGGCAGCAGTATTCAATGTATGGACAAATGGTAGATTTATAAATATGTAAGAATTCTGATGAGAAGAATTGTGTAGCATGGCACAGGGAATCACTTTTCCAAGCAGTAGACCCAGCAATTGATTCAATATAATCTTTCCACTTCATTTCAGCAGAAAATGTTACTCTGGGAAGGTACAATGAGTCACTCTCCTGGAGATAGATTCTGGTGAGAAAAATTGTCTAGCATAACACAGTGAACTAACTTTCTTAACAGCAGACCTACCAACTAATTCAATATAATCTTTCCACTTAAAGTCAGATGAAAACGTTAATCCGGGAAGGTGCAATGAGTCACTCTCCTGGAGATAGATTCTGGAGAGAAAAATTGTCTAGCATGACACAGTGAATCAATTTTCCTAGTAGTCAACCCAGCAATTGATTCAATATAATCTTTCTAATTCATATTAATGGAAAACGTTAATCGAAGAAGGCACAATGAGTCACGCTTCTGGAGATAGATTCTGGTGAGAAAAATTGTCTAACATAACACAGTGAACCAATTTTCCTAGCAGTAGATCTAGCAATTGATTCATATATGAAATCAATATTTTTATGTCTTTATGATGTTTGGAAAGTTTTCGTATGTGAGTTATATTCTTTTCCAATGAGTCACTCTCCTGGAGATAGATTCACCAGAATCTATCTCCAGGAGAGTGGAGAAACTTTCTGCTGTAAACTTTTTATTCTTTTGGATATCATAAATATTTTGCAATAATCTGCCATTGTTATAACAAAGGTCTGACCAACCTGTGTCCCCAGCACAAGGGAGATAAATCTTGTAGATAAAAAAGTTACAAAAAGAGTATATAAATGTGCATACTACATTATATTTTATAAGCCTTTTAAAAATAATTTCAGTGTATTTCACTGCTTCATATAAATATTGAAGGCTATAAATTCTGAGTGCTCTTAAATACAATCTGATAATTATTCTAGATTTGATTTTGCGGTTATGGTAAGAATAGAAATTTATAAGATCATCTTTATTAGTTGATTTGCAAGGGATAGTTTTAGGTTATTGTTAGTATATTTTAACATAATATCTAAGAAAGGTGAAGTGTTTCAAGTTTTTTTAATGAATTCTACATAATGGTTGGACAGTTATATAGTCCATACCTTAGTCTATACTAAATAGGCAATCATTTATCACTCCATCTTCCTTAAAATGCAAAGGTTTTATACTCTGGGTATTTCTGTCACTTCAACCTGAAAAGTTGTGATAAAAATCAAAATTAAGATAGCTATTTTTATATTTCTTAGAAGTGATATTACAACTATTAACATTGTTCAGACTGTTGTCCTCATTTTTGTTGTTATATTCCCAATGTTTTGGTCACTGTTGACTTCAGCCTTCTTCAGGATTTGTCTATATTTCTGTGATGCAATATTTACACTATTTATATTGTTCAGACTTTGTTCTTATCTTTATTGTCATATTCACAATGTTTCAGATGTTGTACATTCTGGCCTTCTTCAGAATCAGTCTATATTTCTGAGATGAGGTATTGAAACTATTTGCACTATTTACATCGTTTGGAATGTTGTTTTCATCTTTATTGTCATATTCACAATGTTTGGCCATTGTATACTCCAGCCTTCTTCAGGTGATATACATTGGAATTTCAAACCAAACCCTTTATTTTGTTCACTGGGGTAGGTTGTTCAAGTTATATATATTCATTGATTTTCAGTTAATATATAGCAATTAAAAATGTCCACTTATAGAGGAAATGAAATAATAAATAAAAATTACTTTGCTATATCAATTTCCAAACTTCACTTAATATTATCACAGCTATTTTTTTAATTCTTACCTCACATTATTTATTTTAATTATTGGAGAGTATTCAACCTGGAAAGTTGTGTTTAAAACTGAACCAATGATCATTGAAAAGTCTGAGAAAAAATGGAAAAAGCTACTTCTTTATTCTTACTTCAGAGAGAATTCAATCTAGAAAATTTTTCATTAAAGTAAATCTTACAAACTCTCTCTCATATTATATATCGAGCAGTAGTTGTTTAGCTTATAGACCAAGAGTTGGTCAACCATTATTGCTTGGGTATTTATAGAGTCTATTTCTGAGTGATATTTACCTAAGCCTCCCCACAAAGGCAGGATGTGGCACAATGCCGATTTTTATATGAGGCATTCCAAGTATGTACACTTGGCCAAAAAATTCCCAATAAAACCCACATAAGTGGGATTGGGTCTAGATGAGACTCTGCCCTTTGACATAACCTCATCTCTCTGCTAAATTCCAAAGTAGTTCTTAGGGGTATTTACCCAGCCCTCCCATGGGGGTGTGAGATGTGACACAAGGTTGGTTTTTAATGTGGTGAATAAGAGCATGTATGCTCCGGCCATTGATCAAATACACGATGACTGGGTACAAAGCTAGTCTTAGCTGGTTCAAGCTTGTCATAGCAGATCAAAGCTAGTCATATGCCTCACAGTCAAAAGACTGTATATTTATTTTGTAAAACTACAAAATTGTGGCACATAGCCGAAAAAGGGGTTGGGTAGAGGGTGATCTACAGTCAGTCAGTTAAAGTGCCATACATGATACACGCTTGGGTGATCATGTCTCGAAAGAGACATGACTGACTGGGCAGAAGATTATCCTGCAGTAGGTTGCCATTGCTTTCTGCAGTAGACTGGTTGCCGACCAAGGCTATAGAACCCAATCTGTCCTGCTATTTAACCCATAACTGGAAGGAAGAGACGGATTAATACCTTTCCCAAGGGTATTTGCGTGTAAGTGAATACAATGGATTCGACTGGAATTTGAACTCAGCTCCCTGGTTTCTTGTTCCGAGCCGATATCCACTGTACCATAACGCACATAACTATCCTATACCTAGCTAATCACATTCACAACCCAATCACTCTTAACAATTTCTCCATACACCACAAAAACTCATCCGTCACCTTACAATCCTACATATACCATAATACCACATATTCACAGGGGAACTTAAAAAAGGGGTAACAAACCAATGAAATAAAATATATTTATAAACAATAACTTTTTATAAAATATATATATAAATATAATGATATAAAAATGAGTAGGGGAGGGGATGAATGACCCAAAACAAAAATATAACAAAATATTAAAACAAAATAAACAGTTGTTAGTAAGAACTGTTCATCCCACAAAATCAAGAGTGGCTGCTGTATTCTGCCAAATGGTCAAATCAAGTAGAACACTTGCTAAGAAAGAGGGGTGGGATAAAATAAATAATGGAATGGGAAAATCAAAGACTGACACAATCAAGATAAAAAAGTGGAGCCAAAAACAAACTGGAGAGATTGGAAGTCCTGACTTGGATCATAACAAAAGAGAAACACAGGAACAGGCTAGTAACAACATTCTCTTACATTATCTAGGTAAACATAAGAGAGTAACTTAACCTGGGGAGGGTTTGCAGAAAACCACCCCATTTTGCCATAAAAGACTTAAAAAACATCAAGACTGGCCTCATTCACACGAACCAGACATATTACAGTTACCCACCGTTTACTGAAATCTGTAGGGAGTTTGGTTAATAATAATAATCATGATCGCTTGACGCTTGTCAAGGGTATGTGCTAATTTCTCGTCATCTTACCTCTCTGACAACTGTCAGCTTGCTTGTCTTTTATTTTCTTTGGGAATTCACTCCTGGATGTGATTATTAGATGACAAACATTTCGCATCGAGGTGTGAAATTTTGCGAGTTTTGTGTGTGTTAAGCAAAGCTTGTAAATTCAAGAAAATACATTTATTTCTAAGAAAATCAGTGAGTCAGTGCTTAGCATTTGAATTTTTAAATCAGGAATTTTTGTTCACTACACTCTCATGAATGTCGATTTAAGTGTTGTGTCTTGACGATCACATCACAACATTAAACAATGTTTTTGCTGATATTTTGAATGAAAAGAATCCTTGATTTCTCAACATTAAATTTAGAAATTAGAAAAAAATATTTGTCTTTACATTCAAATAAAATGCAAAATAAACATAATCTTGGATTTTAAAAATAAATTTTTATTTATATGCAGACATAATGAAATAATATAAAAATAAAATTCAAATTTTAATAGAATTCCATAATTTTCAGCCAATCAACATTAGTTATGATCTTATTTCCAGCTGGTCGGGTACTCCTGCTACTCTCCTCAGGTTTCTTGACAAAATACAATGAAGAATCTGTAACGTGATCAATCCTGACTTGGCGGACCAGCTGCAACCACTCTCTCACCAGCATGATGTGGCTTTCCTGTGCCTCTTCTATAAGTACTTTCACGGCTTCTGCTTTGATGAACTTAGGTCATTGGTGCCACCTAGGTACGAATTTGCACGAGATACTAGATTAGTAACTAGGTCCCACCCTTTTACAGTGAAACAGATAAGATGTAACTGTAATTTTTAATCCAACAGCTTCTTTTCTCACACTTCCCACCTGTGGAATTCCCTTCCACATGCTTGCTTCCCTGACAGCTACAATCTCCAGGAGTTTAAAGGTAAAGTCAATAGACACCTCCTAACACACTAACTTGCATCTATTCTCTCAAACACTCTCACCATCTAACCAGCCCTCATTCTCAGTACCCTTACCCGTCTATCACCCTCCTTCTGACATTTCTTATATCTAACTATCCTTTTCCCATCACTTCCCCGACCCTGTGTAACCTCCTGCACAATAGTGGCAGTGGAATGCCTTGCTCGAGGTGAAATGATTAAAAAAAAAAAGCATTTATAGTAACCATTGTTGTCATCTGACATTTCAAATTATGACAACTTAGTCAAGCAGAGTTGAAAATCTTTATATGGATATATGTAGATAAGTCACAATATTATGTTCAATTAAATTTAAACAAAATAATAAGTTTTATTAATTATTATTATTATTATTCATGTGAACAATTAGAAAATTGTCAAAAATTTTCTCTCATAATAGCTCTATGAGTAGGAAATCTTCTGCTCAGTCAGTCATGTCCCTTTTGAGACATGATCATCCAAGCATGTATCATGTATGGCACTTAAGCTGACTGACTGACTGATTGACTGAGTAGGTTGGTTGGTTGGTTGTTTTGTTTTTATGGCATATCAACCTTGGGGTGGGGTCATTTATTGCCAACTAAATTTTATTTATTTATTGCTGGTAATAACTTTTTCTTTTCAACAATTTATTGTTGTTTTTATATAAATGTTTTGTGTCTAGTAATACATTTTTCTTTTTGAATATCAAGATTTATTGGGATTTGTTTTTAAGGGCAGGGTCCCCAAGTCCTACCCTGTTATTTAACTCATAACTGGAGGGAAGGGACGGATTAATACCGTTCCCAAGAGTACCAGTGTTTAAGTGAATGAAGGGTATTCAACTGGAATTTGAACTCAGCTCACCGATTTCTCTTTCCGAGCTGATATCTACTGCACCACGATGCACATCCATCACTAAATGCTTACAGCACCTGGTATTCCCAAGTGGTCACCCATCTAAGTACTGACCAGGCTCAACGTTGTTTAACTTCGGTGATCGAGCGAGAACCAGTGTATTCAACGTGATATGGCTGTAAGCTGAGTAAGAAATTAGTATAATGACAATATTAACTTTAGAAAATAAATATCATGCTGGATATGTTGTTTGTACAGAAGTCTTAAAGAGTTAAAGACAACTTCTTTTACAACTTATTTTTCTTTGCCTACAAGATCAGTGTGCAGTTACTTAATAAAAATAATCTATAATCAATAACAACTTTGATTTTAGTTATATGTTTGTAAAGTTAGTGAAACCCAAGTATGGCAGTTAATTATTTAAAAAATTTGTTTCAGGATCAAAGTGCTGAGGACAGATTAATCTGATATTTGGAGCATATTTGCTAACATGAGATATGGAGTCAGTTACAGATTTATTGAAACCTGAATCAGTTATTTTACAAGATAAAAAAGAAGAATTGATTATAGCAAAATAATTTTTAAAATGTCGAAAGCAATTTTAAGATTCATGGAATTGGACAATCAGCTACTGACTAAAAAGTGAATCAGTTAATTTAAAAGATATTTCTTAAGTTGAAATAGTATCATTATATGAGAAATCATACCTTATGATCTCATATTATTAACTGAATACTGAAAAAGAAAAAAAATTGTTGCTGATTGGTTCAAATCTGAACCAATTGTCTAAAAGAAATCAAAGTTATTAATGAAACAACTTCATTGTCAAATCTGAATCATTTTACTTGATAAATACAATGCAAAAAACAAATCAAAAAAATGTATTTTTTAATCATGTCCCCCCAAGCAAGGCAGGGCTGCTGCTAGTGCACAGGAGGTAACAGTGAGAGAAAAGATACAGTCAAAGCACAAGAGAAGAAAGCTCATCAGAGCAATTGTCTTGAAAATATTCACAGTATTTACATTATTCGGACTATTGTCCTCATCTTTGTTGCCATTTGTACGATGTTTTGGCCGTCGTATGCTCTGAACCAAACCCTTTATTACAATCACTGGGGTATATGAACTTCATTTCTTTTTCTTAGATCCTCTTCTGGTAGTCATGAGTTATCTCCCTCTAACCCTGTAAGTTACTTGTTACCCACTGCTATAGCCTGGTATTGAACTCACAATTCATTGGGTCAAGTTACAGGAACTAACCAATGTTTATATCCACTGGGCCATGTGTTCTTAGTTCAATACCAGGCTATAGCAGTGGTGAACAAGTAACTTACAGGGTTAGAGGGAGATAACTCATGACTACCAGAAGAGGCTCTGAGCAAAGGAATAGAGTTCATATACCCCAGTGATTGAATAAAGGTTCGGTTTAAAATTCATAGCACCTGAAGAAGGCTGGAGCGTACAACGGCTGAAATGTCGTACAAATGGCAACAAAGATGAGTACAATAGTCTGAATAATGTAAATACTGTAAATGCTACCTAATCTCAAAAATATAGACAAATATGAAAATATTATAAATATTTTCATATTTGTCTATATTTTTTAAAAGCAGAGGGAAACCATGTCATGTTGGTAAGAAAGAGACTAAAGTTCACATGTCAAATTAGAATTGATTAAATTGCAGAATATGTTTTGAATTTTGTCAAGAATCTTGCGATATACACTACTGGCCATAATTATTAGGCCACCCCAGTGTTTTAAAAAAATGATCATACTATTTTTTAGTATTTATTGCCAAATGAATAATTGTAAAAGAAAATAGAATGTTTGTTTTGTTAATGCTACACAATAACATGTGCATCAAATGAATTTATAAATATTTAATAATTACCTATATTGCAGTTTCATCAATGAAAGAATAAAGAAAATTTAGGGTGATTTGGACGAGTTCATCTTTGCTTCCTTGCCTTGTAAAATTTTGCAAAGTAATAATAACAAAAGAACCATTCTATTTTCATTTAGAATTATCTACTTGACAATAAATACTAAAAATAATATGAAATACATCATTTTTTTTTAAACACTGGGGTGGCCTAATAATTATGGCCTGTAGTGTATACTTGGAGTACCAGATTAAATATTACAGCAATATGCAATGCATGGACGAATGGTAGAATTATAAATGTACAAGATGAATTAGGATCAGTAAAAATTGTCTGGCACAACAAAGAGAATCAATTTTCCTAGCAGCAGACATAACAACTGATTCAATATAATTATTCCACTTCATGTCAGTAGAAAACATAACCCTAAGAAATGACAGGCAGAAACAGCTCTCTATGTTGATTTTCATTTAACCCTCTAGGGCCATTCGTATCATATTTGATACAGTATTTCCCTATAAGGAAACATTTGGTATTTCCCTATAAGGAAACATTTGGTATTCATTGACTGAGCAGTCAGTACTGCTTTCATTTGAAATTTATAAAATATTTCTCTTAAAAAATTTTTCAGGAAAATATTTCTTTCAAGGCTTGTTTTCATACTGTATCAAATATGATACGAATGGCCCTAGAGGGTTAACAAGCAGTTTTTTTCAAAAGTGTTAAAATTTACAAGCAATTTATTGCCCCAGTTAACCACTGACTGGAAGTCTTTTTGAGAACAGCTGCCAGTTTTACCTTTTTGGACCTGTCGGACTTGCTGCTAAAACAGGAATAAATAGTTATGCCATCAGCATATATACCTAGTTGGTAACTGATGACATTAAGCAGATATTTGATGAAGATAAGAAACAACATAGGTTCAAGAATATATCCCAAGTGAAGCACAAATACAAATCAAGTATAACTGACATCAACCATTGTTAACTTAAATAAACCAAATTGTTTATAAAGAAAAAAAAAAATTAAATTCCTTTTTTGTTTCTTTTAAAATAAAAACGATTTTCAATCTATTATATTAAAATTATTCTATGTTTATAAAGAAATAAATTAGAAGACATTAACACATTTAGCAGTGACATCTTTCCGGTAAGCGCTGATATATTCACGGGCTAATATTTTGCTTCCAACCAATGCCTGGATGCTGATTCGATAAAACTGACATAGAATTGTCTCTTTCAACTTGTAGCACATTTTCTTAGTCATCTGTTATGCTCTTCTGAATGCAAGTAGAAAAAGTTCTCTATAAGGATTAAATGAAAGTAGTATTGGAGGCATTAAAATTTACATGCCATTTCTTGTCCCTGTTAACCACTGATTAGAGGTCCTTTTTGAGAGAAGCTGCCAGTTTTATCTTTTATCCCCCACCTGTTATACATACTGCTAAGACAAGAGTAAAAAATTGTGTCATCAGCATAAATTCTTACCACCATTTATAAATTTGGATATGAGGTAGATATGTTTTAAACCAGGAGGAAAAAAAATGCAAAATTTCTTACCTGTGCTGGATAGGCACTGTTTTCAACCACTGCAATACCACTGTCTACATCAATATCCTGGCTGTCTGAGTGAGCTTGAGCCAGTAAGCTACCATGGCGAAGATCTGTTTGTCGGGGGGTCAGGGTGGGATCACTGCGACTGTGCTCGCCATTGAGTTGAGCAGTTTTTTGCCGAAGCTCAGCAGCAGCGAACAACACGTCATACTCTGGCGATACAGAGGTCCCGCTGAGGTCAGATGCACTACAGATGTTCGGTTGACTGCCTGATAAATTCTGGGCCTCAACTTTAATATCTTCTTTACGTTCGCGGCTTTTGCCCCGGATTCTTTCTGTGGACTTTCGAAGACTGTTCCACAGTTTCTTTCTGCGACTGACCGTTGGTGGGGAAGAGGTTGGAGAGAAACCTTCATCTTTGCTCAAGTCTCCTGAACTTTTGGCTTTTCGACCTTTTTCTTTTTTCTTCCTTGGTCCTGAAACAATTAAAAGAAAAATATAAGATATTAATCAAGTTTGGGATTTTTCTGATTAAAATTGGAGTAAAAATTTGTTATAACCTCATTACTGCAGTTAAAAAAATTTAAGTGAAAGTTATGATACTAAATACAAAATAAACAGATTTGTTGATACAATTTTGATATCCTAAGCAATGAACTTTTGTCATCATAGTTAAAGCAGAAGTAGTAGTTAAACAAACAAAAATTGCTTTTCTTATAGCTGATTGTAGTTTATTTTGAATTGTTAGAGTTCAACAAGAGATAAGGTTTCTTTTGCAAAGTTGTCCAGGTGTATCAAGGTATGAAGTTTCTTTATTTTGAATTGTCTAAGTTGGACAAATGATAAAGTTTCTTTATTTCAAGTTGTTTGAATTGGACAAAGGATAAGGTTTTTTTAAGTTGTCTAGCTTGAACAAGATATAAAGTTTCTTCATTTCAAAGTATATGAATTTAACAGCCACTTGTGTGAATTTTCCCATATACAGGTAACCTATCTACTGCAAATAATGAGGTTCCTATATATATATATATATATATATATATATATATATATATATATATTTTCCATTTAAAGTATGTATATTTTGGCTGCATCTTTTCTTTTAAACACGTTGTGTTAAACAATAGAGACAACTTAGTCTTGCAGATTTTCTTTTGTATTTTGTAAAAATATAATTTTTCTTTTGTATCTTGTAAAAATATAATTCAGAAATAAAAAGCCTCATTAGAAAATATGAGAAGATACAAAAGCGACAACTTAGTAAGACTAAGTTGTCGCTATCATTTAACACAATGGGTTTAAAATATTTTCCATTTGTAAATGAGTTATTACGCGACCTAGGTTTCTACCATGAGTGGTGTCTTCAGGTGATTTACAATAACTCGTTTACAAATGGAAAATATTCAAAAGTTCTACAATATAATTGTATTGAACACTTTTTAATACAAATGTGCACTGGTCTAATCTTATTATGACCAGAAACAAAGTAATTAAGCAATCAATATATATATATATATTTTTTTTTTCTAAGTCTATAGCATGACTCAGAGTTCCATGCAGTCATCAGGTTTATAATAAGCACCTGATGATTACACAGTGTGTGAAACTCCAAGTTGTGCTATAGACGTAGGATAATATGTATCTTTATTAATATTTGTCTATACTTATTGTAATAAAGGGTTTGACTTGAAATTTCTAGCAGCTGAAGAAGGCTGGAGCATACAACAGCTGAAATGTCGCAAAAATGCCAACAAATATGAGGACAATAGTTCGAATAATGTAAATAGTGTATCTTTATTAATATATTCTTTATAGCTTTGTTATATTACATTGAGCACTGTTTTATTAACACCAGAAAAAATATTTATATATGCACCTGTACTTGCATATATATATATATGTTTGTATGTAAAAATTCAGATATAACTAAAAATAAATCTGTAAAAAGACAATGTGAATAAAGACTAATAAAAAACTAATTTTTTTCATAATAAAGTCCATTAGAGGATGAAACATCTTGGCAAAGATAAGTTGTCCATTTGTCTTTATTCATACATAGTATATCTATCTATCTATCTATTTATCTATCTATACACACTAAAAAGTCTGCCTCCTTCTACTGAGCACCCATAGCTCAGAGGTATAATCGCCGACTGATGCCAATTTGGTTGGGTTTCAGTCCTGGGTAAAAAGCAATCAACTGTCTAACCGTACTGATGAGCTGCGATACAGCAAAACAGATCTGTCTCTGGATGACTATTTATGCTCTAACACCCTGATTGAGCACTCTGGAAGAATGGTGAACTTTGAAAAACAGTAGCTACTCTGGCATCTACGCATCATTCATTCAGCAATGAATTAGAACACTCTCAGCTATTGGGCATGTAAAATAATAATATACACGCTAAAAAGTCTGCCTCCTTCTACTGAGTGCCTCTAGCCCAGAGGCAGTATCGCCGATTGACACCAATTTGGTCGGGTTTCAATCCTGGGTAAAAAGCAATCAGCTGTCTAACCATACTGATGAGCTGCAAAATAGAAATGTCTGCAGATGATTATATATATATATATATATGATGAAATATATTTTTAAGGTATGCTATATTTAAGGGTAAAAGTGATCAATATCAGGAAGTTTTGGGTTATGGGCTTGGTTAATGATGTTCTAACATGCACACAAACACACATAATTCACACACATAAATACAAATGAACACTAATATGATCATAAACTCATACATGTGATCATAGACATACCCATATTCATACGCAAATACCAACTTATATGAGAGGTGACTGAAAAGTTAATAAGCTGATCAAGATATAAATGTAAGCACACATACCAGTTGGTAGACGAAAGAACATACCAGAATACAACAGCTGTTGGTCAGCCTATCAACTTTTCAGTCTACTCTTGCATGAATACACACACACATGCATGCATATATACATATGAGTGCACACATACACAAACACATACAGACAAATGTTACACATGAATGCACACACAAACACGACAATGCACAAATACATATGAATACATAGAAACATATGAACAAAAACACATGAATACACACAGACAAATATACAAATATAAACACACAAAATGAATCCTATACATGCAAAAGTATGAAAACACATATAGACAAACATATGAACATATATAAGTGCATATAAATACATGCAAGCATATGAACATGCACACATGAACACACATGCACAAATATATGAACATATAAAAAACTCATGAAGATACACACACCCACAAGCATATAAAAACACACATAAACACACACACACATATATATGAACATATTAAAAACATGCATAAACACACACACCCCAAAAAATAGAAAAACATGTGCACACATATATATGAACTTATAAAACATACAGACACCCACAATCATATAAAATTACCCATGAACACACATATACAAATATATGAACATATAAATACACACATGAACACACATACACAAATATATGAACATATAAAAAAACTCATGAAGACACCCACACCCACAAGCATATAAAAACACCCATTAACACACACACCCACAAACATATAAAAACACCCATGAACACACATATACAAATATATGAACATATAAACACACACATGAACACATACACAGATACAAATATATGAACATATAAAAAACATATAAAGACACACACCCACAAACATATAAAAATACACATACACACAATCACACCCACAAACATCTTCACTAATAATACCTTCTATTCTTTCACATCATTTCCTGTTGTGTAAAAACTTTTCAAATCCCATTCATTATTTTCTTTGTGCAATTCCTGTTGAGTACGTGATAAATTATTAAATATTGGACAGAAGAACATGTAATATGCTGAGCTTGGAATTAAATGGAGGTGGAAGGGGTTGTGCTGGTGAGGGTCAGACTGATTTCCATTCTTTAATATTCTTCTCTCTTTGTTCACATCTGTTTAGCAGAAGATATTGCCACTCAGTCAATGTTTGGCAGAAGATTTATTCAGAACTAGAAGATCAAAGACTAAAAGGACATCCCGTTCAAGTTATGCTGTTAAATTGACAAGTCGCAAAGCTTGACATTTGTTTATTCTTACATCACATTGATACATGCTGCTTCAAACTAGATCTCTTTCTGACTCACTCTAAACCAAAACCTGTTGGTTAGTTGTGAATGCTAAGAAATCACAACCAAAAATAAAAAACAAATCGTTGAACTCTGTGCAGGGGCTCTAAATATCACAGTCTGCTCTCAGAACAAATCCCCTTTAAAAAAAAGAAAAAAATTATTAAAGAAGCCACAACTTGCCTGCTAAAACAAAACATGAAAGAAATGATGAGTCATGATCCAACTCATCTGCTTTTTTTAGAATGTTGCTCATAACACTGCAAGCAATGTTGAAGAAGCAAGCTGTAAATATCACCACCAATGACCTGATATACACATCAAATCCAGACATTTTCTTCCAATTCCCATCTCTCACACATAACTCTCCCTTTTCTTCAATTCACAACTCCCACCCATAACTCTCCTTTTCCTCTAATTCACATCTCTCATCCATAACTCTCCCCTTCCCCTATTCATATCTCTCACACATAACTCTCCCCTTCCTCCAATTTACAACCCCCATCTATAATTCTCTTTTTCCTCCAATTCACATTTCTCACACATAACTCTCCCCTTCCTCCAATTTACAACCCCCATCTATAATTCTCTTTTTCCTCCAATTCACATTTCTCACACATAACTCTCCCCTTCCTCCAATTTACAACCCCCATCTATAATTCTCTTTTTCCTCCAATTCACATTTCTCACACATAACTCTCCCATTCCTCCAATTCACAACCCCCATCTATAATTCTCTTTTTCCTCCAATTCACATTTCTCACACATAACTCTCCCATTCCTCCAATTCACAACCCCCATCTATAATTCTCTTTTTCCTCCAATTCACATTTCTCACACATAACTCTCCCATTCCTCCAATTCACAACCCCCATCTATAATTCTCTTTTTCCTCCAATTCACATTTCTCACACATAACTCTCGCATTCATCCAATTCACAACCCCCATCTATAATTCTCTTTTTCCTCCAATTCACATTTCTCACACATAACTCTCCCACCCAATTCCCCCTCCAATTCCAACAACCCCCATTTCTATATAATTCTCCCTTTTTCCTCCAATTCCCCCACAATTTCCTTCACACATAACTCTCCCATTCCTCCAATTCACAACCCCCATCTATAATTCTCTTTTTCCTCCAATTCACATTTCTCACACATAACTCCCATTCCTCCCAATTCCTCCCCCAATTCAACCAACCCCCATTTCTATAACTTCTCTTTTCCATCCAATTCCCCCACAATTTCCTTCACACATAACTCTCCCATTCCTCCAATTCACAACCCCCATCTATAATTCTCTTTTTCCTCCAATTCACATTTCTCACACATAACTCTCGCATTCATCCAATTCACAACCCCCATCTATAATTCTCTTTTTCCTCCAGTTCACATCTATCATACATAACTCTCCCTTTCCTCCAATTAACAGCCCCCACCCATAACTCTTCTTTTTGTCCAATTCACATCTCTCACCCATAGTTCTTCACTTCCTCTAACATTCCACATCCATAACTCACCTTTTCCTTTAATTGACAATCCCCACCCATAACTCTCCCCTTCCTCCATTCACATCTCTCATGCATAACTCTCCCTTTCCTCCAATTCACAACTCCCACACATAAATCTCCTTTTCCTCCAATTCACATCTCTCACTCATAACTCTCCCCTTCCTCTAACTCACATTCCTCATCCATAACTCTCTTTTTCCTCCAATTGACAATCCTTACCAATAACTCTTCCCTTTTTCTAATTCACATCCCTTACCCATAAAAATTAATTTTGCTTTGATCCTCTGTATCAGTATTGCAAATAATTTTATCTTAACAATTATTATCTTCTTTTTCTTTTTACCTCTTGCAGTTAGTCAATTAAATGCCATGTGTAATACATGCTCGGGCAATCATGTCTCAAAAGAAACATGAATGACTGAGCAGATTTTCTCATTTCCATTACTTTCTGTGGTAGACTGGTTGCTAACCAAGGCTATAGAACTCAAATGATTTGCTATTTAACCCATAACTGGAGGGAGAAGTGATGGATTAATACCTTTTTCAAGGGTATTTATGCATAAGTGAATGCAACGAATTCAACTGGAATTTAAACTCAGCTTTCCAATTTCTTGTTCCAAGCTGATATCCACTGCTTCACAAGGCACATCTTAGCAGTACTTGATTCATTTGTTCTCTCATACTTCCATACACACATTTATAGCATCATTATAAATAATCATCTCCAATTCATCATCATACAGTTGTATTTTTAAATTATCTTTTTACAGATCACATTTACGGCTCGGAACGAGAAACTGGGGAACCGAGTTCGAATTCCAGCTGAATCCATTGTATTCACTTACGCGCAAATACCCTTGGGAAAGGTATTAATCCGTCTCTTCCTTCCAGTTATGGGTTAAATAGCAGGACAGATTGGGTTCTATAGCCTTGGTCGGCAACCAGTCTACCGCAGAAAGCAATGGCAAACTACTGCGGGATAATCTTCTGCCCAGTCAGTCATGTCTCTTTCGAGACATGATCGCCCAAGCATGTATAACGTATGGCACTTAAACTGACTGACAGATCACAAATAAACAAGAAAAATATCTTAATTACCAGTTATTAATTTGACTAAGGTTTCTTTTATCTGCGATAGAGACCTTGACAATAGGATCAAAGCAGCTCATACTGTGTGCAGAACACTC
This sequence comes from Ascarosepion bandense, assembly GCA_037127315.1. NCBI lineage: Eukaryota > Metazoa > Mollusca > Cephalopoda > Sepiida > Sepiidae > Ascarosepion > Ascarosepion bandense. The sequence goes on from JBBBDQ010000707.1 coordinate 5,471,678, forward strand.
TTGCATCAGGTCTACAGTAATCATGTCTTCATCATAAGAACCAAGATCCTGGTCTTTTGGGCTGTTGTCCTCTCCACCTTTCTGTACATTCGCGAGGCATGAACTTTTTATTGTTGGTTCATCAAAAGTCTGGAGACATTCCAGTAAACAAAGTTCCATAGAATCCTTCACATAATTTGGGGAGGACTATATCACCAACAACAAGGTCCTCTCTTGGGTATCTCTTCTAAGCACTGAGGCTACTATCTTTCAACATTGCCATTGGGTGGGTCATGTGTCCAGAATATATCCAACTTGATTTCCATGTATCATCCTGCTTGGAGAATGCAGATATCCTGAACACTAGTTCAAGCATCAGTTGATGACATACCTGACACAGGCCAACATTAACCCCCCGAACTGGGAAACTGTTGCTGCAAATCTCCCTTTCTGTCATAGGACCATGCAGGGGTGAGGTAGGGGACCAAAACTTTTGAGCCCAACCACCAACATGAAGAGGATCTGTGATGTCAAGCTGTATTCACCACCCGCACTACTCTATGATTCTTGCTCACAACTCTTTTGAAGTAGACTGAGCCTTCACAGCCATCCCCTCCTTCACCACCACCACCACCACCAGAGGAAAGAAAGGAAATAAAGATTCAGGATGATGATCATAATGTTTGGATTTGAGCGGGTACCAATAATTTTCATCTTAATTTCTTTTTGTCTACAACATTTGCCATCCAGTTTAAAAATTAAGACAATCAAATTAAATATTGCTGCATTTAAATTAAAAACAAATTACTCAATTTAAAAACTAAGACATCAAAATTAAATGATAAGCCATTCAATTTAAAACACTGTAATATTTTTGTTATCGATAAAAAACAGCATTAAATTCAATGTCTAAATTAAATTCACAATTGCCACAGAAAAGAGGAGCTCAGAGGAACACCAAGAGAGGTAAACATGTACTATCAAACTATATGGTACTAACATAATAATTGCATAATTAAATTAGAATTAGTGAATTGTATTGAGTTTGAGTTTTGTTTAATGTCATATCGACATCTGTGGGTTATTTAATGCCAAAAAGGTGGGGGTTTTAAGGTATTTTTTTAATGTTCAGTTATAATGAGAAGGTTGATTTAGTCAGATTTTAATGAAAATTTGTTTTTATTATTTTTTTATTTTAGAAAACTGAAAATGTCTTCTAGTTTTGTATTCAAAAATGTGTTGCTGAGAATAATATTTTCTTCAAAAATTTATTGTTGGTAATATTTTTCTTTCAAAAATGTATATTTTTCTATAAAAGTCTATTTTTATGTATATATTTCTATAAAAGTGTATTTTTATACTTTCATAGCTGGAACCCTAAAAGGTGCTACCACGCTGGGTCAGGGTGGAGCTGGGAACAACAGCAATTAAAAGGAAGGTGGTTCCATGCTCCTCACAACCTCCTAATCAGAGGCCTTGCTGCTGGATGCAGTTTACCGTCATGCCCAGGACCATAGTGAATTTTAAATTCATTCTTTAACTTGAATGTCTTGTTTTTTTTTTATTTGAATGCACTATTATTTAATTTGAATGCAGTAATATTTAATTTGAATGCACTATTATTCAATTTGAATGCAGTAATATTTAATTTGAATGCACTATTATTCAATTTGAATGCAGTAATATTTAATTTGAATGCACTATTATTCAATTTGAAAGCAGTAATATTTAATTTGAATGCACTATTATTCAATTTGAAAGCAGTAATATTTAATTTGAATGCACTATTATTCAATTTGAAAGCAGTAATATTTAATTTGAATGCACTATTATTCAATTTGAAAGCAGTAATATTTAATTTGAATGCACTATTATTCAATTTGAAAGCAGTAATATTTAATTTGAATGCACTATTATTCAATTTGAAAGCAGTAATATTTAATTTGAATGCACTATTATTCAATTTGAAAGCAGTAATATTTAATTTGAATGCACTATTATTCAATTTGAAAGCAGTAATATTTAATTTGAATGCACTATTATTCAATTTGAAAGCAGTAATATTTAATTTGAATGCACTATTATTCAATTTGAAAGCAGTAATATTTAATTTGAATGCACTATTATTCAATTTGAAAGCAGTAATATTTAATTTGAATGCACTATTATCCAATTTGAATGCAGTAATATTTAATTTGAATGCACTATTATTCAATTTGAAAGCAGTAATATTTAATTTGAATGCACTATTATTCAATTTGAAAGAAGTAATATTTAATTTGAATGCACTATTATTCAATTTGAAAGCAGTAATATTTAATTTGAATGCACTATTATTCAATTTGAAAGCAGTAATATTTAATTTGAATGCACTATTATTCAATTTGAAAGCAGTAATATTTAATTTGAATGCACTATTATTCAATTTGAAAGCAGTAATATTTAATTTGAATGCACTATTATTCAATTTGAATGCAGTAATATTTAATCTGAATGCACTATTATTCAATTTGAAAGCAGTAATATTTAATTTGAATGCACTATTATTCAATTTGAAAGCAGTAATATTTAATTTGAATGCACTATTATTCAATTTGAAAGCAGTAATATTTAATTTGAATGCACTATTATTCAATTTGAAAGCAGTAATATTTAATTTGAATGCACTATTATTCAATTTGAAAGCAGTAATATTTAATTTGAATGCACTATTATTCAATTTGAAAGCAGTAATATTTAATTTGAATGCAGTATTATTCAATTTGAAAGCAGTAATATTTAATTTGAATGCACTATTATTCAATTTGAAAGCAGTAATATTTAATTTGAATGCACTATTATTCAATTTGAAAGCAGTAATATTTAATTTGAATGCACTATTATTCAATTTGAAAGCAGTAATATTTAATTTGAATGCACTATTATTCAATTTGAATGCAGTAATATTTAATTTGAATGCACTATTATTCAATTTGAAAGCAGTAATATTTAATTTGAATGCACTATTATTCAATTTGAATGCAGTAATATTTAATTTGAATGCACTATTATTCAATTTGAATGCAGTAATATTTAATTTGAATGCACTATTATTCAATTTGAATGTAGTAATATTTAATTTGAATGCACTATTATTCAATTTGAAAGCAGTAATATTTAATTTGAATGCACTATTATTCAATTTGAATGCAGTAATATTTAATTTGAATGCACTATTATTCAATTTGAAAGCAGTAATATTTAATTTGAATGCACTATTATTCAATTTGAAATCAGTAATATTTAATTTGAATGCACTATTATTCAATTTGAAAGCAGTAATATTTAATTTGAATGCACTATTATTCAATTTGAAAGCAGTAATATTTAATTTGAATGCACTATTATTCAATTTGAAAGCAGTAATATTTAATTTGAATGCACTATTATTCAATTTGAATGCAGTAATATTTAATTTGAATGCACTATTATTCAATTTGAAAGCAGTAATATTTAATTTGAATGCACTATTATTCAATTTGAAAGCAGTAATATTTAATTTGAATGCACTATTATTCAATTTGAAAGCAGTAATATTTAATTTGAATGCACTATTATTCAATTTGAAAGCAGTAATATTTAATTTGAATGCACTATTATTCAATTTGAAAGCAGTAATATTTAATTTGAATGCACTATTATTCAATTTGAATGCAGTAATATTTAATTTGAATGCACTATTATTCAATTTGAAATCAGTAATATTTAATTTGAATGCACTATTATTCAATTTGAATGCAGTAATATTTAATTTGAATGCACTATTATTCAATTTGAAAGCAGTAATATTTAATTTGAATGCACTATTATTCAATTTGAAAGCAGTAATATTTAATTTGAATGCACTATTATTCAATTTGAAAGCAGTAATATTTAATTTGAATGCACTATTATTCAATTTGAATGCAGTAATATTTAATTTGAATGCACTATTATTCAATTTGAAAGCAGTAATATTTAATTTGAATGCACTATTATTCAATTTGAATGCAGTAATATTTAATTTGAATGCACTATTATTCAATTTGAAAGCAGTAATATTTAATTTGAATGCACTATTATTCAATTTGAAAGCAGTAATATTTAATTTGAATGCCTTAGTTTATAAATTGAATGGCAAATGGCATAGTAGTTCAATTGGTTTTACTAAGTTGTGTTCGTTGTAGTATCTTTAATTTTTATCATTTTATTTTTTATCACTGTCAACTATTAATAATTTTTTACCAAATTTTTCTTTCACCTTGATTTCAATTGCTTTTTATCTAGAAATATTAGCAATAATCTTGAATGTTTTTGAAACATTGTCAGCCATTATTTAATGGAAATTAATAGAAATTTAAATGTAAACAAGGCTAGTTGGCTCATGCCTTGGATAATAATATTGTGAAAGGTGTGTTGAGCAGAATACAAAAATAATGACTAGAGTCTAAAAACTGTTGCTGCCATTGATATTTGCTTTCAAATGGCACCCAGGATTGAAAAAATAATCATAAGAACAGTTCGTATTAAAAAACAGTCACATTAAAAAGATTGGATAAATATTATGACTGGCCAATTTGTTTGGGTAGCATAAGAGAAAAAAAATCAGTGAAACATTTTGTTGAAAATTTGCTTTTGTTAATGTCTGTGTATTGTTTTTTGTTGATAATACTGAGCAGAAAAAACATGAAACATTGAAGTAACACTGGTATTGCTTATTTTTTTCCTGGAGATATTTAACTGTCATTGTCAGACAGTCAAATCTATTTTGAAATTGTTGGTTCAAGTGTTCTCAGTATAGCTGCACTTGATTGTTGAAGTGATTAAATAACAGTCTGCTTTTACTGCTGGTGACACTTGTTTTTGATTAATATGAGGGGTGCTCTGAAACTAATGCCTCCTGTGTATTTCCGTGGAAACTACAACTGATACAGGCAGTGTGGACAGAGCAAGTTGTCAGCTATAAAAATATATTCTTTTCCATTATTTCCAGATTTTTCAACTGAGTTCTTTACTTAATTTATGGAGATAGATTTTTCTTGTTCTACAGTTCGTATCTACGGATATTGTGTGTTGTTTTTTTATTACTCTTTACTTATTGCTTGCTTTGTTTCCAGCAAGTCTAAGTCAGTGCTACCCAGTTCAGGGATTGAACTCACAATTAAATAATCTGCAGAGGGGCAGATGTGGGGGATAATTCTTTTTATTCTTCTTCTTTTATGTGTGATCATGACTCTTCACAATTTCCTGTCATGACTTTTTGTTATCTAAGATCCCAAGTAGGTATGTACGCCGATGACACCACAGTTTATTCTCGCCTCGACCAAAAATCTGGTGTGGGCGACAAAGCTAACCTTGCAGCCGGACTTGGAAAGGACCTCCAATCCGTAGTGGACTGGGGTAAGAAATGGCTCGTAAATTTTAATACTTCTAAAACGAAGCTACTATCAATTAATCATTATAGACAATCGCACCTACCTCCTATTAGCATGGACCAGGCTTGCCTCCCAGAAAGTAAAACACTACGTCTCCTTGGTCTCACACTTTCAGCGGACCTCAAGTGGAATGACTATATCGAATCCATTGCTAAATCCACTGCTATGAAAGTCGGTTCTCTGTGCAGGGCCCGGAGGTTTTTTCTGTCTGAATCTATCCTGTACATTTATAAATCTACCATCCGCCCGTGCATTGAATGCTGTTGCCATATCTGGTCGGGTGCCTCTGCTATTCTCCTTGGGCTTCTTGACAAGGTACAGCAGAGGGTCTGTAATATGATCGATACTGACTTGGCAGACTGCCTGCAGTCTCTCTCTCACCGGCGCGACGTGGCTTCCCTGTGTCTCTTCTATAAATACTTCCATGGCTTCTGCTCCGATGAACTTAGATCACTGGTGCCCCCTAGGTTCGAATTTGCACGAGATACTAGATTAGCAACTAGATCCCACCCTTTTACAGTGAAACCGATAAAATGCCACTGCAACTTCTACTCCAACAGTTTCTTTTCTCGCACTTCCCAACTGTGGAATTCTCTTCCACATGACTGCTTCCCCGACGGCTACAATCTCCAGGAGTTTAAATGTAAGGTCAATAGACACCTCCTAACAAACTAACTTCCATTCTTTCAAACACTCTTCCCACCCACCCAACTATCTATCACCCCCCTTCTGACATTTCCTATATCTAACCACTCTTCCTATTTATCTCCCCCTATGTAGCCCTAAGCGCAATAGTGGCAGTGGAATGCCTTGCTTGGGGTGAAATGATTAAAAAAAAAAATTAAAAAAAAAAATCTCTCCTGAGCCTTGTTCCGCCAAGCATTTACCCAACCTCACTAGGTAGGTTATGCGTTGTTTTCCTCTGTCCCTCTTACCTACAATCTGTCCTATGAGTATCAAATTTTCCAAGCCCTTTTTCATCATTATGCACTCTAGAAATTTCAATAGGTACTTTTTGTTTCCATTTTCTTGAAAACTGTGTTGTTGCTTAAATATTTGGTTCATGGTATCCTCAACATCCTTCTGTAGAACCACATTTCTATTGCGTAAGTTCCCTTCTTCATATATATACTAGCAGAATAGCCTGGCGTTGCTTGGGTATAATGAAAGCTTTAAACCTAATCCATGGTCCTGGAGCTCAGACTCTTTGGACGTTAGCACAAAAGACTAAAAAGCAATAGTTGTTTACAGTTAAAGCGAAACTGTACACTTAAAGAAAAATGAATGGATGTAAGTCAAATTTTGATTTCCTGGTATTGATATCAAATAAGTTGTTTTCATCGTAAACTGAATTTTGAAGGCTAACTAAGTCCCCTGAGTAAATGGCATCATGACTGAGACTAAGAACTACAATTATACCTACTTAGAGTCAAACCCAAAGCAAAAACTAAGATAAAAGGGCTAAAAATAATACAGACATACAGGCAGATAAACAGACACACACACAAACATCTTGCCTTATATATATATATATATATATATATATATATATTTATTATAAATTATGTTTTAGAACATGTACATAATTTCTTCTATATATGTCCTCTTCCCTACAATCATATGTTTGTTTCAGTGTTTGGATTTAAACACTTTCTCTATACTCACTCAGATATATATATATATTATCGATTTTCTGCACTATTGTAAGAACTGCAACCTTGAAACTTCTGAATATCATTCCATATGTCTTTGTCTATAGGTGTATCAAATTTGATTAAAATCGGACCACTCCTTCTATAACTTGATTTTTTCGATTATCAATTTTAACCTAGCTAAGAACACTAGCAGACGCTTATAGTACAACAGTGTAAATTTTCAAGAAAATCGGTTCAGCTGTTTCGGAGTCTATAGGTAAGGGACACACATATACACACACACATGCACACACACACACAGACAAAGTTCTATTTAAAATAAATTTATAACAAATAGGGTGGAAGAGCAAGGATAAAAAAAAACAATTCTAATCTAACGACCAAGAAGAATTAACAAAACATATATATATGTGTACATTTTTATGGTCTAGTAGTAAAAAAGAGAAGAAAAAAATACTACCAGACCATTAGCAGTATAAATCACAGACGGATTACATGTAGATTCAGCAACCTTTTTTTCTCGTTACAGAAGGAAGGTTGCTTAGACTTAATATAAATGGTCTGGAACACACACAGATTGATCATGGACATGTGGCTGTTGATTCCATTGAATGCTATTCACTTTGGTCTAGGAAGCCCTCCATCTATGTATGCAGTCACCACACTGACTGCATTCACAGCTATGGGCCCCTGTCTATCCCATAATGCTAGATGGCCATTGATAAAAATAGTTTATCCACCCTTTGACAGGCTTAGTTTTTCATCCATCTTTTTTTTTCAACAGTCTCTTCCCAATGTCAAATATAAGTGTTCTTTTTTATTCAATTTTTGATAAAACTTTGACAATGCTCAAGTTTGTGGCATTCTCAGAATCCTTCTGTAGAACCACATTTTTATTGCGTCAAGTCTATTTTTCATCTGTGAGTGATTGTCCACAAGAATATAACAACAAATATATTACCATCTCTCCTAAACCCTGTCCTGACAACCATTGATAAATGTCTGTCTGTGAATGGCCAAAGAATCTGGATGACCACTAGTATCAGAAGATATCATCAATCAATTTCTGGAAACATGTGTTCCAAGCCACAGAAAGTCTGTAAGAAAGGCATCTGTGGAAATCCAGATTCCTTATATGGCACTTTGCCGCTGGAAAATGTTACGCAAAACATGCTACAGTGTGTTTGGCAAGTGCTGGGTTACCATCTTGATTTGTGTCATATGACGAATATTGGGCCTATTCAACATTTGTGAAACTTTGTGAAATTGGTTATAAAATCTACATCCCTTTGAGTATCTTGTTTGAAGTTTACTATATAAATCTTCTATGGATTAGCATGAAGCCTATATAATTTCATTTGTTTCAAACATGTACTTACTCAGTTATTCATATTTTGAATGATGTCAGTTTGTTGTGGACACCCTGTAAATTAATAAATAAATAAATGCAGAAGGGGACAGAAGATAAAAGCATTTAACGTCTCCAGCTAATGCCTCATAAATAAATGCAGAAGGGGACAGAAGATAAAAGCATTTAACGTCTCCAGCTAATGCCTCATAAATAAATGCAGAAGGGGACAGAAGATAAAAGCATTTAACGTCTCCAGCTAATGCCTCATAAATAATGGACTATTCTTTGATCACATGGAAAGATGGAAAAGACATATCAGAGATGCTATTTGGTTTCAGTGAGAAAATGAAAATGAAATAAAAATAGACAAACATGTTTAATGTCTGTTTGATTTAAATGGAAAAGTTGTCAATTTTAAATCTTTTTATTTGAGCCCCTTACAACAACTTCTATGTGCCATTTTCCTTCAAGACAGAGGCAATCATGGCCTTCCACATCTTCCTATCCCTTGCAGCTCTTAACACCCATCCTCTTGTTACTCCTCCCAAACACTGCTTTGCCATCCATCTAGAATATAAATGTATAGAATCTAGCATGGACACAAAGTGAGGGATCAGTTAATATATTGATTATAATTTTAAATTGATCCCCCACTTTATATCCATATTATAATTTCTTGTTTATCAAATTCTGAATAGGTATGAATCCACCTCTTCTCAAGACTGATTTGCTATTTATAACTCTTCTTCTATGTACCGTGTCCCTTCAGGACATACGCAATCATGACCGTCCACATCTCTTGTAGCTCTTAACACCCTTCCTCTTGTTATTCCTCCCAAACACTGCTTTACTAGAATATAAATGTATAGAATCTAGCATGGACACAAAGTGAGGGATCAGTTAATATATTGATTATAATTTTAAATTGATCCCCCACTTTATATCCATATTATAATTTCTTGTTTAGCAAAAAATTTATCGTAAATAATTCTTCTTTTTTTATGTACCGTGTCCCTTCAGGACGTAGGCAATTATGGCCCTCCACATCTCACTATCTCTTGTAACTCTAACACACTTTCTCTTGTTTACTCCTTCAAAACCCAGCTTTGTCATTCATTTGCTCAACCCCATAGATCTAGAATATAAATATATAGAAACTAACATGGCCACAAAGTTAGAGATCAGTTTATATATTGATTATAATATTGAATTGATCCCCCATTTTATACCACATTATAATTTTTTGTTTATAAAAATCTGATTAGGTATGAATCCACCTCTTCTCAATACTGATTAGTTATTTATAACTTTTCTTCTTCTATGTACCGTGTCCCTTCAGGACGTAGGCGATCATGGCCTTCCAAGTTTCCCTATCCTTTGTAGCTCTTAATACTCTTTCTCTTGATACTCCTCCCAAACCTTGCTCTGCCATCCATTTGTTCAAGCCCAAAAAACTAGAACATAAATGTATAGAAACTAGAATGGCTACAAAGTGAGGGATCGATTTGTATACTGATTATAATACTGAATTGATCCCCCACTTTATATACACACAATTTCTTATTTGTTTATCAAATTCTGATTAGGTATGAATCCACCTCTTCTCAATACTGATTAGTTAGTTATAACGTCTTCAATGTGCCTTATCCCTTCAGGACATAGTCGTAGCCTTTCATATCTTCCTATCCCTTGTAACTCTTAACACCTCTTCCTGTTATTTCATTCCACCCTTGTTCCACCATCCATCTACTCAAGTCCATCAAGTATCTCATATGTTGCTTTCCCTCAATCTGTCCCATGAGCATCAAATTTTCCCAGCCCTCCTTCCTCACTACATATTCTAGAGATTTCAGCTTTTTCTGATGTTAAGTATCATTTTCCTTTTTGTGTCCATCCTCTCCAAAACCTCATCATTGCTCACATGTTCTGTCCATGGTATCCTCAGCATCCTTCTGTAGGACCCCATTTCAGTTGCTTCAAGTCTTTCTTTCATTATTGATGAGATTGTCCAGCATTCACTGCCGTATTGAAAGACAGATATCACAATTCAGTACTCTTTTCTTTGTTTCCTGACAAATTTTCCTGTTTCTCAATACTCTACTCAGCTTCTGAAATGCATCTATGGCCATGTCAATACACTTTCGGATCTCAGTGTCGCACTGTCCATCCTCTGTTAGAACATTTCTGAGGTATTTAAATTTCTGTATCTGCTTGATTTTAATACCCACTACTTGGATGTGTGTTGAGGTGCAGCGAATATCAGCTTGGAACGAGAAATTGGTGAACCGAGTTCGATTTCCAGTTGAATTCCTTGCATTTACTTACATGCAAATACCCTTGGGAAAGGTATTAATCCATCACTTCCCTCCAGTTATAGGTTAAATAACAGGACAGATTGGGTTCTATAGCCTTGGCTGATTACCAGTCTCCCGCAGAAAGTAATGGCAACCTACTGCAAGATAATATTCTGCCCAGTCAGTCATGTCTCTTTTGAGACATGATCACCTAAGCGTGTATCACATATGGCATTTAACTGACTGACTTAAATTTGATATTTAGGGTTTCTCATGATTGTAATATTTTGTTAAAGTTGTTAAGCTCAAATAGTAACGATGTCATAGGGGAATTTTTATAGATGATTTATTGCTGCAGAACTTGTCATGAGTTTAATGACTGACTTAAGAATTAAGAATCATTAAAAAATGAAAATAGGAAAACTTTAAAATTTTTGTAGAAACTTCTAGTTATTACTGTTATTATTGTCATTATTTGAACATTATTTAACAATATCATTATAATATTATTATAATTGTTAACAATATTAACAATAGTATTATTATCATTAGCATAATAACAATATTATTATTATTGTCATAATTTGGACAATATATAATAATATTAATATAATATTATTATAATTGTTAACAATAATAACAATATTAACAATATTATTATTATTATTAACATAATAACAATATTATTATTTTTGTTATTATTTGAACAATATTTAACAATATAATTATAATAGTTAACAATAATAACAATATTAACAATATTATTATTATTATTAACATAATAACAATATTATTATTTTTGTTATTATTTGAGCAATATTTAACAACATTATTATATTATAATTGTTAACAATAATAATATTAACAATATTATTATCATTAGCATAATAACAATATTATCATTTTTATTATTTGAACAATATTTAACAATATTATTATAATATTATCATAATTGTTAACAATAATAACAATATTTACAATATTATTATTATCATTAACACAATAACAATATTATTATTATTTTCATTATTTAAACAATATTTAATAATATGGTTATATTATACAGGGGCCCAACAATATTTTTCGGACACTTTGAAAAAAGTACTTCAAGGTGGTTACTAGTGCCAAAAACTTTTGAGATTGTAAGTACGTAGTTGAGGAGTGAAAATCCACTACTAGTGTAATCATTTTTTTTAGTTTGGCTTTGATAATTTTAGCTTTTTGTGATTTTTGCGAAAACTTGCGCGACACTATTTTTCGAACATGACAAAAAATCCTATTTTATTAAGAGCTAAGTTCATGTATATGTTGCTGTATGCAAATTTTCTGCTTGTACACTTAGCTGTCATCATTACAATCAATTATCTGTTCTATTTTACTGGCAAAATAATTAAGTTTAATGAGGTAAAATGCATTCAAAAGAAGTCGTTTGTTTGGCATGGAAGAAGCGGGATGATGGCCTCAGCATCAGAAGGATCGCCATGGATTTCGAAATCAACGGTCGAATACATGCTGAAGACAAACTTCGAGCGGAAAAAGAAGAGAGGACAGAAAAGATCAATTGGCAAGAGGACTGAAAGGAGAATGAAGAGGACTGTGACACGGATTTTGACATCTGGAGAAAAAGTTACAGCAAGAAAAGTGAAGGAGAAATGTGAATTGGATGTAAACGTTCGAACAGTACAAAGAACGCTGCATAGGATTGGTTTGAAGTATGCAAAGGCTAAGAAAAAAATTACACTAACAAAGAAACACAAAGGAGCAAAACTGGAGTGTGCTAAAAGGTGGTTAACAAAGCATGTTGACTTTAAGTAGGTTATATTTACTGATGAGAAGCGTTTCAAGTTTGATGGGCTGATGGATGGTGTACTTGGTCGAGAAGAGGTGAGCCAGCTGTACTGAACAAACGACAGATGGGAGGAGAAGGAGTTATGGTTTGGGGTATGATCTTTGCTAATGGAAATATATGGTTGGAGTGGCTGAAAGGACGACAGAACAGCGAAAGCTACAAACAGTTGCTGGACGAGAAAGCCCTACCAAGGATAAGAAGAGAGATAGGGAATGATTTCTTTCTACAGCAGGACAATTGCAGCATCCATGTGTCAAAACTCATGAAAGAATGGATGGCTAAAGTGAATATGACTACTTTGGAATGGCCTGCAAAAAGCCCAGATCTAAATTTAATAGAAAATGTTTGGGAAATGCTTGCGTAACTTGTCTATGATGGACCTGAAATAATGAGAGAGGCTCAACTATGGGAACAGATACTAGATGCCAAAAAACAACTAATAGAAACACGTAGAGATGTTATTGTGCATTTGTTTGATCATTATGAAGAGAGATTGATAAAAGTTATTGAGAAGAAAGGTGATATTACAGACTTTTAACAGTTTTTCAACGATGTCTGAAAAATAATGTCGCGTGTATTTTGTAAAAAATGATGAAAAATAAATATTTTTCCTTACCTAATCGATTTTCTTCCATTTTTATTACAGGTATTGTCTTTATATGTTTATGCTATTCTATTGAAGGAATTTTGCCACTCTATGATACTCAGAAAGTCGAATACTAAAGTGTCTGAAAAATATTGTCGGGCCCCTGTAATTGTTAACAATAATAACAATATTAACAATATTATTACTATTGTTATTATTTGAACAAACACATCTTTCATAAGAAGAGAAATAGAAATTTGAAAAGGAATAACAAAGTGTAAGCAATTTTATTGGTATTCTAGTTTATATATGAAAAACAATTTATATTTTATATATCATTTTCCTATATATATATATATATATATATATATATACATATATATATATATATATATATATATATATCCAGTGGATGAGAACTAACAGGTTTAGAATCCTGAGTTCTCTGGCATTTACTTATTTAAAAAGTACTCAATACAACATAAACCCTAGAGTATAATATAATTAGTTTTTATTTAAAATTTATTTAATTTACATTGCGTCACAGAAATTTCTATGTGTGAGGTTTTACCTCATTATCAGGCAAGGTTGAATAATTGCGGTGAGATATAATGGGATGATTCTTTTTAATTTTGTCTGGGTAAGATACATAGAGGGACCATACATTATTTAAATGGTTAGATAATAATTTTTAACAACAGATTGGATTTCAGGTTTTTTTAAAAAATTTGATTTTGTACAACCTCATGAGTTAAAGGGGCTAGATTGTTTAGGTTAGAATTAGGATTAAATAATTATGGGATACTAAGATATATTGTAGTTTTGAAAACCAAATAAGTATTGTATGGGTTATTTATTTATTTATTTTTTTTTTATAAGCGTTTCACCCCGAGCAAGGCATGTCACTGCCACTACTGCGCAGGGGGCTATGTAGAGTGGAGAAAGGCTGATTAAATATAGGAAATGTCAGAGGGTGGGTGATAGGCGGGTAAGGATACTGAGAATGAGGGTTGGGTAGATGAGAGTGTTCTGAGAATAGTTGGGAGTTAGTGTGATAGGAGGTGTCTATTGACCCTACATTTAAACACCTGGAGATTGTAACTGTCGGGAAAGCAGACTTGTGGAAGGGAGTTCCACAGGCGGGAAGCGCGAGAAAAGAAGCTGTTGGAGTAGAATTTACGGTTACATCTTATTTGTTTAACTGTAAAAGGGTGGGACCTAGTTGCTAATCTAGTATCTCGTGTAAATTCCTGCTTAGGCGGCACCAGTGATCTAAGCTCATCGGAGCAGAAGCCATGAAAGTACTTGTTATCTTAGTAATATTGTAATTTTTAAGTTATTTGGGAGCATAAGTTCTAAATGAACGTTTGTAATTAATTAAATTTTAGAGAAAAATATTTTTAATGTTTACATAAAACCAAACTGTCAATTCATCTCTGTGATTCAGTAGTACTTTATTTTAAGGGAACTGTTGAGTTGTGCAGGTAATAACAACGAAACAACAGAGATGTAAATATAATAAAATGTATTACGGAAGAAAGGTATTTACAAAGTTGGTTAGTATAATACAGGAAAACAAGGTATTAATATGTACGTCTCTGTAGGTGGTAGAGTGCAATGAATCACTTCCGGTTTACAACCGGAAATACACTGACTCGTAATCTTTGAACTGGCCATCGGACTCTCAACATTATGACCATTCCTAGTGCCTGGAACAGTTCATTATACTTCAAAGGTGGAGAGCGCCCTAACAGGAATTTTAAAATCTGCAGCTTTTTATTTGGGCACAGAGGGCGGAGGTCATAGAATGACTTACAGATTTTTATTTTTTCCAGAATTTTCTATTTTACTTTGGGGGTGTTGTTTGTATCTTTTAACTTCCAAAAATATGCAGAAAAGGATGTTTGTTTTTGGTATGTGTTATTATTGTATCCCAGGAGGGGATAAACAGAGAAAGAATAGTCCAAGAAATAACTCTTAACACTGAGGATATATAAATAGAGATTTATTATACCTCAGTACAATAAACCAAATACAAGTACACCAACGAACAGTTAACACGAATAACAATTAAGAAGGCAATGTCTCTGTATAGGACGTATGCTTCCGTCTTGAGAAGAAGGTTTCTGTCTAGTGACGTCTCTCTCTTGTCTAAAGCCGATGGCTCTCGATCTCTCTTGTATCATGGCGAATAATCTCGATCACTCCCATGTAAGGACGAAGACTCTCATATAGTCATGAACACTCTTGATCACTCTGTAGTTCGTTCCCGTCTAGGTCTTTTATAACCTGGGCCATACCCATTCCTGGGTAGGACAGGATATTTCACTATAACAATTATAAAACAACATACTCAATGAATTAGTTGCTCACAGTAATAATAATTTTCATTTAAAAGATGCTAATTTAATTAAAAGAGAAAAGACAAAAATATATAGAAAGTGCTTTAATTGCTAGATCATTCACAGTAAATTTACATCCAGTTTTTACAATGTTTCCCTTTCTTAGGAGTTCTTCTATTATCACAATGTGAAATATTTAATAACAAAAAAGATGGAAACATAAAGAAAGAATAAAATGATGCTAAATGACGTTGGTGATCATGGATCTCCCCTATTTCCTTTTTGTTGTGATGAATCATCATTGCCAAATTGTTGTGGCCTGTTTAGGCCAGGAAGAAAGACATGGAAATAAGACGGTAGGTTCAAAGAGTGTATTAGAATAACAGAAGATATATACAAATCCGAGTGTTAGTAGTCAACAAAATAGAAGTGTAAGTCTGAACAGTTTAGTTACGCTGCATCTCGACTGTCTCTAGACTGTCACTCAGCTGCGTCCCTGGAAGTCACACAGGTTATTATTTATTGACGTAGGAAGAGTCCATTCCTATAGATAGTGCACCATAACACTTCTCTTAATATAATTTAGTATAATGAAGAAAGAGTATGGCACTGTGTCTCTTAACCTTTATTTTTCTTCGTATGCCTCTTGTCCAAAGGTCAAATATTGATTCTGGTCAAAATGGAGGATTGCAGTGAAAATGAAAGGAAATACAATTCTGAGATGAAAGAATTGTGAAGAGGAGGAAGAGAGGAAATAATTTAATGTTATTTGTTTCACTACAGATGATGTCTTCAGTTCTGGCAGTTCTTTTGATCATGGCCAAAAATTAATGTCTATGGCTTGAGAGAGAGAAAGAAGCGGTTTTAAGAAGAAAGAATTGATTGAAATGGAATAATTTATGGAAGTAAGTGGAATCAATCTCAATAAAGGAAAAAAAGAGAAATTAAAAACATTTTTCTTCTTTGATATTTAGACTTTATATAATATAAATATATACAAGAACTACAAAGTGAAAAGTTGTGAAATATTGCATGCATTAATTTCAACTCTTCTTATTAAAAACTGCATTGTTTCTTTCCAGGTACGAGTGTGGGCTGAAAAGTTCATAGGCTGACTATGAAGGAGTGATGCTAGAACTGCGAAATCTTGTATGCATTATTTTCAACTTTTATTAATAATTAGATTGTTTCTTTCCAGGTATGAGTGTGGGCTGAAAGGTTCCTAGACTGATTATGAAGGAGTGATGCTAGAATTTTGAAATCTTGCATGCATTATTTTCAACTTTTATTAATAATTAGATTGTTTCTTTCCAGGTAAGAGTGTGGGCTGAAAAGTTCATAGACTGACTATGAATGAGTAATGCTAGAATTATGAAATCTTGCATGCATTATTTTCAACTTTTATTAATAATTAGATTGTTTCTTTCCAGGTAAGAGTGTGGGCTGAAAAGTTCATAGACTGACTATAAAGGAATGATGCTAGAATTGTGAAATCTTGCATGCATTATTCTCAACTTTTATTAATAATTAGATTGTTTCTTTCCAGGAACGAGTGGGGGCTGAAAAGTTCATAGACTGACTATGAAGGAGTGATGCTAGAATTTTGAAATCTTGCATGCATTATTCTCAACTTTTATTAATAATTAGATTGTTTCTTTCCAGGTACGAGTGTGGGCTGAAAAGTTCATAGACTGACTATGAATGAGTAATGCTAGAATTATGAAATCTTGCATGCATTATTTTCAACTTTTATTAATAATTAGATTGTTTCTTTCCAGGTAAGAGTGTGGGCTGAAAAGTTCATAGACTGACTATAAAGGAATGATGCTAGAATTGTGAAATCTTGCATGTATTATTCTCAACTTTTATTAATAATTAGATTGTTTCTTTCCAGGTAAGAGTGTGGGCTGAAAAGTTCATAGACTGACTATGAAGGAATGATGCTAGAGCTGTAAAAACTTGCATGCATTCACTTTAACGGGTTGGCCGATGGTTTCGTGATTACCACATGTTCCAGACTGGTTGTTCTCTGATTCCTCCCACGCCCACGTTGTTTCTTAAGATCTGTGAAAGGGGGGATGGATACAATTCAGTCGATGGAATGTTGAATTTGGCGTCGGAGTAGAAGAATAGTTGCCACATCATCAAAGAAATGATGAAAAGCGTTTGTTATAAATAGCAACAAACATTTATTTACACTGGTATACAATAATTTCTTATCAAGTTAAAATAAACACCGCGAAGTGAGGGGTGAATGTAGTTGACTGGTGGAAAAAGTTTCTTTTACTCGAAGAAATCTTAACTGCAATTAGGCAGTGTCATTGATGAAGTATGCAGTGGGAACGGATTCGGTTCTGGGTAGCGAAGAATGACCGACTCGATTTTTTTGGAGGTTGACATGAAAGATTAAAAAGCAATAGTTTTTTCCAGTTAAAGCGAAATCATAGACTAAAAGAAAAATGAATGGATGTAAGTCAAATTTTGATTTTCTGGTATCGATATCAAATAAGGTTTTTTGTTGTAAACTCAATTTTGAAGGCTAAATAAGTCCTCTGAGTAAATGGTATCATGGCTGAGACTAAGAACTACAATTACACCTACTTAGGGCCAAACCCGAAGCAAAAACTAAAATAAAAGGGCTGAAAAAAATACAGACATACAGGCAGATAAACAGACACACACACACACAAACATCTTGCCGTTTATATATGTATATTATCGGTTTTCTGCATTATTGTAAGAACTGCAACCTTGAAACTTCTGAATATCGTTTCTTATGTCTTTGTCTATTAGTGTATCAAATTTGATTAAAATCGGACCACTCCTTCTATAACTTGATTTTTTCGATTATGGATTTTCGATATTTATCGGGGGTACCTCGATACAAAACCTAGCTAAGAACACTAGCAGACACTTATAGTACAACTGTGTAAATTTTCAAGTTCAGCCATTTCGGAGTCTATAGGTAAGGGACATACATATACACACACACGCAGACAAAGTTCCATTTATAAATAAGTTTAGATTAGATAGATGAAAACGATCCTATTTTAATACATGACTTTATTTTTAATTGAAAAGCTTGTTGAAAATTGTTTCATCCATGGTATCCTCAGCATCCTTCTGTAGAACCACATTTCGGTTGCTTTAAGTTTTTCCTTCATCTTTGATGAGAAAGTTCATATTTCAATTCATGACTTTATTTTTAATTTAAAAGCTTGTTGAAAACTGACTGAAATTCCCCTTAAATGTTTAGTCAGAGATCCTTGTGAAAAAGAAAAAACAATTTGTTTCATCTGCCTTCATATACTTCTTCAATTTAGGCAAAAGGGAATGACCTCTAATTAATTGCTTGAAAAATACATCTTGGTTTCTTTGTATCATTTGCCACTCATAATGAATCTCCATGTTGTGGGGTGCCCCATCCCCAGCTCTGTGTGCAGATTTTTATTTGTTGCTTCAGCGTAATTATTTGTTTGATCCTGAAAAGTAAACACCAGTCAGCCAAATAGGCTGTTGTAACTAATAAATCACTAAGACATACAACTAAACTTTTAAAATCTCTATGCCTCAAAGATGACTTAAGAGATGTGCACACTATTAGTCAACACTGATCTGAAGCTATGAATATGAAGCCAGTGTTGAGTTGTCCTTGTGCTGAGTAGGTTGAAGTTGAGCTGTTGTAGAGATGAATTGGCCAGTGTTGAAATGTCCTGTACCATATTCATGCTGACATGGTTGCCATATTAGGGAATGATGCTTCAGCTTTATCAACAGTGCAAATGTGGGCAACTTAATTTTTGGAGAAGGGTGAGTCTTGAATATCACCCAAGGCTTAGAGGTCCTGCAACTGCCACCACCCAGGAAAACATTGATTGCATTCAATACATGGTGATAGATGATAGACTATTGATTATAAATCCAAAAGCCAATTCTATTATCATCTCTTGTGAAAGAGTTAAGAATATTCTGCAAAATGTACTGAACATTGTTCAGACTATTGTCCTCATCATTGTTGCCATTTTTATGACATTTCAGCTGTTGTACACCCCCACCTTCTTCAGGTGATTGCAATTTCAAATCAAACCATTCATTTTGATCACTGGGGTAGATTGTTCTCATTCCATGAGTCAGACCACTTCTGAATGCTTTACTTATCTTCATTTAACACAACTCTTTAAGTTTTTGTTTGCCGCTGCTGTTACCATGTATTGAACTCAAGGACACATGGCCCAGTGGATAAAAGTGTTGGTTGGATCCAGTGACTTTAACAAAAGCGTTGTGAGTTCAATACCTGGTGATGAACGAAAACTTAAAAAGTTGAGTTAAATAGAAACAACAAAAAGGAATAATCTGGAAGTAGCATGACTCATGGAACGAGAACAATCTACCCCAGTGATTGAAATAAAGTGTTTGGTTCTAATCATCTGATGAAGAGCAAAGCATACAATGGCCAAAACATCATAAATATAGCAATAAAGATAAGGACAACAGTTTGATCAATGTAAATAATACTTTTCCTGAGATGAGGTATTGTAATTATTTATCCTATTTACAATGTTCAGACCGTTGTCCTCATCTTTGTTGTGATATTAATGAAAAAAATCTTTCAGATTAAATTTTGAGTCAAGTCTTGTCGTGCCTTGTGTCCTGGGTGACACATGACCCAATGGATAAAGAGTTGTGAGTTCAATACTTGGTTACAGCAGAGGTGAACAAAATCTTAGAGAATTGAGTTAAATGGAGATAACTGAGACATCTGGAAGTGGCATGACTCATGGAATGAGAACATTCTACCTCAGGAAATGAAATAAAGGGTTCAGTTCAAAATTCTAATCACTTGAATAAGGCTACAGCATACAGTGGTTGAAATGTTGTGAATAATTTATGAATCTAACATATTTTGGGTTAAGCAAGTGGCAAAAATTTGAGCTTTATACCTAAAATCAAGCAGGTGCAGAAATTTAAATACCTGGGAAGTGTTCTAACAGAGAATGCAAAGAGCAACACTGAGTTCCAAAGGTGTATTGGCATGGCCAATCATGCATTCATAAAGCTAAGCAAAGTATTGAGATACAGGAAGATTTGTTGAAAATGAAGAAAAGATTACTGGGCTGTTATTCGATGTCTACAGCTATATCATGTTGAATGCACCAGTTCTCGTCCGATCACCGAAGTTAAGCAACATCAAGCCTGGTCAGTACTTAAATGGGTGACCATTTGGGAATACCAGGTGCTGTAAATGTAAGGACCAAGAATGGTCCACCGGTCCTCAAGGTTTTGGGGTTGGGTGCAGAGCTAACAACCCTGCTTCGAAAAAACAATTTGTTACAGAAACAGCAACAAACAGTTGCTGCCCTATGCACCATTGGATGTGATGGATAAATGATGATGATGATATGTGATATCTGTCCTCCTAAATGGCAGCGAATGCTGGGCAATCTTCTTAACAATGAGGAAAAGACTCAAAGCAGCAGAAATGTGGTTCTACAGAAGGATGATGAAGATACCATGAACAGAACATGTGAGCAATGACAAGGTTTAAGAGATGATGCAAATAAATAGAAAACATATTTAACATTGGGAAGAAACAGCTGAATTTTCTGGGACATATAATGAGGAAAGAGGGCTTGGAGAATCTAATGCTCATGGGATGGATAGAAGGAAATAGAGACAGGAAAAAGCAATGTAAAACATACTTGGTGGTCTTGAGTAAGTGGATGGCAGAGAAGGGTTTGGGAGAGATACTAAGAGGAATAGTGTTAAGAGTAACAAGGAATAGGGATAAGTGGAGGTCCATGATCACTTAAGTCTTGAAAGAACATGGCACATAAAGAAAAGAAAAAGATGTATCATGCCTGTGAAAGTGATAATCACCTACAGCTTTCTCCATGGTGTGTTTCATCATAATCTGTCTAATGTGCTCAGTTTTCAATATATTATGAGTTGTGACATTTCCCATCACTTGTTGGAAGTGACGTACACCTAATTTAGATAAATATTGTAAAAGACATTTCTCTACTGGGGGTCAACAAATTGTGTCAGTGGAAAAGATGAAAGTCAAGTCGTTGAGGCTGGGAGAAAATTAGAGCCAGACAAGATGGAGAAAGTGCGCTGAGAGATTTGATTGGTGATGATATCTTTTGGGTTGAATTATTTTGATAGAATAAATGTTGATACATTGATATGAGTGATTATTATAAGAATCCATGATTATCGTTTTTTTTTATATTACTGAACTACCAGTTTTGCCCCAATATAATTTTGATCATTATTATTTTTTAGATAAGTTTTTTATTTTGTACATTATTGAACAACTTGGTTGGCACCAAAATTTGTTCTGTTTATTAAGTAAAATTAAAGGACTTTTTTTTTCTTTTGACTAAGCTTAATAAAAAATATTTGGTTGGCAGGGAGATTGTGTATTTGTCTGAGATAGTGGTCCCAAGTGGATACCAGTAATAATGTTTATCAAAGAAAGTTATTCTGAATAAAAAAAAAATGTTTAGAAGGTAGTGTACTTGTCTGAGATAGCAGTCCCAAGTGAAATGACACCATGATATCAAATATAGTGCTTGACAAAGTGAAATTTTGAATGTTTAGAAGCATATGTTCTTATCTGAGATTGCAGTCCCAAGTGAAATGACACCATGATATCAAATACAGTGCTTGACAAAGATGAACTTTTGAATGTTTAGAAGCATATCTTATCTGAAATTCCAGTCCCAAGAGGAATGACAATGACATCAATTATAGTGCTTGACAAAGACGAACTTTTGAAAGTTTAGAGACATGTTCTTATCTGAGATAGCAGTCCCATATGGAATGACAATGATAATCATAGTTCTTTTTTTTTTTTTTTTTTTTAATCATATTACCCCAAGCAAGGCGAAAATGCCACTGATGCACAGGGGGATACGTAAGAGTGAAAAGATTGGAAAAGAGAAAAACCAGAAACCACATCCTAAACAGGAAATAAGGGATGAGCCTCTTCACCTGTTCAATAAACGTGGGTGGAGTGTGAACCGGGCGATAGTTTAGTCTATCTACTCCAATTGAAAAAAAATAAAATAAAAAAAAAGAGTGAAAATATTGAAAAAGAGAAAAACCGGAAACCACATCCTAAACAGGAAATAAGGGATGAGCCTCTTCATCTGTTCAATAGACATGAAAATAAAATAATTTTTTTTTTTTTTTTTTTTACTAAGTTTCAACTTAGTCAAAGTCAAAACGGCCTTTAAACCAACAATTTAGTAGAATTTAGTCCCAAAATTAAATGAATAAAAACAAATATGATAGAATAAATTAGCAGAAAATTCAATCTTACCACGTGCGGACCACTGAAAGTTGAGAAAATTTCTAAAGTCATACCAAATTTGCTCTGATTTCTTGACAAAAATGAAATTTTGAATGAAAATTGTTTCGAAGCTTGTGTTCTTGTCTGAGATAGTGGTCCCAAGAGGAATGACACAAAGATATCAATAATAGCTCTTGTCAATGATGGTCATTTTGAATAAAAAATGATTAGAAGCTAATAAACATATCAGAGATATTAATCCTCGGTGGAATGTGGTGACACGATGATATGCAGTGGATATTGGATCGGGACGAGAAATTGGAGAGCCGAATTTGAATTCAAGTTGAATTTGCTGCATTCACTTATGCGCAAACACCATTGAGAAAGGTAGTCATCCATGACTTCTCCCACCAGCAATGGTTTAAATAGCAGGACTGAGTTGACAACCAGTCCACTGTAGAAAGTTGACAACCAATTTCATGAAAATCTTACCCAATTAGTCATGTCTCTTTCAAGACATGATTGCCCACATGTATATCATGTATGCCACTTGACCGATTGATATTTGGTTTAGGTTAGTGTACTTGTCTGATATAGTGGTCCCAAGTAGAAGTTGGTGATGTAATGATTATACTAATGTTTTAGTCCCCAATGAATTTATTTTTAAATATATCAACAAGAAATGTCATCACAAGAACAGAATATGACACAGTAATAATCAGTTTATAGTACATTTTCCCTACCAGAAAAAAACAAAAAAACAAAACTACTGACATCTGAAGATAGTCAGAGGTTATATGACTGAAACATGGTACCAGATGTAGAAGAGAACATAGAAGTGACACTGTTGGTTCCAGTCCTTGTAGGAATAAGTGCAAAACCTTTCATTCCCCAAATTTATAGACAAGTTGTACAAATGCATGTGGAGATTTCTTTCTAGTCAATAAGATAGGCTACTTCTGGGTTTTATCTGCCACTAGCAGTATAGCTCGGTGTTGCTCGGGTGTAATGAAAACTTTAAAACTAATCCATGGTCCTGGAGCTCGCACACTTTGGACATTGGCACGAAAGACTAAAAAGCAATAGTTGTTTCCAGTTAAAGCGAAAACATAGACTGAAAGAAAAATGAATGGATGTAAGTCAAATTTTGATTTCCTGGTATCAATATCAAATAAGTTTTTTTTCATCATAAACTGAATTTTGAAGGCTAAATAAGTCCTCTGAGTAAATGGTATCATGGCTGAGACTAAGAACTACAATTATACCTATTAGAGCCAAACCTGAAGCAAAAACTAAAATAAAAGGGCTGAAAAAATACAGACATACAGGCAGATAAACAGACACACACACACACAAACATCTTGCCTTTTATATATGTATATTATCGATTTTCGGCACTATTGTAAGAACTGCAACCTTGAAACTTCTGAATATTGTTTCTTATGTCTTTGTCTATGAGTGTATCAAATTTGATTAAAATCGGACCCTTCCTTCTATAACCCAATTTTTTCGGACACACACACACACACACACACACACACAGACACACACACAGAGACAAAGTTCCATTTATAAATAAGTTTAGATATTCTGGCTCTTTCTTGCACTGAAGTCAGAATGTGGCAATTCCTTGTATATCTCTTTTTTGCGTGCTAACACCATTCTTAGTTTGGGAACTTTTTTACCTCATTACTATTACTTTGTGTGATGTGTGTTGTGGTGCAATGGATATTGGCTCAAAATGACAAATCAGAGATCCGAGTTCGAATTCCAGTTGAATTTGCTGCAGTCACTTATGTGCAAATACCCTTGAGAAAGGTACAAATCCATCTTTTTTCCTTTCAGTCATGGGATGAATAGCAGGACAGATTGGGTTCTCTAGCCTTGGTTGGCAACCAGTCTTCCACAGAAAAAAATGGCAACCTACTGTGCAAAAATCTTCTGTCTCATCTGTCATAGAACAAAAGACATTTGATCACCCAAGTGTGCATCAAGTATGGCACTTACCTGATTGAATGACTGTTATCATGATTGAATCTCAGCCTTCTATAGCCTTGATTGGCAACTAGTCTACCGAAAAAGAAAATGGCAACCTACTGTAGGAAGATATGCTTCATCAATCATGGATCAAAAGAAACTTGATTGTCCATGAGTGTATCCTGTATGGCACTGAACTGACTGACTTTTATCATGGTGATTTTCTAAGCACAGCTTAGATGTGGCACAAGGCTGAAAGTAAGGGACACTCAGTGAGGACTGAACTCACTACTCAATTGTAATGATTCTAGCGAGACAAGCTTGCTAACCATTACACCACCTCGAGGTGCCCAAGATAGTTGATTTACTAAGTGCCTCTTAGATGTGGCACAAGGCCGAAGGTAGAGGGTACTCAGTGAGGATCAAACTCACTAATCAGTTGTAATGATTCTAGTGAGACAAGCTTGCTAATCATTACACCACCTCAAGGTGCCCAAGTTAGTGGATCAGTTAGTGGTTTATATAACAGGCTGGGATATTTCATTTTGCTACTTAGGCAAATCTTTTCTCTAGGTTCTGATTGGCTGTTGACTTTAGTGTTGATGTAGTGATCAATGAATATCCATCATTCAGCTAAGAATAATCAAGTTACAGCTCGACTGCCCCCTGTCTGCCAGTGGGACAATAGTTGGGGTATCATATTTTTGATTCTCAAAAAAAAATTTTTTATTTTTTTGTTTTGGGGATATATGTCATGCCCCTCCCCATATATTATTTCATGATATATTTTTAAATATATTTGTGTATTTATTGTTTATAATAAAATTTTTATGCTCATTTGGGTTTTTTCAGGTCCCTATTATGTTTGAGTTATTTTGGCATATGAATGATTGAATGCTGATGGACAAGTTCTTATGGTGGATGAGAAAATTGTAACGTATGTTTGGGTCGTGAGTCGGATTAGCTAGGTATAGAATAGGTACTGAAGACCAACCTGAGTTTTTTGCTCCACCCCCAAATTAGCCTCATGTGACAATAAATATTGAGTATCATATTTTTGATTCTACAGTTTTATTTTCTCATTGGAAGTTATGTGAAATCTTCCTGAGCAGGAAACGATTTTTCTTGCGTGGTATTCCAACCACAGACGTGCTAACTTCTGTTTTGACTCCTGCTCGCTACAAGTTTTGATGTTTTGCTTATTCAAAATCATGGTTACTAATCATGGTTACTAATCATGGTTACTAATCTTTATTAGTGTAATATAACAATCTGGCCCCACCCGAGGAAGGCTGATGCAAGCGAGGGTGTTTCCGGTCGTTGAAAGGAACGGATGTCGTTTGACCTTATTTCCGGCAGCAGCGGAAATAACTACAGAGGCAAACAGAACAGGTGTCTCTGAGAATTACGTGGGCGTGCGTGGGCGAGGCAAAACCGGAAGAAAAAGTCCCGGTTCTGGAAGATTATAAAAAGACCTCGGCACACGGATTCGCCAGTAGAGGAGCAACAGAGATCGGCCGGTGAAGAGAGACACAACAGATAAGACTACACTCCCGTCAACCCATTAGAAGCGCGCTCTCTCAATTTTCTGTTCCCTATTCTACACGGTCCATCGTCATTAATAAAAATATAACTTCATATTTTTATATATATGCGTGTTTGTTGTTTGTCGATATATAACAATTAGTATCATATCTGTTATATCCTGTTTTGCTTTGGTTTTTTAAATGATGAATCATCAGCTTCATTTGAAGCAGATAGCAGAATTCTTATCAAGTGAGGATTACACAAAATTAATGTATTTAAAATTAAATTTCCCCAAACAGTTTTATTTATGGTCTTCATTGAGACCAAAGATTTCACTGAAATATTTGTAAGTTTGGTAAAGCCTTGAGACAAATGTATTTCTAGCAACCTGATGAAATCGATACATCATGGAACATTGGCAAGAGGGAGAAAGTGTATCTGTTTTAATGCTTGCCCAACAGGTATTGTGTATGTGTGTTCATTACAAGTCTCCAGTTCATTCAGGAATTGATCATGTGACTACGGGTGGTGTTTTCAATGTGAAATGTCTGCAGTCTGTCTCTCACCATGTTCCATCCAGAAACCCCTTCTCAATCACTTTCCTCTTTTACTTATATTGAGAATCATCCATATGTCAACAAAATGATGTGTGAGCAAAATCACTCATAAATTCATTGGCTTGGAATATGTCCATTGTTTGAAAACCAGAAGCCCAAGAGTCAAGAGTTTTATTTTCTGGCCAAAATTTTCTGTAAGAAAATGAAGATTTTGGTTGGACAATATTTAAAATAGATTTGCTTTTTGACCCTTGGATAACATCTAGAAATAAGTTTGATGCTGTCCAGGCTTATTCATCTTGCTAACTCAATTAAGTAAAAGTAGAGATTTACTTAGTTATAAACAGTTTAATCTAATCTAAACTTATTTATAAAGGGAACTTTGTCTGTGTGTGTGTGTCTGTTGCCTATAGACTATGAAACGGCTGAATAGATTTTCTTGAAAATTTACACAGTTGTGCTATAAGCATCTGTGAGTGTTCTTAGCTAGATTTTGTGTTGAGGTACCCTTGATAAATACCGAAAATCAATAATCAAAAAATTTGGGTTATAGAAGGAGTGGTCCGATTTTAATCAAATTTGATACACTCATAGACAAAGACATAAGAAACAATATTCAGAAGTTTCAAGGTTGCAGTTCTTACAATAGTGCAGAAAATCGATAATAAATGTATATATATATAAGGCAAGATGTTGGTGTGTGTGTCTGTTTATCTGCCTGTATGTCTGTATTTTTTTCAGCCCTTTTATTTTAGTTTTTGCTTCAGGTTTGGCTCTAAGTAGGTATAATTGTAGTTCTTAGTCTCAGCCATGATAACATTTACTCAGAGGACTTATTTAGCCTTCAAAATTCAGTTTATGATGAAAAAAAACTTATTTGATATTGATACCAGGAAATCAAAATTTGACTTACATCCATTCATTTTTCTTTCAGTCTATGGTTTTGCTTTAACTGGAAACAACTATTGCTTTTTAGTCTTTCGTGCCAATGTCCAAAGCGTGTGAGCTCCAGGACCATGGATTAGTTTTAAAGCTTTCATTACACTCGAGCAACACCAGGCTATACTGCTAGTATATATATATAGTCAAAACGAAAGATGGTCCATGTGTACTTCTTATAATATGTAGATTTAATAGGCTGGTTAATGAAATTTGAAAAATAAAAAGCCAACAAAATAATAAAACCACTGGCAATATGATTGATGATATTTATTATATATTAACCTTTTGACTAAATTGAAACACGAAGAAAATTTTCGGAGATACATGAGTTCTTTTTCAAAGAGACAAGGAATAAACAAAAAAATGGGACTTTCGCTTCTTAATGGTGGTGTTGTTGGTTAGAAGGCTCCCTATGGAAGCTATATTCTCTGAGTAAACTTAAATCCCTGTTTATAAAAAAAATAAATTTTGTCTGATTATGTTCTAAAGAACAAAACTCCTCATTGAAAAAGATATATATATAAAGTAATTCAAAAATTTAGAAAT
Source organism: Ascarosepion bandense (assembly GCA_037127315.1). Classification (NCBI taxonomy): domain Eukaryota; kingdom Metazoa; phylum Mollusca; class Cephalopoda; order Sepiida; family Sepiidae; genus Ascarosepion; species Ascarosepion bandense. Next base: position 5,500,033 of record JBBBDQ010000707.1, read on the forward strand.
TTAAGCAACGCCGGGCTATACTGCTAGTATTTCATAAAGTTATCCACTGGTTCTAACCTCACTGTGACCTTTGTAACTCCCGACCAGTTTTTTAAAAAAAGACCTGTGCTTTATGCTGATAGTATTTTTTTATTTAAGAAATCCACAGAGAAATCTAAAAACAACAAAAAAAGGAGAAATGAACAAACAAACACAACTCTTTTTAAACAGTAACAATACCACATCTCCCTATTCCAAGTGGCTCTTAATAAGCTTCTCCTGTTAACCCTCCCAAACCCTGCTCTGACATCAATTTGCTCAAGCCCATCAAATATCTTACATATAGCTTTCACCTGTCTCTCTTTCCTTTTATCTGACCAGTGAGTATCAGATTTTCCAAGCCCTCCTTCCTCATTACATATCCCATGAACTTCACTGTCTTTTCCTGATGTTAAGTACTATTTTCCATCCTCTCCAGAACCTTGTTGTTGCTCACATGTTCTGTCCATGTTATCTTCAGCATCCTTCTGTAGAACCACATTTTGGTTGCTTCAAGTCTTTCCTTCATCTTTGGTGAGAATGTCCAGCATTCACTGTCATATTGAAGAACAGACATCACAAAGCAATCCAATACTTTCTTCTTTGTTTCTAGCAAAATTTTCCTGTTTCTCAATACTCTATTCAGCTTCTGGAATTCGTCTTTGGCTTTGACAATTCATCTTCAAATGCACTTAGCAACCTCTGTTAGAACACTTCTTCTTCTATGTGCCCTGTCCCTTCAGAACTTAGGCGATTATGGTTCTCCACGTCTCCCTATCCCTTGTGGCTCTTAGTATGTTTGCTCCTGTTGCTCCTGGCAACCCCCATTCCATCATCCACCTGATCAGACCCTGCAAATATGTTATCTGCTGCCTTCCTCTGTCTCTCCTTCCTTCTATCTGACCAGTCAGTATCAGGTTCTCCAGGCTCTCCTTCCTCATTGTGTGTCCCAGGAACTTCAGTTGTCTCTTCCTGATGCTCAGTATCAATTTCCTTTTCATTGCCATTCTTTCCAGCACCTCATCGTTGCTTGCATGCTTAGTCCACAATATCCGTAGCATCCTTCTGTAGAATCACATTTCGGCCGCTTCCAGTTTTGTCCTCATTTTCGATGATATTGTCCAGCATTCACTACTGTATTGAAGAACTGACATCACGTAGCAGTCCAGCACTCTTTTCTTTGTTTCTATTGAGATTTTCCTGTGTGTTACTATTTTGCTCATCTTCTGGAATGTGTCTTTTGCCATGCCAATTTGCCTTCGGATCTCTGTGTCACACTTTCCATCTCCTGTTAGAATACTTCCTAGGTACTTAAATTTTTGTACTTGCTTGATTCTGTTATCTCCCACCTGTATTTGGCATTTTGGGTTGTATCTTTTGCTGATGACCATGCACTCAGTTGTACCCTGCTATTTAAATTTCTGGACCTCCTTGATTTTAGTATATCCAGCCTGCAGTTGTGGATTTTGTGCTCCTCTTTTTACTGATGACCATGCATTCAGTTTTCTTGTAGTTTATATGTAGTCCTTTCCTTTCACTTTCTTCTGCTACCTTCTGTAGGAAGTTTTGTAAAGAGCACCTACAGGAGGTACTGAAGGAAAGCAAGAAGAAAGGACTAAATATCAATTGCAAGAAGACAGAAAACATGATTGTTAGCAAAAGGGAATAGTCCAACATACAAATTACAAATTAGAGATACCAAAATTGAACAAGGAAAAGTATTTTAACAGAGGACAGCAAGTGTGACATTGGAATCCGAAAACACATTTTTAAAGTGAAAGGTGCCTTCCAAAAGTTAAGTAAAGTCTTAAGAAATAGAAAAAATTGTTAGAAACAAAGAAAAGAGTACTAAACTGTTATGTAATATCAATTCTCTTATATGACAGTAAATACTGCATAATCCCCTTGCAGAAAAGGAAGAAACTTGAAGCAACAGAAATATGGTTCTACAGAAGGATGCTGAGAATATCCTAGATTGGACATGGGATCAACAGTGAAGGTTTAGAGAAAATGGAAACAAAAATGACACTTATACTTAATACCAGAAAGAGATGTTTGAAATTTCTAGGGTGCATAATGAAGAAAGAGGGCTTGGAAAATATGATACTTACAGGACAGATTGATGATAAAATGACCAAAAGAAAGCAATGACAGTGTTTAATCAAGAGAATGGCGGAATAATTATTTTCGAAATATCCTTTCTCATTACTAACCTATTAATAGCCACTACTCTCAGTGGCTTTCCATTATTATTATTATTATTAAGTATTTTTTTTACAAAAAAGTGGATTGTGATTGAATCTATCTTATCAAATCTAAACTTATTTATAAATGGAACTTTGTCTGTGTGTGTCTGTGTGAGTGTGTGTCCGTTACCTATAGACTCTGAAATGGCTGAACCAATTTTCTTGAAAATTTACACAGTTGTACTATAAGCATCTGCGAGTGTTCTTAGATAGGTTTTGTGTCAAGGTACCCCTGATAAATATCAAAAATTGATAATCGAAAAAATCGGGTTATAGGAGTGGTCCGATTTTAATCAAATTTGATACACTCATAGACAAAGACATAAGAAACGATATTCAGAAGTTTCAAGGTTGCAGTTCTTACAATAGTGCAGAAAATCGATAATATATATATATAAAGCAAGATGTGTGTGTGTGTGTGTGTCTGTTTATCTGCTTGTATGTCTGTATTTTTTCAGCTCTTTTATTTTAGTTTTTGCTTTGGGGTTTGGCTCTAAGTAGGTATAATTGTAGTTCTTAGTCTCAGCCATGATACCATTTACTCAGAGGATTTATTTAGCCTTCAAAATTCAGTTTACAACAAAAAAAATATTTTTGATATCGATACCAGGAAATCAGAATTTGACTTACATCCATTCATTTTTCTTTCAGTCTACGGTTTCGCTTTAACTGGAAACAACTATTGCTTTTTAGTCTTTTGTGCCAACGTCCAAAGAGTCTGAGCTCCAGGACCATGGATTAGTTTTAAAGCTTTCATTACACCTGAGCAATGCCGGGCTATACTGCTAGTATACAATAATATAGCTTTAATCAGACATTTGTAACACTGTCCATTTCTTTTGTAATCACTTTATAGTGATTTACTAAGCATAGCTTAGTTGTGGCACAAGGCCATAAGTATGGATCAACCAGTGAGGATCAAACTCACTACCCAGTAGTAATTCATCTTGTGAAGCAAGCTTGTTAACCATTACACCATGCTAAAGTGACCTTAATCATGCTACATATATCAGTTTATTGATTGGTAGGAAAATTTCAATAGAAACAAAGAAAAGATTAATGAATTGTCACATAATATTGGTCTTCCTCTATGACAATGAAAGCTCAAAGACAAAGACAAAGACAAAGAACAGACTTGGAGCAACAGAAATATGGTTCTACAGAAGGATGCTGAGAATACTATCAGAACATCTGAGCAATGATAAAGTTTTAGAGAAAATGAAAACCAAAAAGAACACTTATACTTAACACCAGAACGATGTTTGAAATTTCTAGGGCACATAATGAGAAAAGAAGGCTTGGAAAATAATATACTTACAAGACAGATTGATGATGAGATGGCCAAAGGAAAGCAAATGCATAAATTACACAGTGAGCTTGAGTAAATGGATGGTGGAGCCAGGTTTAGAAGAGATAACAAAAAAAAAAACAGAATTTATTAAGAGCTATAAAAGACAGGAAGCTGTGGAAAGCCATGAACGCCTACATCCTGAAGAGACATGGTGCTTAGAAGAAGAATAATACCAAAAATGGGGCAGCGGGTTTCAATGCAGTATAGTAGAAACCTATAACTAATATTGGATGTTTTATGATGAATAATTAGGTTTTAATTTTTATGAACAATATTGTATTTTATGGTTAGCATTAATAAGTTAAATTCACAAGCAAAAGGATACTTATACTTAACATGTGCATTGTGGTGCAGTGAATATTGACTCAAAATGATAAATCGGGGAGCCGAGTTCAAATTCTAGTTGAATTCCTCACATTCACTTCCATACAAATATCCTTGGGAAAGGTATTAATCTGTCTCTTCTCTCCAGTTATGGGTTAAATAACAGGACAGATTGGGTTCTATAGTCTTTGCTAGAAAACAGTCTACTGCAGAAAGCAATGGCAACCTACTGTGGGATAATCTTCTGCCCAGTCAGTCATGTCTCTTTCGAGACATGATCGCCCAAGCGTGTATCGTGTATGGCATTTTACTGACTGATAGTTAAAATCAGAAGGAGAGAGTTTTGAACGCATAATAAAGAAAGAGGGTTTTGATAGTCATAGGGTAGATTAAAGGGCAGAAGAAAACAATGCGTGACCTACCTAAAGAGCTTGAGTAAATGAATGGTGGTATAAAATTTAGGAAGACAAAAAGACAAAATTTATTAAGAGCTATAAAAGCAGAGAATTGTGGAGAGGCATCATTGCCAACGTTTTGAAAATACATGGCATATAGAAGAAGCTATTGTCAGTTTTTATTGCGAAAATGTTTATAATCACAAACTGCAGTGTCGGCGTTTTCAAAAAAAAAAAACAATTAGCAATAAAAACTAATCTCAGTTAATTTCTTTCTACATTTAATGTCCCTTCAGGATTTGGTAATCATAGCTCTCCACCACTTCCTTTATGATACTTGTACCTCTAACTAAAAAATTGCTCGAGCATTACAATCCTCTTTTCTATTGCATCTGAGAACTTCCTCATTTCTCATTTAATAAAGTGTAAGTGAATATAGAAAACCTGACTGGAGTTTGAACTTGGCACTCTGATTTCTTACTCAGCGAGATATCCAATTGGCAATAAAAACTAATCTCAGTTAATTTCCCTCTACATTTAATGTCCCTTTAGGATTTGGTAATCATTTCTCATTAAATAAAGTGTAAGTGAATATACGAAACCTGACGGGAGTTTGAACTTGGCACTCTGATTTCCTATTCAGATACACCATCATGCAAATATCATGGCTAGATATAACCACCACTTCTACTCAAGCAATTTCTTTTACCTCATTTCTCACATGTGGAAGTCCAGATCTTTGGCTTCCCTGACAGTAGGTGGGGATTGGCCACTTAGAGGCCAAGTTTTTTTTGAGAGGAAGGTGGGGGCAAACTTAAGCAGTGTAAAAATTGGAGTAGATAGATCTGTCTATCGCCCGGTTCACACTCCACCCACGTCTATTGAACAGGTTAAGAGGCTCATCCTTTGTTCCCTGTTTAGGATGTGGTTTCCGGCTTTTTCTCTTTTCCAATCTTCTCACTTTGTTTTTTTTTTTCTTCAATTGGAGTAGATAGATCTATCTATCGCCCGGTTCACACTCCACCCACGTCTATTGAACAGGTTAAGAGGCTCATCCCTTGTTCCCTGTTTAGGATGTGGTTTCCGGCTTTTTCTCTTTTCCAATCTTCTCACTTTGTTTTTTTTTTTTTTTCAATTGGAGTAGATAGATCTATCTATCGCCCGGTTCACACTCCACCCACGTCTATTGAACAAGTTAAGAGGCTCATCCCTTGTTCCCTGTTTAGGATGTGGTTTCCGGCTTTTTCTCTTTTCCAATCTTCTCACTTTGTTTTTTTTTTTTTTTCAATTGGAGTAGATAGATCTATCTATTGCCCGGTTCACACTCCACCCACGTTTGTTGAACAGGTGAAGAGGCTCATCCTTTGTTCCCTGTTTAGGATGTGGTTTCCAGCTTTCTCTTTTCCAATCTTTTCACTATTACATAGCACCTTGCACATCAGTGGTGTTACTGCCTTGCTCGGGGTGATACGATTAAAAAAAAAAAAAATTACTGACCAATTCTTTCACTCGGCTGTAAATCACTGACTGCCTATGTATCTACATATCAAGCTATGGACATTATTTCTCATTAACATCTTTCTTCTGATATGAAAATATAACTATTAAGTCACATTCTCTCCCTAACAACATGTCTTTTTCTATCTATCCAGTTGTTTTATTTTATTTCTTTTTCTTTCAAACTGGTCTTTGTATTTATACTATTTACATTATTCGGAATATTATCCTCATCTTTGTTGCCATTCCTACTATGTTTCAGCCGTTGTATGCTCCAGCCTTCTTCAGATGTATGTAATGTTGTACAAATGGCAATAAAGATGAGGACAATAATCTGAATTATGTAAATAGTGTAAATACTACCTCATCTCAGAAATATAGACTAATACTGTTCTCTGTATATGTCCTTAAAAATCTAAATGAAAAAGAAAATGCAGAGGGAAAAGTGCTGAAGATTAAATCTTATCAAAATCAGAGACTGATCAGTTTTATCAATTTTTTAAGCTTATAAAATTGGTGTGTGGAGTCAACCGTGGGGCTAGCCAAAATTCAAAGGTGAGAGGCTTGGCCCCTTCTGCCACCCATGTAGATTTGCCACTGTTCCTTGATAATTACAATCTTAAAAAATTGAAGTGACATCAGTCGCTATCTTCTGGTAATCTTCTTCTCAATCCTCCCCCTTTTCAGTCTTCTCTTTCACTTTCATTTCCTCTAACCCCAACGTTCTAGCAGCATTATGGCCTTGCTTGGAGTAAAAAAATAAAAAAAATAAAAAAATATTAAGTACCATTTTCAAAAGTCTAAATAGAAATTTTGACTTATCAGCGACCCATGCATAATAAAATAAACAAAGCAAAACAATCAACACAAAATGTGTTCAACTCAGTAATGTTCTTTTATTAAAGTGATTTTTTTTAAAAGTATGGCTGATTTGAACACCCATTGTCGTAATCTGTCACTTTTTATCAAATACTCAGCTGATATCACAAACTGACGAGAAATAAAAAAGCACAAACATTTTAACTTCGTTTAAAATTTAAAACCGGCATAATGTGTAATTTTTCTCGAAAGAGTTAAGGCAGTTGATTAAATTATAAATCTAATTCTTAAATCAGTTTTACTGCTACATAAAGGGGGATAATAAAATTATACTTTATTTGTTCAGTTATAGTTATGTCCCTTAAACCGCGAAACGGCATCTAGTTATGCATGCTTATTGACCCGGTATGATATATGGCGTATTCTACTGCTGACAACAGCAAATAAGTGTTGGATTTTTGTACTTTAAAAAGTGCATGTGAACATTTCCAAGCTTTAAGAATGTTTCTTTTTATGGTGGACAAGCTTTGCCTGATTGTGTACAATGAATCTACACTGAGCTCTGCAATCTTCTCAATGGGTTAAAATGCTCTTTGTGCTTAAGATTAGAAATGTTTTATCACAATTGTCCTGCTTTTTCTCTTTAAAAGATTTTATAATTGTGAAACAAGTGATTCTCTATGAGTTTCTACTATGTTTTCCAAGGTTTTAATGCCTTTGTGCATGTATTTATATAGTAATTATTATATCAGCTATTAAATTTAATATAATTAATGGTAATATCAGTTATTAAATTCAATATAAAAATACGAGCTATTAAATTTACTATACACACACACTCACACACACACATATATATATATATATATATGACAATAAATAAAGAGCAGGTAGGGAAAGTGTGTTTAATCTAACATGTTTCACTTTATTAAAATTCCAGTCTTGTAAACAAATCTCTGAAGAAGCTTAATAAAGTGAAACATGTTAGATTAAAGACACTTTTTCTTCCTGTTCTTTACTTATTCTATCATCTTGTCAGATTTCTATCCATGTATTCAACTCATACACACACACACACACACACACACACACACACACACACACACACATATATATATATATATATATATATCTGAGTGAATAAAGAACGAAGAATAAAATTTTTTTACAACGTCCAAAACATTAATTTAAAACAGTGCTCAATATATAATATATAGAGCTGTGAATATTTATTATAAATTCTATTTTAGAACATGTACAAAATTTTTTATATATATATCCACTACAAATTGTACATTTGTTTTGACATTGAAACTACAATGTCTCTTCAGGTGGTGTGGACAGGGATGGACAAGTGTGGACAAATGTATGATTTGTAGTGGATATATATAAAAAATTTTGTACATGTTCTAAAATATAATTTATAATAAATATATATATATATAGATTTTACATGTTTCATTGACGATGACAGACTAGTTATTCAGTTTTTTTATGCAGAAAACCAAAGAATGAATTCAAGAGTGCAATCTACACACTCAGATACCTGTAACTTAACAGACATGGCACGAACAGCAACCTGATACTACATTCCACCGGATACACACATGTAAGAATAAATATGTTATATTTACATGACTATGCATATACATGGAAGAAACCTCAACACAGCAATACATATGTAATAATGAACATTTGCAGAGGAACCTTGAACCACATTTCTGGATATCACTAGACTGTTTTTTTTTAAAAAAAAACAAAAACAAAAAAAAAGACATGACTAACCACCTGACAAATTTATAAATCTGGGTAAGTCACTATTTTCTCCTCTTTTTGTATATGCAATCCATAGTGTAAATGGTTGCATTAGAGAAAGAATAATGTTCAAATGTTGCATAATTCTTGTCGTTCATCTCCTAGTCCTAGTGACTCAGAAAACTGATGAGGCAAACCACACTAGCTCCCTCAGGTTCACCATTATTCACATTACCAGCTAGAATAGAAGCTACAAAAGTCAATTTTATAATAGATACATGTGCAAACATCTCTATCTTGCCTCATTCAGCAGTTGCCGGTATACTTTTAGAGCTGACGCTGTAGAAGTCAAATAACTTACCTTTAAACATGGTGGTCTTCTTTTGTCTCCCAGTAGGAAGATGAACATTCAAGATTGTGAGACTCACCTTCCTGATGTGTCCAACTAGCGTCCAGTTGGCAGACAAAAATAAACAGGGTTGTAACTGAATACATGTCCCTATGTGGCCCAAAGACAAATGGTGGATATTGTGCTGAATATTCATGGAGCTCAATGTACACCCTGAAATTATCAGCCAATCACTGCTTACAGAATAGACTTGCCTGTAACAATGGAATCTCCCAGGTTATTATTTAAACCACCTACCAATTTGCCCTGGTGGTTTTTTGTCAGTTGAACTCAACTTCTATTCTAGTTGATTACTGGCTGGTTGTTCTAGAAGATTCCTATAAATTTTATTTACTCGTAGTGACTGTATTACATGCTATTGTCAAACTCATTTGGAAATAAGAATAATTTCTTTAAGGTGTGCTTATCAATGGACTTGTGTAATTGCAGATGTTACAAATCCATTGCTAGGCGTAGATTTTTTTGAAACTACTGCAATTAGTTGTTGACAATAAAAATATGTATTAGCAATAATGTAACAGACAGAAAAGTGGTGGTAAAGATGGTAATCAGAAACGTAGATAATGTAGTAGGGAATAGCATGGATATGTACACGCATATTAGTGAAATTATAGGCAAATACAAAAGCATTATTTTGTCATAAAATGATGATGATAAAACATGGTGGTGTTTAGTGTAGAATAGATACTGAAAGCCACATACCAGTTTTTGTCAATGCAAGACAACTCTTTGGACGTAAATTAGATACCGCTCAAGCAGAATTTAAAAAGTTACTAAATACAGGTGTAATTCTTCTTCTTCTTCTTCTATGTGCCCTGTCCTTTCAGTATGTAGGCAATCATGGCTTTCCATGTCTCCCTATAACTGGTGGCTTCTAGTATGTTTTCTCCTGTTACACCTTGCAACCCCTGTTCCATCATCCACCTGATCAGGCTCTTCAAATATATTATTCGCTGTCTTCCTCAGTCTCTTTTTCCTTCTATCTGGCCTGTCAGTATCAGGTTCTCCAGGCCCTCCTGCATATCTCAGGAACTTCAGTTGTCTCTTCCTGATGCTCACTATTAATTTTCTTTTTGTTGTATTTCTTTTCAAAACCTCATCATTATTCACATGCTTGGTCCATGATATTGACAGCATCCTTCTGTAGAACCATGTTTCTGCTGCTTCAAGTTTTTTCCTCATCTTTGATGATATTGTCCAGCATTCACTGCTGTATTGGAGAACTGACATCACATAGCAATCTAGCACTCTCTTCTTTGTTTCTAGTGAAATTTTCCTGTGTCTTAGTATTTTACTCAGCTTCTGGAACACGTCCTTCACCATGCCAATTTGCCTTTGGATCTCTGTGTCGCACTTTCCATCTCCTGTTAGAACACTTCCTAGGTATTTAAATTCTTGTACTTGCTTGATACTAGTATCCCCCACCTGTATTTGGCATTTTGGGTTGCTCTTTTTGTTTTTGATGACCATGCATTCAGTTTTCTTACAGTTTATTTGCAGTCCTTTTTTGTCACTCTCCACAGCTACGTTCTCTAGAAGGTCTTGTAGTTTTCTTTCTGTGTCTGCAATCAGCACTGTATCATCTGCATACATTATGTTGTTCAAATTGTGGCCTCAAATAACAAATCCTGGTTATAGCATCTAGGGTCCTCAAAATATTTTTGCTGTACAAATTGAACAGACATCCTTGTTTTATGCCTCTTTCTATCTTTGTAAATCTGCTGAAATCATTACCTGTCTGTATGGAGGCAGTTTGCTGTAATTAGACCTTTAAAAAGTGAATGGGTATCTCCTTTACATTTGGTACAAAACCAGATGGTAATCATTGAGCTTGCAGTGATTACCATGCCTTAAATAATATAACAAAAACAGGTAACTATCCTATGCTCAATATTAATTCTTTTACAGCATGAATGGCAAAAAATCCTGCTTTTCCTGGATAGACCTGATGTCTGCCTATCATCAAATTAAAATGCATCTCGAGGAAATAGCAAAAAATGCTCTAGCTATACCTTTGGGTTATTTGAATTTTTATATAAGCTTTTTGGTTTGAAGAATGCATCTGATACAGTTCAGTATTACATAGATAGGATATTTTTCAAACTGGATTGTGTATTCTCATATCTAGACGATATCCTAGTTTTTAGTGATAATGAAAAACAATACAAAAAAGATGCTGCAAGTACCTAATGGCAATAACCTCAAAATTTTAATAGATAAATGTATATTTAATTTTTTTTTTTTTGTCACCACTGTACACTTATCTTATCTCTAATCTGGCAACCTGTCAACATTTTTGATATATGGCAGACAGGTCAAAAAGTTCAACTCTGTGATTAAAAAATAGTTTTATTCTAAATTTCATTTTAATCAAAGAATATTAATTAGAGGAGGGAGAAGAGGATTACAAACCAATTAGAAAGAAGCAATAGAAAGATGAAAATGCAGGCGTGATGACAGTTGCAAAGGGGGAGAGAAAGGGAAGGATATACGGGGTGGGGGAAGGGCTAGAGTCAAGTGGTTAGTAGATGAGTATTGACATTGCATTTAAATTTCTGGAGGTTGTAGCCATCAGCAAAGTAAGAATATGGGAGCAAGTTTCACAGGCAGGAAGTGCAAGAGAAGAAGCTGCAGGAGTAGAATTGTCGTCTGCATTTGGCTAACCTAACTGTGAATGGGTGGGACCCAGTTGCCATTCTGGTTGCACGAGTAAGCACGTGTTGAGGAGGCACCAGTGACTTAAGTTCATCTCAGCAGAAGCCATGAAAGTACTTATAGAACAGACAAAGGGAAGCCACATCTCGTCAGTGGGGAAGTGGCTGTAGTCGAGCCGCCAAGTCAGCACCTATCACGTTACTAAGTCTCCTTTGGAGCCTGTTGAGAACACTGAGGTGAGCGGCAGGGGCGCCTGACCATAAATGGCAGCAGTACTCCATGCAGGGTTGAATGGTAGACTTGTATATATGAAGGATGGATTCAGGTGGAAAGAATGTCCTGGATCGACACAGTGACCCAACCTTCTTAGCAGTGGATTTAGCTATGGATTTGATGAAAGCGGTTCCATTTGAGATCAGAAGGGAGGGTAAGGCTGAGGAGGCGCAGTGTATTGCACTCAAGGAGAATTGCTTGGTCCATGCTTATGGGAGGCAGGAGATGGTTGACAGACAACAGCTTGGTCTTGGATGCATTGAAGTTGACAAGCCACTTCTTGCCCCAATTCACCACAGAGTGTAGATCCTGTTCAAGGTCAGCAGCGAGATTATGTCTGTCCACCATGCCAGGTTTCTTACTGGTGTGGGAGTTAAATTTTCTAGGGTTTCCTATCAGTAAAAATGGTTTACTACCTACACAAAAGAAAATTAAAATTATCAAACATTTTCCTAAACCAACAGATTGAAAAACCTAAGGTGATTTTGGGACATGACAGGTTTTTACCAAAAGTCCAGTCAATATGTGGCTTGCACTGCCTTACATCAAATTGGAGACAAATAATTGATACCAATAGGATTCTTTTCACAAATATTTTCACAGGCACTTGCCTCCTTGGCCTTACACTCTCAGTGGACCTCAAATGGAATGACTATATTGAATCCATTGCCAAATCTGCTGCTATGAAAGTCAGCTCCCTGTGCAGGGCCCGGAAATTTTTCCCACCTGAATCTATTCTGCACATATACAAATCTACCATCCGCCCGCATATTGAATATTGCTGCCATATCTGGTCGGGTGCCCCTGCTGCTCTCCTTGGGCTTCTTGACAAAATACAAAGGAGGATCTGTAACGTGGTTGATACTGACTTGGCAGACCGGCTGCAGCCGCTCTCACATCGGCGTGATGTGGCTTCCCTGTGCCTCTTCTACAAGTACTTTCATGGCTTCTGCTCCGATGAGCTTAGATCACTGGTGCCGCCTAAGCACGAATTTACATGAGATACTAGATTAGCAACTCGGTCCCACCCTTTTACAGTTAAACAAATAAGATGTAACCGTAAATTTTACTCCAACAGCTTCTTTTCTCACGCTTCCTGCCTGTGGAACTCCCTTCCACAAGTCTGCTTTCCCGACAGTTACAATCTCCAGGTGTTTAAATGTAGGGTCAATAGACACCTCCTATCACACTAACTCCCAACTATTCTCAGAACACTCTCATCTACCCAACCCTCATTCTCGGTATCCTTACCCGCCTATCACCCACCCTCTGTCATTTCCTATATTTAATCAGCCTTTCTCCACCCTACGTAGCCCCCTGCACAGTAGTGGCAGTGACATGCCTTGCTCGGGGTGAAACGCTTATAAAAAAAAAAATAAATGCTTGTGATTTGTCAGAGATAGCAGAAGCACAGAAGCAAGATGACAAAGTCAAATCATATAAAAACTTAAAAAAATATATAATTTCCCCTGAAATTGGATCCATGCTATATGATATTTCTATTATACATCCTAAGCCATTTGTTCCTAAGGGTATGCGTAGAACAATACCTACTAGCTTACATTGCTTAGTGCACCCTGGAGTATGTGCTTCTTTGAAATTATTAAAATCAAGATATTTTGGGCTTGTAATGGATAAATCTATAAAGAAATTCTGCATGGAATGCATGGTCTGTCAACAATTTAAGATTCACAGACGGACCAAGTCTGCTGTGCAGAATTTTGAGTTACCTTGATTAAGATTTCAAACTGTTTAGGTACCTCCACTCAATTGCTAAAAAATATCATAGAATAAATAAAAAAGACCCTAAACTTAATAAAAACAAACTTTTACCATCAAAATCTGTATATTATTATTAACAGGAGAGATCAAAGTATTTTAATTATTTTAGAAAAGTTTTAATCCCTTCTAACACATTCGAAATTTTGGTAAAAAAATCTTGTTTTGATTTCACTTAGCAAGTAACCAAATCATTATGAGTGTTTACAATGGAAAACATAATATTACGTAACTTTTATGCCCCCTCCATGTAAATTCATGGAATTTTAAAAAGTTAAAATTTTTTGTGACAAACAGTTTTATTAGTTAAATGCAGGGCTCATTGGGAAATGTAAATCATCTATTATTTTTTTGAAAAATTTTGTGTATATTTCCAAAAATCTGCTCTGAATAGTAAAATGAAAATGCAATATAATTATGACAATTTAATTTGATAAGCTTTTAATTGCTTGAATAAATAATTAAAATTAAGGACAATTATAGTCTGAAGAAAAAAATTTTTGATTAATAATGAAATTTTAAAAGAATTGTTTTCATTTTTTAAATTATAATAATTTATAAAGGTTCAAAAATATTTTCAAAGATTAGTTTAAAAACTTATTAAGCAAAGATTATATTTAGTAATTGAAAATTAAAAAGTTTATTGCAAATCATTCTGCCTCCCTATTTTTAAAATAATTTTTAATTCTTTTTTTGTGTATTTGAATTTTTTATGGGAATTTCTATGTGTAAATTAAAGGGTCATGTTATTCAGAGTTTCCTCCCTTTACCCGAAAAAATTGAACAATCATGTCACTTGTCATCACTGTACACTTATCTTATCTCTAATCTGGCAACCTGTCACAACATATTTGATATATGGCAGACAGGTCAAAAAGTTCAACTCTGTGATTAAAAAATAGTTTTATTCTAAATTTCATGCTATGAATAAGTAATATTTGTGTAAATCAGATTAGTTTAACATTAAATTTGCTAATTTTCAAAAACTAATGTGTCACAGATGTATATTTTATTTTTGCAAGATTTTTAAAACTGAGAATTAACTTTTGTTTACAAATGTGCCGATTACTTGAAAGATTTAAAAAAATTGAAAAAATTTAGATTTCAGTCAATATAATTTCTGTTTGAAATACACAAGAATATTTTGCTTACTGGAAATAGAAAATTTAATCATTTCAATTAAAACTAAAATAAAAGTTTAAAGAAAAATTTTTATTTTTAAAAATTTAATTTAAACTTTAGATATCAAATTTGAGTGTAGGTACTTAGTAAATACCAACATCATTGGGCTGATCTGTCAATAGGAAAAGAATCAGAACAATATATCAGCCCTTATTGATATTTTCTTACCTGTATAGATTGTGCAACACACTGGATTGCCGTCTAGTTTATGATAGAAATCACTGCAAAGTCAGTAGCCCAAGCTTTCATTGATGCATGGATATCACAATTCAGTGTACCAGTATACATTGCCACTGATTGTGAAAGTGAATGTGAAAATGAATTATTCCAAGAATAAGCAAAAGTAGTAGAATTATTCCAAGAATAAGCAAAAGTAGTAGAATTATTCCAAGAATAAGCAAAAGTAGTAGAATTCTGTAGATTAAGAACAAAATAATATTTACAAATATTGATAGAAAGAGCATATCACATGCTAAAAGCAGCAATAATGACTCAAAAGAAATTGTGGTTAAAAGCCATACCCATTGTACTTTTAAGCACTTTTAAGTACTTTTACTAGAGCACCAATACTGATTCATAACCATTTAGTTGACAATGCAGATGTTAAAAACAATGCACCTGTACCAGAAGAGTATATAAAAATTTATGTAAATCTATGTCCCAATTTGATATGTTAAATTGTAACAGAAAATATCATATTACATGAACAAATACTTTCATACCAAATTTTTTGCATACTTGTGATAAAGTATGACTTTGAGTAGATTGGGTATGAAGACCTTTGGAAGCACCTTATTCAGGCCCTTACAAAGTTTTACAATATTTATTGAAGCATTACTTAATAGATTAATAAAAAGATGTACACACATGAATATCAATCAATAGATTAAAACCGTAAATAGAACCATCTCTACAAGAAAAAAATAGTACCAAATTACAGGCAAAATGAACACACAGACAGTAAGAAAGATGTTACTAGAATTAAGTCTGATGAGAATATTACAAACAGTAATACCAAATCATACACATCTAGAGAAGGTAGACATGTCACCTGGAAAAAGCAGAATTAGTAAAAAAAAAAAAAAAGAAAATGTGTACCAATTATAGTAGTAATCAAACTAAAACTTCTATTTACTCTGTAATCTAGAGGGGGGACTGTGTGGTGAGTAAATAAGTAGTAGTTGAAGTGAATTGAAATATACACTTTCCTCTTTACTAACAAAGTGACAGAGAAACTCTATCTCTCTCTTTTTCTCTCAACACATACACCTTTCACTTTTTCAATTCTTCCATATTTCTGGTAACCCATATATAACCCGGACATAACTTAATGGGTCAACTAATGTCATGTGAAATTCAACCAATGACTAATGCTCCCATCAAAATCAAATCCAAAACAGGCAACCATAGGGAAAATATAAAAAGAACATTGAAACCATGCATAGATTCTTTAGTTGGTCCATGTTTGCACACATGATTGTGTTAATGTTGAGTCAGCCATTAGAGATTCAATCAACACACCAATTAGCCAAAAATAAGGCTACCTCTGTGCAAGACAATGATGTTGAGAAATAATTTTCACTAAAAGAATATGCAGAAAATCAAAGAATGAATTCAAGAGGCAATCTGCACACTTAAGTACCTGGAACATAACAGATCACCTACGTCCTGAAAGGACAAGGCACATAGAAGAAGAAGAATTGTTCTGATAAACCTTCCTCTATGCTAACAAGATTGAATTCCTTGAATCACTTATGTGCAAATACCTTTGGGAAAGGTATTAATCCATTTCTTCCCTCCAGTTATGGGTTATATAATAATTAAATAATGGCAACCGACTGTGGGATAATCTTCTGCTCAGTCAGTCATATCTCTTTTGAGACATGATCGCCCAAGCGTATATCACGTATGGCACTTAACTGACTGACTAGGTTGGACGTGTTGTGGGTAATGAATATTGGCTAGGACTGGGAAATTGGTAGAGCAGAGTTTGAATACTCACCCTCATAAGGAGTTCCAAACTGGTGTTCATTTGGCAGACAGGGGATCAAGCTGTAACTTAATACAGACCTCATACTTGATATTTATCCTACTCCATAACTGGAGTAAGTTGTGACACAAGGTCAGTTTTTAATGTGGAAAACCTGAGCACGTATGCTCAGGCCATTGGTCAAAGATTACCCAGCTTTCGCTTATGCAGTAACTTGGAACAAAGCTGGTCTTAGCTGGTAATTGCTTATCAAAGCTGGTCATTGCTTGTAAAAAGCTAGTCCTAGCTAGTCATGGTCGGCGAGCAGGAAGTGAGTATCTGAGAACAGATACTACACTTTGATACTGACCAATGGGCCATGGAAGGCCACAGACCTCATACTTGATATTTACCCTACTCCCCCACTGGAGTGAGTTGTGATACAAAGTCAGTTTTAACATGGGGCCATTGGTCAAAGATTACCTAGCCCCTGCTTATGCGGTAACTGGGTACAAAGCTGGTCTTAGCTGGTCATTGCTTCCAAGCTGGCGAGCAGGAAGTGAGTATCTGTTCTCAGACACTACACTTTGATCCTGACCACCATGCCATGGAAGGCCACAGACGTTGTACTTTGAATGTTTATGGCTGAATGAGGGACATTTATTTATCACGGCATCCACACCAAAGTCATCAGTCAATCAGAAGCCAGAGAATAAGCTTGCCCAAGTAGCAGAATGGAACACCCCAGTCTGTTATATAAACCACTCGCCAACAGGTTAAAATTATGAAGAAGTCTGTTTACATACAGTAAAGGACTGATCTGTTTATCCAACCAAACCCTACAGTTGCAATGACTTGTTTGCAAATACTCTTGTAAAAGGTATAAATCCATCTCTTCTCCCTCCAGATATCGGTTAAATAGCAGAACATATTGATTTCTATAGCCTTGGTTGGCAACTACACTACCACAGAAAAAATAGCAACATACTGTGGGGAAACCTGCTTAGTCAGTCATAGATTGAAAGAGACATGATTGCTCAAGCATATATCATGTATCGCACTGACATGCTAGTTCGTAAGCAAGATCTCATTTTGCAGCGTGAAACTCTCTTCTAGCTTCTTACTTTCCAGTCAACTTTGATCCTCAAAAATTTAGATCCCATGTCAATCGTTGTCGTCTGTCCTTTGTTATTTTGTTTTTGCTCTTTAATAATATTTTCTTTTATTTCACATTCAATGAAAGCGAATATTACTATTAATGCATATTAGTGGTTTTGTTCCCTTGCTTGGAGCAAAATTATGATTAAAAAAAGATTTGTTCCATCTGTAAGTAATATTTAATTTTATACCTATCGATGAGAGTCTGACATATGGAAAAATAGATATGGAAAATAAAAGGAAGAGAGAAGAAGGAACAGCATCTGAAATTGGTTGGCACTCTTCAGGCAATTCTTTGCATTTTTTTGCAGATACCCAACAATAGCGTGATAATTTGAATATCAGCGTGAGCTGCATTTTTTAAAATTAGGTAATATATTTGTAATAGACGTGCAAGAAATTAAATGGCAAGTAATGCAGAAAATTTAATCAAATTGAATTCAAATTCTAGACATGACTGTTGCATTTAATTTACACGAATACCCTTAGGAAAGGCATGAATCCACCTCCACCCTGTTCTGGCCTGTTAGGGCCAGAAAGAAAGACATGAAAAGAAGAAGGTAGGTTGAACCAGTGTATTGGAAATAATATAACATATATACAAAATAAAAGTGCTATTAGTCAGCAGATAGAAGTGTCTATCTGAACTGTCATGTTACCTTGTCTAGGAAGTCTTGCAGGTTAGTATTTATGAAGGAGGAAGAGTTCATTCCAATGTAGATAGGGTGCCATAACACACCCTTCTATGAGAAAAATTGCAAGACAGAATAGATTCTATCATAACTAGTATAGAATAAAGAAAACTGTGTTTGATTTGATTTGGTTAACGGCACATCAACTACTTATTGGGTCATTTAATGCTGAAATTTAACTTTCTTGAGAACTTTGGACATCTTTTTCTTAATATTAAAATCTATCACTGTAGTATTTTTTATCATTTCACCCCAAGCAAGGTGGTACAGCCATTAGGGGGTTATGGTGAAAGGAAAAACTATGTACAGGGTGTATTAAAGAAAGAATAAAAGATGAACAGGATTTAAAAAGATTGAAGATGGCAATTGACATTGCATTTAAACTTTTGGAGATTGTAGCTATCAGGGAACAAGTAAACGGAAGGAAGTTCCACAGGTGCAAAGTGCGAGAAAAGAAACTATTCAAGTAGAAGTGGTGGTTACATTTAATTATTTATCTATTTCATTTGGGAGTTAACTATTTGTCCATAGCTGGGACCCTAGCAGATGCTCATACCCTGGGTCAGCGGGGAACTTGGGAATGACAAGTAGTAGTTCTATGCTCCTCAAAACTTCCCATTCGGAGGCCTTGCTGCTGGATGTTGTCAGTCAGTGACAAAATCAATAAGGAAAAACTCAATAATCTTTCCCAAGGAAATTAACAGATTTTAAAGAAAAAAAAACTGTGGAGAATTATGATCACCATTATTCTGACAGAATCTAAACTTATATAATAAATGGAACTTTGTCTGTGTGTGTGTGTCTGTGTGTGTGTGTCTGTGTGTGTGTGTATCCATTACCTATAGACTCTGAAACAGCTGAACTGATTTTCTTGAAAATTTACACAGTTGTACTATAAGCATCTGTGAGTGTTCTTAGCTAGGTTTTGTGTCGAGGTACCCCCGATAAATATCAAAAATCGATAATCGAAAAAATCAGGTTATATAGTAGTGATCCGATGTTAATCAAATTTGATACACTCATAGACAAAGACATAAGAAATGATATTCAGAAGTTTCAAGGTTGCAGTTTTGACAATAGTGCAGAAAATCGATAATATATATATATATATATATATATATATATATATATATATATATATATATATAAAAGGCAAGATGTTTGTGTGTGTGTCTGTTTATCTGCCTGTATGTCTGTATTTTTTCAGCCCTTTTATTTTAGTTTTTTCTTCGGGTTTGGCTCTAAGTAGGTATAATTGTAGTTCATAGTCTCAGCCATGATACCATTTACTCAGAGGACTTATTTAGCCTTCAAAATTCAGTTTACGACGAAAAAAACTTATTTGATTTCAATACCAGTAAATCAAAATTTGACTTACATCCATTCATTTTTCTTTCAGCATACAGTTTCGCTTTAACTGGAAACAACTATTGCTTTTTAGTCTTTCGTGCCAATGTCCAAAGTGTCTGAGTTCCAGGACCATGGATTAGTTTTAAAGCTTTTATTACACCCGAGCAATGCTGGGCTATACTGCTAGTATTTAATAAAAATATTTACCAATAAATTTCTAATACATATTTGTATGTTTAAGCCTAGTTTCATGTTCCTTTCTGCAATATAACTTGACCAAAGAGATTTATGGATCAGAGAACATATATCTCATATTCAATGCCATGATATGATTAAGCTATGACACTACACATCACACATCACATCTAAGTAAGTATATATCATGAATCATGTGGACAAATAAGTAGACAGCATATGCTGATGTAGCTTTGACAAAAGCAACTAGTAAGTATTCAGAAGGCATGGTAGAGTAATGGATATCAGCTTGGATTGAGGAATCAGAAAGCTGAGTTTGAATTCCAGTTGAGTTCATTGCTTTTACTTACACCCTTGGGAATGGTATGAAGCCATCTTTTCTATCCTCTAGCTATGGGTAAACAACAGGACAGATTAAGTTCTTGTAGAGCAGCTGACACCTCTCTAGCACTCTCAAAGGTGAAATGGTTTGTGGTCCAAAATAGCCATATAAATAAAGATTAACACTCTAGGGCCATTCGTATCATATTTGATACAGTATTTCCCTATAAGGAAACATTTGGTATTTCCCTATAAGGAAACATTTGGTATTCATTGACTGTGCAGTCAGTACTGCTTTCATTTGAAATTTATAAAATATTTCTCTTAAAAAATTTTTCAGGAAAATATTTCTTTCAAGGCTTGTTTTCATACTGTATCAAATATGATACGAATGGCCCTAGAGGGTTAATAATATAATATGATTAAGGCTTCTACTTGTCATAAAGTGGGGGATCAGTTCTATATTGTTATGAAGTAATAAACAGATCCCCCACTAATTACTAATTAACCCTCTAGGGCCATTCGTATCATATTTGATACAGTATTTCCCTATAAGGAAACATTTGGTATTTCCCTATAACGAAACATTTGGTATTCATTGACTGAGCAGTCAGTACTGCTTTCATTTGAAATTTATAAAATATTTCTCTTAAAAAATTTTTCAGGAAAATATTTCTTTCAAGGCTTGTTTTCATACTGTATCAAATATGATACAAATGGCCCTAGAGGGTTAATAGCAATCAGGAATTTGGAGTGTCATTGACAATTATTATTGGACTGCAGTCTCTGCAGATCTAACAACTTAACCTCTCCTCTTTTCTAATTATTGTTGTTTTTTTCTTATCTGTGTTATCATGCTGTAGATACTTCAGCACACATCATCTAGAATCGTACTGCCACCTTAGTGATACAACAGTTCTCTAACCTTGGATGGCAAATGGACTAAGAGAAGGAAAAATATGGGATTCAAAATTAACCTCGCCCTGAAGATAAAGGGGTTTGCATAGAGTTAATACCCCTTTCTTTAAAAAAAAAACAGTGTGGGGACAAAAAATAAAAAAGGACCGGAAAGGGGTAATCTGCCCTTGGGCAGTGTAGGATTGGGAGTGAGCCTTTGGACAAGGAGGTGAATGGTAGCGTTGAAAATTTCCAACATGAGTTGAGCTACAAGAACACTAATTCCACCACCTTTTGGTGAGTCTTATAAACTCTAAATATTTCCGATTAATGTAAATGTTTTTGTCTTATATTTGTTGACTATTTGGCCTGTAATAAATGTGTAAATGTACCTTGGGTTTAGTTTCCTTTCATGTTGTTTTAGTTTTAATAACTTACTTTAGAACTAACAACAATTACAGAAGCATCGATGACAATGAACCAGCCCAGAACAGAGGGTGATGGTAAGGGGTCGTCGATGGTTTATGCTGTAATTGGAGCAATGAGGCTAATAGAGATGAGAGTTGATTTTTTAAGTGCCACTTAAGCACAAGGCCAAAAGCATGACGCACCCAGTGAGAATCAAACTCATTACTCACTTGTAATAGGTCCTGAGACAGACTTGCTAACCATTACAAGGTGCCCCTAAAAGAGAGGAGAGAGCAAGTATTTATTTACAGACCATCTTTCCCTCCCTTGTGGTTGGAGGGTGTCAGATAATTTTCAAATAAGGAAATGTTTTTCCTTTGTCAGCCCAAAATGTCATAGACAAAGACATACGAAATGATATTCATGCTAGATAATGTGTTCTCTCCCAGAAACTGTATGTCTCCTTAGCATAGTAGCAGTATAAACCACAGTTGGGTTCTGTGGGTTTATGAAAAAACACAAATGTGCCTGAGCAGGCGTCCGCAACGGGGATTAGCTAGCTGCCCTGGTAAACCAGCTATACATGGAAATATATGTTTACTGTAATATATTCAAGAATTTATTTATATTTCTGAGATGAGGTATTCTTATTATTTACATTATTTGAACTGTTGTCTTCATCTTTAGGGCCATATTCATGTCATTTTCGCCATTGTAAGCTCTGACCTTTTTCAAGTGATTAGAATTTTAAACTGAACCCTTTATTTTGGAGTAAATTATTCTCATTCCACGAGTCATGCTGCATCTGGATGCTTTAGTTCTCAAGGAAGCATGGCCTCGTGGATAAAGAGTTGCGAGTTCAATACCTGGCTACAGCAGTGGTGAACAAAAAAGTTAAGAAGTTAAGTTAAAGGAAAATAACTGAAACATCTAGAAGTGGCATGACTCATGGAATAAGAACAATCTACCCCTATTGATTGAAATAAAGGGTTCAGTTTGAAATTCCAATCATCAGAAAAAGGTCAGAGTGTACAACAGCTGAAACATTGTAAATATGGCAACAAAGATGAAGACAACAGTCTGAACAATGTAAATAGTGTAAATAATTACAGTACCTCATCTCAGAAATATAGACAGGTATTGAAGGGAAATATGGCAAAAAAGATGAGGACAAAAGTCCGAATAATGTAAATAGTGTAAATAATTACAGTACCTCATCTCAGAAATATAGACAGGTATTGAAGGGGAATATGGCAACAAAGATGAAGACAACAGTCTGAACAATGTAAATAGTGTAAATAATTACAGTACCTCATCTCAGAAATATAGACAGGTATTGAAGGGGAATATGGCAACAAAGATGAAGACAACAGTCTGAACAATGTAAATAGTGTAAATAATTACAGTACCTCATCTCAGAAATATAGACAGGTATTGAAGGGGAATATGGCAACAAAGATGAAGACAACAGTCTGAACAATGTAAATAGTGTAAATAATTACAGTACCTCATCTCAGAAATATAGACAGGTATTGAAGGGGAATATGGCAACAAAGATGAAGACAACAGTCTGAACAATGTAAATAGGATAAATAAATAAATATAGATAATAAAATAACATGGATTATAAACACATATAGATTAATGGATAAAAGTATTGGCTATAATCAGTTCAAACCGTTTAACTTCCTTCACATCTCTTTCATATTTGATAATCTCCTGGAAAAAATGAACAAACCATTTCTTCAATTTGTACAAAGGAAGATAAACTGCATTGATTAAGAAAGAAGAGATATTTTGGCTTTAGGTGCCAAAATTTGGTGACTTGATTGTCCCCTGGAACATTGATTGGCCTTGTGCAAGATTTCTCAAAATTCTTTTTTCATTAAATCCTTGATTCAGTAAACAACATTTTTGCTAACCCTAAAATAAGTGTTAAACTTTTACTGCACACCTACAATTTTCTCACAGCACATCAGTGTACCACAGCACACCTCTTTGGGTCAAGTCACTGGTTCCAACCACTGTTTTACCCACTGGGCCATGTGTCTTTGAGTTCAATATCTGGTGACAGCAGTGGTAAACAAAACCTTAGAGAGTTGAATGAAAATAACTAAAACATTTGGAAGTGGCAAAACTCATGGAACGAGAACACGCTACCCCATTGATCAAAATAAAGGGTTCCATTTAAAATTTCAATAACCTGAAGCAGATAAGAGCGTACATTGGCTGAAACATTGTGAATATAGCAACAAAGATGATGACAACAGTTTGAACAATATAAATTAGGGAAATAATTACAATACTTCATCTCAGAAATATAAGCAAATATAGATTAAGAGATAAAAGTATTAGTTTTCATGAGTTCAAACTATCTAACTTCCTTCACATCTCTGTTATATAAGATAATCTCATGGAAAATTTGAACAAACCAATTCTTCAATTCCTACAAAGGAAGATAAATTGCATTGATTGAGAAAGAAGTGACTTTAGGATTTGATTGTCCTCTGGAAAATTGGCCTTGCATAAGATTTCTCAAAATTCTTTTTTCAGTAAGACCCTGATTCAGTAAAACTAAATTTATGACAAGTTTTTGTAATCAGAACAAAGAGGTTCATGGAAAGCATGATCAAAGTACAAATTTCTCCTATTCAATGACATGAAAAGAAGACATGTTACAAATCATGCAACTTGGTCATATGTAAATGATGTGACCAAGTAAGTACACGTTATGCTGATATGGTTATGACTATGGAATACATATATCAAGCAACAAGAAAACATATAATGTGGCATTAACACTTAAGTCTTTCTTCTATGCCTTTTCATGCAGTAGAAGAGGGTCAGACGATTTATGGTAAAGAAAGCTTTCCCTTTATTCAACTCAGATGATTTGAAATAAAGAAACCTCATCACTTGCTAACACTCTCTTTTGGTAATGGTAGAATTAGGTGCTTCCTTATGTGGAAACATTTGGCATTAACTGATCTAGCAGCCAGTCTTAATGTTGGTTGAAGTTTATAAAATCTTTCTATTAAAACAATTTTTCCAGACAAATAAGTTTCTCAAGTTCATGAATTGTTCTTGCTCTTTCCGGTATAGACAGGAGTTTACTTCTTAACCTTTTGTTTGATACAGTGTGGAATGTTAACATCTTATGTCATTATTCTCCCTTCAAGTTACATTTGCAATCCATTTTCATTGTTGCAGTTGTTGAAAGTCCCCAAGTAATAGAGTTTCTGTTATTTGGTAATGTTCTTCGTTTGTGATTCTGTTGTGCCAGTTCAGTAGGTTCAAAGAAAGAAGGTTCTCTTAAAGACCTACAGTTCTATGATTGTACAAATTAATATGTGTATTTTGTGATAACAAGTTGATCTACAGGAGAGTAAAAGTAGTAGACACAGGTCAAATTTACATTCAAGTGAACATAGATTATAAATAGGTTCAGTTTGCACTAGAGTCAAAATACAGAAAGAATGGGTTAAGAATAGGTGAGTTTCGTACTAGAGACAAAATACAGAAAAAAATGGGTTAAGAATTGGTCCATTTTGTACTAGAGTCAAAATATAGAAAGAATGGGTTAAGAATAGGTCCATTTTGCACTAGGGTCAAAATATAGAAAGAATGGGCTAAGAATAGGTCCATTTTGCACTAGAGTCAAAATATAGAAAGAATGGGTTAAGAATAGGTCCATTTTATACTAGTGTCAAAATATAGAAATAATGGGTTAAGAATTGGTCAATTTCATACTAGAGACAAAATATAGAAAGAATGGGTTAAGAATAGGTCCATTTTGTACTAGAGTCAAAATATAGAAAGAATGGGTTAAGAATAGGTCCATTTTGTACTAGAGTCAAAATATAGAAAGAATGGGTTAAGAATAGGTCCATTTTGTACTAGAGTCAAAATACAGAAAGAATAGGTTAAGAATAGGTCCATTTTGTACTAGAGTCAAAATATAGAAAGAATGGGTTAAGAATAGGTCCATTTTGTACTAGAGTCAAAATATAGAAAGAATGGGTTAAGAATAGGTCCATTTTATACTAGAGTCAAAATATAGAAATAGTGGGTTAAGAATTGGTCAGTTTCGTACTAGAGACAAAATATAGAAAGAATGGGTTAAGAATAGGTCCATTTTGTACTAGAGACAAAATATAGAAAGAATGGGTTAAGAATAGGTCCAGATTGCACTTGAGTCAAAATACAGAAAGAATAGGTTAAGAATAGGTCCAGATTGCACTTGAGTCAAAATACAGTGGTAATAAATTACATATAGGTCCAGTTTGCACTAGATACAAAATACTGCTGCACTGGTTAAGAATAAGTCCAATTTGCATTAGAGTAAAAAATGTAAACTACTTATTGTTGTATCTGGAAGTCCTTGACTGGAAAGGAGCCCCTTTGGTGGTGATGATGGGGTTTTACTATTCCTGCAGCTTATATAGTGAAGAAATTCTAAGCCATTTTAGTGGGATGTTCCCTGATTGCTTAACCTACATTGTGTATTCTATTAGGTTGCCACACATGAAATAATACATTTTTTTGGTTGGTTGTTGATCCAGTCATCTAATCAGATTAAGCTCCTTAGTATATAAAAAAAATCTTGACTTATTCCTGACTCTTTCTTTCCGGATAATTTTTCTTTCAATATATTGTTACTTATAAACCAAAATGAAAATGATTACAATGAAACTGTTGTATCCTTGAGAAAAGTACAATAACAAATTGTGCATCCAAGTGGCAAACTACCAAATAGATTAGTCAACCAGATTATTGAGAGATTCGTCTACTGCAATATACACTACCATATACACTACCATACACACTCTTTGCTAATCAGTAGCTATGACTCTCATATAACTGATGAGCTCATCCATTCTACTGTACCAAAAGGGTAGCATGATATTCCACTACAACAGAAACAATGTTGAGTAATCTTACTGTATTCTTTCCTAACTGAAAAAGAACCATTTTTGCATCAAATCATGACATGCAATAAGAAATGGATAGTAAGAGAGAAGGCCAGTGGGTTATATGCAAATGAATCACCAAAAACATATGAACCAGAACCTTCACTATACCCCAAAAATTTAATGGTTACTGTATGATGGTCTTTCAAAGGGGATATTCATTATTCATTCTTGCCTCAAAGAGAAGACAATAATGGAAATCTCGTATTGTGGATTAATTGAGGGTATGCATGAAAAACTGAAAAAGAAACATCTTAGACTCATTAATAGGGATGGCCCCAGAAACAAAATTGAAAAAGAAACATCTTAGACTTGTGAATAGAGATGACCCCAAAAAAAAAATTGAAAAAAAAGCATCTTAGACTCATGAATAGGGATGGCTAAAAAAAATACTGAAAAAGAAACTATTAGACTCGTGAATAAGGATGGTCCAAAAAAAATTGAAAAAGAAACATCTTAGACTTTTGAATAGGAATGGCCCCACCAAAAAATTGAAAAAGAAACATCTTAGACTTGTGAATAGGAATGGCCCCCCAAAAAAATTGGAAAAGAAACATCTTAGACTTGTGAATAGGAATGGCCCCCACAAAAAATTGAAAAAAAACAAACATCTTAGACTCATTAATAAGGATGGCCCCAAAAACAAAATTGAATAAGAAACATCTTAGACTTGTGAATAGGAATGGCCCCCCCAAAAATTGAAAAAGAAACATCTTAGACTCATGAATAGAGATGGCCCGAAAAAAATTGAAAAAAAAACCATCTTAGATTCATGAATAGGGATGGTTAAAAAAAAATACTGAAAAAGAAACATCTTAGACTCATCAATAGAGATGGCACAAAAAAAAATTGAAAAAAAAACATTTCAGACACATGAAGCGGGATGACCCCCCCCCAAAAAAATATTGAAAAAGAAACACCTGAGATTCATTAATAGGGATGGTCTAAAAAAAGAAAAAGTGAAAAAGAAACATCTTAGACTCATGAATAGGGATGGTCCAAAAAGAAAATTGTAAAAGAAACATCTTAAATTCGTGATTAGGGATAGCCCAATTATGTTGCACGAACACACACAGCCACTCACTTCTCGATGAACTGCCCAAAAGCTGCATAACTTGAATTATGAAATTCTGCCTCATTCTCTTGATTCACCTGATATCTCTCCTACTGATTATCACTTATTTAAACATTTTGAGATTTTCATATGCAATAAATCATTCTTCAATAAGGAATACATAATCAAAGCATTTGAACCGTTTATCACATCACAGGATGAGAATTATTTTAAAGATGGAATCAATAGAGGTACGTCAGAGAACAGTCCTTTATCAATATTGTGCCGATTTCAACTAAATAAATTAGCTATTTAACATTTTAGAAGTGTTTTATTCATTTCTTATAAAGTGCATCTTTTCATGTGTGACTACCTAAACATTTTTGGACAATAAAAAACTGAGTATATACTTTCTTAAAAACAGGCAGCTGATCCCACCTCTGAAATCAACTTAGTACCTCAATGTAAGAAGAATCCCTAGGTATATAGCAGGAAAACCAGATTGAATAGGACAGTATATATTTTTCATTAAAATTAACTAACAAGATATTATGGTTAATACCTTGTCTGTCATTTTTACGCTCTCACTCTTTGATTGAGCACTCTGGAAGAATGGTAAACTTTGAAAAACAGTAGCTACTCTGGCATGTATGCATCGCTCATTCAGTAAAATGAATTAGAGCACTCTGGCTATTGGGCACGTATAATGATAATATACACGCAAAAAAGTTTGCCTTCTTCTACCGAACACCCATAGCCCAGAGGTAGAATCACCGACTGACACCAATTTGGTCGGGTTTCAATCCTGGGTTAAAAAGCAATCGGAGTCTAACCGTACTGATGAGCTGTGATACAGCGAAACAGATCTATCTGCGGATGACTATATATGTATATATATATTATTTTAAATTTAAAAAGGATGAGCAAATAAGTAAAATCCCCTATTAATATTAATTTTATTAATATTAAAATTGGTCAAGGTGGAGGGCTCGATGTAAATATTATTATCTATTTACAGAGCAAAATATATAAAATAATTAAAAAATTTTGCAATTTAATTTCATTGGATGGCCATTTCAGCGAGAAAATTCTCACTTCATCAGCAACAGTTGAAAACAAAAACTTTATTCTTTGGTTTTGACCATTGATGATAGGTAAATTTTCTTGCTGAAATGGCCATTGAATGAAATTAAATTTCTAAATTTTTGAATTACTTTATATATATATATATATATATATATATATATATATATACATGGAATCTTTTTCAATGAGAAGTTTTTTCCTTTAGGACATAATCAGACAAAGTTTATGTTTTTTATAAACAGGGATTTAAGTTTACTCAAAGAATATAGGGAGCCTTCTAACCAACAACACCACCATTAAGAAGCGAAAGTCCCATTTTTTTGTTTATTTCTTGTCTCTTTGAAAAAGAACTCAGGTATGTTAAAAAATTCTGACTTTAAATCATTCTCTTCATGTTTCAATTTAGTCAAAAGGCTAATATATAATAAATATCATCAATCTTATTGCCAGTGATTTTATTTTGTTGGCTTTTTATTCCTCAAATTTAATTAACCAGCCAATTAAATCTCATATTATAAGTGCACATGGACTATCTTTTGTTTTAATTATATATATTTAATTTATTTATTTGAACATTATTTTAATTGATACTTGTATTTGAGTAGATATCCTGTTTTTTAATGAAACAGTATATTTATATATTAATTTTAGTGGGGTGGAGCGACTATCTCCCATCCACCGGGTCCCCAGGTGGTGGATCGGGGAATGACCTCCAGATACTGGTGGTTAGCTGTGAATATTCAATAAGCAGTCCTGGACCAACTAGCAGGCTACTCTGAGGGTGTGTGTGGGGTATGTCCTGGTCAGGTGTACTTCCTTGAAATGCATACAGATACCCGTTGTAAAAGGTAGTCTCAGGTGAGTATTTGGAGCCTTGTAACCAAACTGACTCAAAACCCGGTTGAGCGGGGTCTGTTGACCTTGGTTGGTGACTCACATTGTGTCGATCACAAATAAATAGCATTTGGACGCTAGTGGAGATGACAACTCTGTGGATTTAGAGGGGTAAACCTCGATAAACTATCCTGCTATTTCCTTGGGTAGCAGTGGTTCATGTGGCACTCAACGTAAGAGTGGTAGTGATGGTTGTGTGGATGACCATCTACTTGACAACGGACAAGCATATTGCTCCAGTTAGCAGTGAACTATGGCAAGATGGTGACTCGACAAATACCCGTCCCCTTTGTAGGGGTTGGCGTTAGGAAGGGCATCCAGCTGGAAAAATTTGCTTCAATTTCATATATCATGTCAAATCCAGATATAGTTAGTAATAACGGGCTGGAACTAATAGTGAAGGTGTCATTCGTGGTTGGGTAGGTCACTTTGTTGTGGGTCCCATCTGACTGTTAATGAGCATCAGACCTGGACAGCATGGCAAAACTTCCAACCCTCAGACACGGGGGAAAAAAAGGAAGTAAAACCAGAAGAAGAAGAAGAAGAAGAAGAAGAAGAAGAAGAAGAAGAATTTCTACTGACCTGAATATTCATGGTAAATTATGTTACGAAAATGTGTGTTAACATAGGGGAAGCCACCATAGAGGTTGAAGGCATGAATCCTGCCGAATGACACACATTTTCATAACAGAGTTTATCGTAAATAATCAGGCCAGTAGAAATAAATATATAAGTATACTGTTTGATTAAAAAACAGAATATCTCCTTGAATATCGATTAAAAAAAGTTAAAACAAATAAATTAAATATGTTGGTTGTTAAAACCATTTTGTTACTCTTCTAGACTTTTCATAATATATATATATAATATAAATATGATATAAGATCACTATAAAGTAGCTATTTTGTTTCAACACTTCTTGTGTTTTGTCAAGTGATGGTGCTGATTGCAAGATGAAGAGTTTTAAAAGGTTCCAAAAGTATATATATATATATTGTGTTCAGTTGTGATGATGCTTAGTGTCAATATTGCTCTGTTTTTTAGTGGTTTACTGATAAAGATAGTTTGCCAAGCAGGTTTTGGTCATAAAGTGCTCAATATCTAGATAGAGATAGAGCATTAATAGAATTAATGTGGAGAAGTTTGTCACTTAACTGAGCTGAAATATGCCAACTTTGAAGTTTTGGGAAGACACCATTATGATATCCTCACTTCTCAGGGCTTTTTTCTTCATCTGATGTTGTTTTCTGGACTTTTTCTTAATTATTTATTTCTTCTTCAAAGTTAGCATAATCCTGCTCAAGTAAGTGACAAACTTCTTCATATTAATCCTATATATATCTAAACTTATTTATAAATGAAACTTTGTCTGTGTGTGTGTCTGTGTGTGTGTGTGTGTGTGTGTGTATCCGTTACCTATAGTCTCTGAAATGGCTGAACTGATTTTCTTGAAAATTTACACAGTTGTACTATAAGCGTCTGCGAGTGGTTTTAGCTAGGTTTTGTGTTGAGGTACCCCCGATAAATATCAAAAATTGATAATTGAAAAAATCGGGTTATAGAAGGTGTGGTCCGATTTTAATCAAATTTGATACATTCATAGACAAAGACATAAGAAACAATATTCAGAAGTTTCAAGGTTGCAGTTCTTACAATAGTGCAGAAAATTGATAATATATGTATATAAAAGGCAAGATGTTTGTGTGTGTATCTGTTTATCTGCCTGTATATCTGTATTTATTTGCAATGTCCAAAACATTAATTTAAAACAGTGCTTGATGTATATATATATATATATATATATATATATATATATATATAGCTGTGAATATTTATTATAAATTATATTTTAGAACATGTACAAATTTTTTTTATCCACTACAAAGTGTACATTTTGTTTTGACATTGAAATTACCTCTTTTCTTATATCTGTCAAGTTGTGTGTGGGATGTTGCTGGATGTTAGCGATAAGGGTATAAGTCTTGTAAATTGTCCGTTAGAATTTTGAAAGAATTGGGGTGGGTAGGAAATATAGTTGATTAATGAAAGTGTTGGGAATTAATTTATGAAATCTGTTATGAAATGAATTAACTCTGACATTAATTTATTTGTTTAAACATTATTTTTAACGGATACTCATATTTGAGTAGATATTCTGATTTTGTAATTAAACAGTGTATTTATACATAGCTACTGGCCTGAATATTTCAGAAATCTTGTTAGGAAAATATGTGTCCTTTTTTCTAACATCTGGTTTATTTTCTTTTTGAATTTTTCCATAATAAAAATAGATCGCTGATGAAATGAATTTATTTTGCAGAAATGATCATCCAACACATGTAAAGTTCAAAGTTTTATTTGAAAAAAATATTCATATTTTCTCTGTAAATAAATGATTTTAATTCCATTGAGCTTTCTGACTGGATCAGTTTTAATATTTATTTTCAACAATTAATATTAGTAGGATCTCCCTTGAGACATGCCACTTTCTTTTTTGATTTATATATATATATAAATATAAACTTATTTATAAATGGAACTTTGTATGTGTATGTGTGTGTGTGTGTGTGTGTGTGTGTGTCCATTACCTATAGAATCCAAAACGGTTGAATCAATTTTCTTGAAAATTTACACAGTTGTACTATAAGCATCTGCGAGTGTTCTTAGCTAGGTTTTGTGTTGAGGTACTCCCGATAAATATCGAAAATCAATAATTGAAAAAAATTGGGTTATAGAAGTAGTGGTTTGATTTTAATCAAATTTGATACACTTATAGACAAAGACATAAGAAACGATATTCAGAAGTTTCAAGGTTGCAGTTGTTACAATAGTGCAGAAAATTGATAATATATGTATATAAAAGGCAAGATGTTTGTGTGTGTATCTGTTTATCTGCCTGTATGTCTGTATTTTTCAGCCCTTTTATTTTAGTTTTTGCTTTGGCTCTCAGCTATGATACCATTTACTCAGAGAACTTATTTAGCCTTCAAAATTCAGTTTACAATGAAAAACTTATTTGATATCGATACCAGGAAATCAAAATTTGACTTACATCCATTCATTTTTCTTTCAGTCTACGGTTTCGCTTTAACTGGAAACAATTATTGCTTTTTAGTCTTTTGTGCCAATGTCCAAAGAGTCTGAGTTCCAGGACCATGGATTAGTTTTATAGCTTTCATTACACCCGAGCAACGCCAGGCTATACTGCTAGTATATATATATATATGTGTGTGTGTGTGTGTGTGTGTGGTGTGCATACACAAGTGTGTGTGTGTGTATGTATGTAGTTCCTGGCTAACAGTAGCTTCCTGCAGCAAAAATGAAATCTTAAGTCAAAAGTTCATAAGTAAAATGTTAATTTAAATCTATTCTATAAAAACAAGGATCTACTTTCTGATTCAGAGATATTTTTATGTTTAAATTATGTTAAATGACAGGCTAAATTCCAACAAGGAAAACAACACCTAATTAAATGAAATTATTCAATTAACATTCATATTCTGCCATAAACAAATCATTAACTACTCTCAGCTGAATGACGCATTGCAACAGGGTGGTCAGCATTTCTCTTGAGAGTGGATTCATCATAAATTTAGACATCATCAACATACAACAGTTTATAGCAACACTTTAAAAAATCTGGATGACCAAAACCTGATCAGACTAATCTCTAGTCTGACTTCACTCTTGCTTCAATTAGGGTAATACTGACGTTTAAAACCAGACTATTAATGTTCCACCAATAAGTAAACCCTAAACTTTTACCTACCATGATGAATTGGTGTTCTCCCAAGAAGGCTTTTTATTTCTGTTGGGACGCCCGCGCCTATTCGGCTATAATGGACTATTCCATTACTATGTAAAGTAATGGTGGCATCTATGTAAGAGAGTGTGCTGAGCAGCCGATCGACAAGTCAGTCGTAGACTTCCGGTGACAACCCGGAAGTACCCATTGCTCATACTACGTCTTACGCCGGTTGAGACAATTAACCCTTATTCTTGTATTGGATACTAATAACCTTTGTAAATACTATTTTCACGGAATACAACAATTAACCTATTCCTGTTGTTGATTTATTTATTCTTACTCACGACATAACAATTTTGAATGTATGAACTCCCTCAAAGCTAAAGTGGAACAATTTGTTGCTAAAAAAACCGATCAGTTCATTGTGCCTTTCCAGTATAAGACCAGCTAACGAACACTTCATGCTGAAACACCGGTTCTCATACAGTCACTGAAGTTAAGCAACACCGATCCTGGTCAGTACTTAGATAGGTGAACACTCAGAAATATCACATTCATTGTGCCACTCCAGTATCAGACCAGCTAACGAACACTTCTCACTGAAACATTGGTTCCCGTACAATCACTGAAGTTAAGCAACATCGATCCTGGTCAATACTTAGATGAGTGACCACATGGAAATACCACATTCATTGTGCCACTCCAGTACCAGACCAGCTAACAAACACTTCACACTTCACACTGGTTCCCGTACAGTCACTGAAGTTAAGTAACATCGATCCTGGTCAGTACTTAGATGGGTGACCACTCGGAAATACTACATTCATTCTGTCACTCCAGTAAGTATCTGACTTCTCTTGCTATCTTCTATCGTTACAAGAGCTAGATCAGACTGGCTTACGGACACTTCATGTCGAAACACTGGTACCCGTGTGATCATTAAAGTTCAGTAATCTTGATCCTGGTCAGTACTTATATTTGTGACTGCTTGGGAATACCAGGTGCTGTAGGCTTTGATGTGTCGGTAGTGTAATGAATAATGGCTTGGAATTGTTAATCAGATAGCCAGGTTTAAATTATACTTGGGTTTATTATATTCACTTATGTGCTAATTTGGAAAGCTGTGAATGGTAAGACTTGTAACACGAAAATCATTATAATCTTAAAAATAAAATTACATACAAAATAGTTAGATTTTGGTATGAAATAACCCATGAAGGTTGATATGTCACTAAACAAAAAACAGCCAACCAACCAACCAATTTGATCAGACCAAAAATGGAGTACTGCTTCCATATCTAGGCTGGAGCTGCCCAGTTTTAACTTGCCTGTCTTACATAAGTTCCATCATGCCTACATGAATTGTGGGTGATGAATTATTTTCAACTCTTCAGCCCATTTCCCACAGACATCATCAGCCTCTTATCTACTTTATTACTATTTTCACAGAATGTGTTTTGATTTTTTTATAACCATTTCACCCCAAGCAAGGCATTACTTCTATTGGTGTGCAAGGGGTTACATAAGAGGAGAGGGAAGAGAAATGGGTAAGAGAAGTATGAGAACACTGGTGTGAAGCTGCATGAGAGTGGAGTGGAAAGGGAGAAGCACATGATACAAGAGTTGTCAGGGAAAGGATGCGAGTCAAGGAGATGAGATGACAATTGACATTTAAAATCTTGGAGATTGTAGCTATTAGAGAAGCAAGTATATGGAAGTGAGTTCCACAGGTAGAAAGTGCGAGAAAAGAAGCTGATTGAGTAGAAGTTGATTGGTTTCACTGTAAAAAAAGAACTAAATTTTTCGGTTCCACCAGCTTTTTTGTAACTTGTTATGGTGCCCTCCTATGAGGAATGGACTCTTCCTTTTGTCAAATATGCAGATAATCATATATAACAAGAGGAAGAGTCATGACACCCCACTCCTAAAATTTCAACTCCACAGGAATCTACAGAAAAAATTAATTTTTTTCCTATTTTTTTTCTTTTTTCTATTTTTTCAAGTTCGCGGTTAGACACTTTTGACACTTGAAATATTTCAACCCCTCTAACACCTCCCAAAATATGCCATTTAAAAAGAAAAAGGAAAGCAACAGAGTTAATAGTGGTCAAGCCAAAGCAGAAAAGATATTAAGACAATATACAGTTAAAACTTGTCAAAACTTGTTTCATGAATTTGAAAAAAAAAGAAAAAAAAGTAAAAAAAAATTTTTTTTCTGTAGACTTCTATGGAGTTGAGCTTTTAGGAGGGGGTGTTATGGTGCCCCCTATGGGAAATGAACTCTTCCTCTTGTTATATATGATTACATGCGTGACTTCTGGACTTTCAAAATTCCTAGCACCTAAAGAAGGCCAGAACGTTGTACAAATAGCAACAAAAATGAGGACAATAGTCTGATTAATGTAAATAATGTAAATGCTACCTCATCTCAGAAATATAGACAAATATTAATCAGAAGCAGTTAATGAGAGCAGTTAATAGCAGTTGACGACAGCTATTAGTTAGGCAATAAGCAGGGTAATAATACCTTTGGACTCATTATTTCTAGTTACTTATTATTAACACTTTCTTTGAATATCTTGTTTCTTGTTATACTAATATCCTTAAGGACACATGACTTAGTGGATATAGACATTGGTTAGTTCCTGTGACTTGACCCAAACAGTTATGAGTTCAATACCGGACTACAGCAGTGGAGAATAAGTAACTTACAGGGTTAGAGGGAGATAGCTCATGACTTCCAAAAGAGGCACTACTACGCAAGGGATGAGAATGATATACCCCAGTAATTGTAATAAAGGGTTTGGTTCAAAATTCCTAGCACCTGAAGAGGGCCGGAGTGTACAACAGCCGAAACGTTGTACAAATGGCAACAAAGATGAGGACAATAGTCCGAATAATGTAAATATTGTTTAGAACCTACCTTCTTGTTCCGTGTCTTACTTCTGAACCAAACTGGTCACTAAAAATTTGTGGCGAAGTTTTGCCACAACTTCACAACAAAACTGAGACTGGCCATGCCTTCAAACATTAACAAAGAGAAAGTTCCACTTGGACAGCTTCTTCTCAAGAACTGCTGCTTTGGGGAACAAACTCTTGGTAAGGTGTTTTTCTGATCACTGCAATCTTGACTGCTTGAATTATAAGTTTAATCATTATTTCTCTTATTAACTTCATTAACTTCACTTCTTGCCTTTTCGTATGCTCATAGTATACCATGCAGTAACCTTCTACCTTGAGTGGCTCTTGGGCCTTTTACTGGGTGAAAATTATAAAAAAAAAAGGTGCTATGAAGTTTTATACCAACCTAATACCATCACCTTCTAGAATTAGAAATATCTTAAAATGTATGATTAATAATAATAAAAAATTGAGGTACTCCTTAAGTATACTGGTCTTACACCCCTACCAAACAGGAGGAAATCTTTTGGGAAATAATTTTTATAGACTAGCATTCAGTAAACATTATTCAAAGAGTGAAATTTGACAGAACTGAAAAATATTTACTTTTATCATTTTAGATATAGAATCCTGTTCATAATGTAAAGTCGATCCTTGACATTTTGCAAAGTTATTGGGCTTAACTGTTATTTACAAATGTCAAATTTGAAACTATGCTTACATAATTGATATCTGCACAGTTTTTTAATTTACTAAATTTTTTAACTTTTTTAAAAACCGTTTTTTGTGTATCGGGGGTAACTCTAAGTGCAAGCGTGATTCCTGTGGAACTCCCTTCCACAAGTCTGCTTTCCCGACAGTTACAATCTCCAGGTGTTTAAATGTAGGGTCAATAGACACCTCCTATCACACTAACTCCCAACTATTCTCAGAACACTCTCATCTACCCAACCCTCATTCTCGCTATCCACACCCACCTATCACCTACCCTCTGTCATTTCCTATATTTAATCAGCTTTTCTCCACTCTACGTAGCCCCCTGCACAGTAGTGGCAGTGACATGCCCTGCTCGGGGTGAAACGCTTATAAAAAAAAAAAAAAAAAAAAAAAAAAAATGAAGAATAAACTGATAAATTAATTCATGTAAATTTTAATTTAAAAAGTATATATATATACTTTTTAAATTAAAATTTACATGAATTAATTTAAAAAGTATATATATATACTTTTTAAATTAAAATTTACATGAATTAATTTAAAAAGTATATATATATACTTTTGAAATTAAAATTTACATGAATTAATTTAAAAAGTTATATATATATACTTTTTAAATTAAAATTTACATGAATTAATTTAAAAATTGTATATATATATTTTTAAAT
Source organism: Ascarosepion bandense (assembly GCA_037127315.1). Taxonomy (NCBI): domain Eukaryota; kingdom Metazoa; phylum Mollusca; class Cephalopoda; order Sepiida; family Sepiidae; genus Ascarosepion; species Ascarosepion bandense. The sequence continues at coordinate 5,537,764 of JBBBDQ010000707.1, forward strand.
TAAAATTTTTAAATTAAAATTAATTTAAAAATGAATTAATTTAAAAATTATACTTTTGAAATTAAAATTTAGAATTAATTTAAAAATTATATATATATACTTTTTAAATTAAAATTTACATGAATTAATTTAAAAATTATATATATATACTTTTTAAATTAAAATTTACATGAATTAATTTAAAAATGTATATATATACTTTTTAAATTAAAATTTACATGAATTAATTTAAAAATTATATATATATACTTTTTAAATTAAAATTTACATGAATTAATTTAAAAATGTATATATATATACTTTTTAAATTAAAATTTACATGAATTAATTTAAAAATTATATATATATACTTTTTAAATTAAAATTTACATGAATTAATTTAAAAAGTATATATATATACTTTTTAAATTAAAATTTACATGAATTAATTTAAAAATTATAGATATATACTTTTTAAATTAAAATTTACATGAATTAATTTAAAAAGTATATATATATACTTTTTAAATTAAAATTTACATGAATTAATTTAAAAAGTATATATATATACTTTTTAAATTAAAATTTACATGAATTAATTTAAAAATGTATATATATATACTTTTTAAATTAAAATTTACATGAATTAATTTAAAAATTATATATATATACTTTTTAAATTAAAATTTACATGAATTAATTTAAAAAGTATATATATATACTTTTTAAATTAAAATTTACATGAATTAATTTAAAAAGTATATATATATACTTTTTAAATTAAAATTTACATGAATTAATTTAAAAATTATATATATATACTTTTTAAATTAAAATTTACATGAATTAATTTAAAAATTATATATATATACTTTTTAAATTAAAATTTACATGAATTAATTTAAAAAGTATATATATACACTTTTTAAATTAAAATTTACATGAATTAATTTAAAAATTATATATATATACTTTTTAAATTAAAATTTACATGAATTAATTTAAAAAGTATATATCTTTTTGTTCTTAATCTAAAAGAAATCATTTTGTAGGAAAAAAGTTTTTGTACACCAGATAACTCTGTAAATGTCAGGGATCAATTTTACACTAAAGAACAGAACCTCCACTTCCGACAAGTGTTTATTTATTAAAAATAATTATGGTGGGTAGATAAGATTAGCATTTATTAGACCTTCTTCAAGAATGTGAGAATGAAAAGATATTTACGTTCTATCATTTTAGAAGAGGGGTAGTGTTTTTTTTTTACAAAATAGATTTAAATAAAAAAAATAAGTAACAGATTTTTAATTCAGTCAGTTAAGTGCCATATGTGATACATGCTTGGGTGATCATGTCTTGAAAGGGACATGACTGACTGGGCAGAAACCTTTTCCAAAATAAGTTGCCATTACTTTCTGTGGTAGACTGATTGCTAACCAAGGCTACATAACCCAATCTATCTTGTTATTTAACCCATAGCTTGAGGGTGAAGTGACAAATTCATACCTTTCCCCAGGGTATTTTTGCATATTTTTTTTTTTTTAATCATATCACCCCAAGCAAGGCGATAACGCCACTGATGCGCAGGGGGCTACGTAAGGGTAAAAAGAATGGAAAAGAGAAAGCCGGAAACCACATCCTAAACAGGGAACAAGGGATGAGTCTCTTCACCTGTTCAATAGATGTGGGTGGAGTGTGAACTGGAATGCAATGAATTCAACTGGAATTTGAACTGAGATCTCTGATTTCTTGTTCTGAATCAATATTCACTGCACCACAATGCACATTTTTAATTAAAGAACAAAGCATTACATGAATTAATAAAAGCATAAATTCAATGCTGGTTAAATTTGCAAAATATTTTTTTCCTACAAAAATTTTGAATAAAGAACATTTTTAATTAAAGAACAAAAATTTACATGAATACATGAAAAGTATATGTTTAATTATTCTTTGTTTAAGATAAATGATCATGTTTATAATTATACTTCTAGAGTTAACCCCTTTCATAAAGTTTTTTGAAAAAGTTAAAAAATTGAGAAAATTTAAAGAACTGTGTTGACATCAGTGTAGCAGTTTCAAATTTGACACTTGTAAATAATGACTAAGTTCAATTACTCTGTAAAATGACAAATGTTGTACCTTGAGAGAAATCTAATGAATGCTAATCTACAAATTATTTCCCAAAATCTTTTTTTTATTTTTGCATGAATGGACCAGTATACTTAAGTAGTGCCAAAGCCAGAATTGTTGTGGTAATTTTATAATGTGCTTAATTTAGAACACTAGTTCTTAATCAGAGTCACTCAATCATAAGGGGTGTGATATAAGTTCCTAAAGGGTGAAAGGATACTGAATCATTAGGGTTGATTTATTAAAGAAACTAGTAGTATAGCCCGGCGTTGCTTGGGTGTAATGAAAGCTTTAAAACTAATCCATGGTCCTGGAGCTCAGACTCTTTGGACATACGCACAAAAGACTAAAAAGCAATAGTTGTTTCCAGTTAAAGTGAAACTGTAGACTGAAAGAAAAATGAATGGATGTAAGTCAAATTTTGATTTCCTCGTATCAATATCAAATAAGTTTTTTTTGTCGTAAACTGAATTTTGAAGGCTAAATAAGTCCTCTGAGTAAATGGTATCATGGCTGAGACTAAGAACTACAATTATACCTACTTAGAGCCAAACTGAAGCAAAAACTAAAATAAAAGGGCTGAAAAAAATACAGACATACAGGCAGATAAACAGACACACACACACAAACATCTTGCCTTTTATATATATGTATATTATCGATTTTCTGCACTATTGTAAGAACTGCAACCTTGAAACTTCTGAATATTGTTTCTTATGTCTTTGTCTATGAGTGTATCAAATTTGATTAAAATCGGACCACTCCTTCTATAACCCGATTTTTTCGATTATCAATTTTTAATATTTATCGGGGGTACTTCAACATAAAACCTAGCTAAGAACACTCACAGATGCTAATAGTACAACTGTGTAAATTTTCAAGAAAATCGGTTCAGCCATTTCGGAGTCTATAGGTAATGGACACACACACTCACACACAGACAAAGTTCCATTTATAGATAAGTTTAGATTTAGATTCTATAGTACTGTTTGGCAATCTGGCATAAAAGTTTACATTGTAGAAATTTTACCAATTTGCTACAATCATGACAGAATGATACATAGAGAAATAATGAACAGAAATTACTGGTAAAACTGTGGTAAAGTTTGAAACACCACAACATAAAGTTTTATAAAAAGCGAAATAACTTAAATATTGTTGAGATATAGCTGCTTAAATGTGATGTCTCAATATTGTTGACTTGTGTTTCTGCTTGCATATAATTATCTATCTGTAGAGGAATGGTGCAAATTTTTTTTTTTTTTTAATCATTTCACCCCGAGCAAGGCAGAAATGCCACTGACGAGCGAGGGGCTACATAACTGTAAAAAGATTAATTAGAAAAGAGTGAGGAGTACAAACTAGTTAGAAAGGAGCAATAGAAAGCTGAGAATGCATGTGCGATGATAGATACATAGGTGGAGAGAAAGGGAAGGATATGCAGGGGTGGGGAGAGAGCGAGAGTCCAGTGGTTAATAGATGAGTATTGACATTGCATTTAAATTTCTGGAGGTTGTAGTCGTCAGGAAAGCAAAAATATGGGAGCGAGTTCCACAGGCGGGAAGTGTGAGAGAAGAAGCTGCAGGAGTAGAATTGTCGTTTGCATTTGGCTAACCTGACTGTGAATGGGTGGGTAAATATTTATGCATAGATATATTTAACACCTTGTTAATATTTTCAGAAAGGAATTTGCATTAGATGAAAGTCTTCGTTAATTGTTGCTGGGTTACTTTATAAACTACTAAAGACAGTTGATGTAAACTAAAATTATAGGTGAGATTTGATGTTTGTTACAATTTAGTTAATGGATCTACAGTAGAGTGATGGATAGTGGCTTGGATTGAGAAATCAGAGAGCCAAGCTTGAGTTTTGTTTAATGGTATATCAACACCTCTGTGGGTTATTTAATGCCAGAAAGGTGGGGTTTAAGTTATTTGTTTTTTTAATGTATGGTTATAGTGAAAAGGTTGATTTAGTCAAATTTTGAAGAAAAAAATTATTTTATTTTATTTATTATTTTTAGAAAACTGAACATGTCTTCTAGTTTTGTATTCAAAAATGTATTGCTGGTAATAAATTTTTTTCCTTAAGAAATGTATATATATATATATATATATATCTATAAAAGTCTATTTTTGTGCATATATTTCTATAAAAGTTTATTTTTATACTTTCATAGTGTTTTGACCCCAGTTTGGGGGTTAACTATTTGCCAATAGCTGGGACCCTAACAGGTGCTACCACTCTGGGTCAGGGTGGACCTAAGAATAACGGCAATTAAGAAGTGGTTCTATGCTCCTCACAACCTCCCAATCAGAAGCCTTACTGCCGGATGCAGTTTACTGTCATACCCAGGACCATCAGAGAGCCAAGTTCAAATGTTAGTCAAGTTCATTAGATTCACTTATGTGCAGATACCTTTGAAAAAGTATGAATCCATCTCTTCTCCCTTTAGCTATGGGTAAATAATCAGACAGAGTGAGTTCTATAGCTTTGGTTGGCAACCAGTCTAAGAGAAGTAAAAACGCTACATTCAAAACCAGCCTCATCTGAAGGACAAAGGGTTTTTTTTTTTTTAAATCATTTCACCCCGAGCAAGGCAGAAATGCCACTGATGAGTGAGGGGCTACATAACTGTAAAAAGATTAATTAGAAAAGAGTGAGAAGTACAAACTAGTTAGAAAGGAGCAATAGAAAGCTGAGAATGCGGGTGCGATGACAGATACATAGGTGGAGAGAAAGGGAAGGATATACTGGGGTGGGAGAGAGCTAGAGTCCAGTGGTTAATAGATGAGTATTGACATTGCATTTAAATTTCTAGAGGTTGTAGTCGTCAGGAAAGCAAAAATATGGGAGCGAGTTCCACAGGCGGGAAGTGCGAGAGAAGAAGCTGCAGGAGTAGAATTGTCGTCTGCATTTGGCTAACCTGACTGTGAATGGGTGGGACCCAGTTGCCAGTCTGGTTGCATGAGTAAACACCTGTTGAGGAGGCACCAGTGACTTAAATTTGTCCGAGCAGAAGCCATGAAACTATTTATAGAAGAGACAAAGTGAGGCCACATTTCGACTTTGGGGAAGTGGCTGCAGTCGAGCCGCCAGATCAGTACCTATCACATTACAGACTCACCTTTGGAGCCTGTCGAGAACATTGAGGAGAACAGCAGGGGCGCCTGACCATAAATGGCAGCAGTTCTCCATGCAGAGATGGATGGTTGACTTTATATATGCAGGATGGATTCAGGTGGAAAAAACATCCTGGATTGACATAGTGATCCAACCTTCTTAGCAGTAGATTTAGCTATGGATTCAATATAGTGGTTCCATTTGAGGTCTGAGGAGAGGGTAAGGCCGAGGAGGCGTAGTGTGTCGCTTAGGGTTAACATTCCTATCTGTAAAAAAAACATTTACAAAAGCATCGATGACAACAGACCAGAACAGAGTACAATGTCAAGGGGTCATCAATGGCCTACACTTCACTGGGAGTAATGGACTAGGACAGAGAAATTTAGTTAGGTTATTGTTATATTGTGGCATTTTGGTAAAGATTCATCTTCTTCTTTTTCATGTGCCATGTCCTTTCAGGATATAGGCAATCATGGATTTCCACTTGGCTCTGGATCTTGTTGCTCTCAATGTTTTTCTTTTGGTATCTCTCCCAAACCCTGCTTCCCCATCCATTTGCTCAGGCCTAGAAATATGTCTTGCATTGCTTTTCCCTGTCTCTCTTTCCTTCAATCTGTCCTGTGAGTATTAAATTCCCCAGACCCTCTTTCCTCATTATGTGTCCCAGGAACCTCAGCTGTCTCTTCCTGATGTTAAGTATAAGTTTTCTTCTCATTTGCATCCTCTCCAACACCTCATCATTGCTTATGTGCTCAGTTCATGATATCGTCAGCATCCTTCTGTAGAACCACATTTCTGCTGCCTTAAGCCTCTCCTTCATCCTTGATGAGATTGTCCAACATTCACTTCCATACAGAAGGTCTGATATCCCATGGCAATCCATCACTCTTTTCTTTGTTTCCAATAAGATTTCCTGTCTCTCAGTACTCTGGTTAGTTTTTGAAAAGAGTCCTTGGCCATGCTAATACATCTTTGAATCTCAATGTCACATTTCCATCCTCTGTGAGAACACTTCCCAGGTATTTAAATTTCTTTACTTGTTTTATTTTAGTTTCTCTGACCTATAGTTGGCATTTTGGGATCTTTTTGCTGATGATTCAGTTTTCTTGAGGTCCTACATTCTAAGCATAAAACTTTATAAAATTGGTATTTTTTAATTTTTAAAATTCTATTGAAAAAGAACTATTAGCATAATGGCCTTTGAGTTGTGTACTAATGGTTGCTGTTAACTAAGTTTGTTCTGAATTGCTGTCCTGCAAATAACTAAATATCTTATCAGTTAGTGGTTAGTTTGCTCCACATATATCATGCAAATGAGCTCATTATTAATAATTAATTAAGTTTATATTCAAACTTTAAAATTAGCAGCGGGAAGATTGTTTAATTATGGTTTACATACAGATAAGGCTTACAGCTTATCACGTTGAATAAACTGGTTCTTGCTTAATCACCGAAGTTAAGCAACATTGAGCCTGGTCAGTACTTGAGTGATCGCTTGGGAATACTAGGTGCTGTAAGTGTTTAGTGACAGATGTGCGTTGTGGTGCAGTGGATATCAGCTCGGAAAGAGAAATCGGTGAGCCGAGTTCAAATTCCAGTTGAATATCCTGTGTTCACTTAAGCACTGGTACCCTTGGGAAAGGTATTAATCCGTCCCTTCCCTCTAGTTATGAGCTAAATAATAAGGGTAGGACTTGGGAACCCTGCCCTTAAAAAAAAAACAGATCCCAATGAATCTTGATACTCAAAAAGAAAGAAGTATTACTAGACACAAAACTTATATAAATAATAAATTGTTGAAAAGAAAAAGTTATTACCAGCAATAAATAAATAAAATATAGTTGGCAATAAATGACCCTCCGAGGTTGATATGCCATAAAAACAAAACAACCAACCAACCAACATAAATATAATAAAACTTTGATAAAAGAACTAAATGATTTTTTGATTCCAGATCATGATTATTCACAACGCATCATGCAAAGTACAAACACTTGTTACCGTAATTTTTTTCCTAATATGAAAGTAATATGGGTTTTTTCAAGCATTATTTTGTTGTCAGTTATGAAAATACAGATTAAAGAAACACAATGTTTTTATTTACACAAGATCAATGTTGTTTTTCATCAATTCTGGAAGGGATGCAAAGTGATTTGAAAGGGATGCAAACAAGAAAAAAGATTAGGATTCAGTGAGTTAGAATAATGGGTGAAAAGAAAAGATTTGAGGTGAATTTAGTTTGAATAAATATGAATACAAATCAGTTTTATGAATGGACCAGTATACTCAAGTTGTGCCAAAATTGTTGTGGTAATTTTATAACGTGCTTAATTTAGAATAATGGGTGAAAAGAAAAGGTTTGAGGTGAATTTAGTTTGAATAAATATGAATACAAATCATTGTTATGAATGGACCAGTATACTCAAGTTGTGCCAAAATTGTTGTGGTAATTTTATAACGTGCTTAATTTAGAATAATGGGTGAAAAGAAAAGGTTTGAGGTGAATTTAGTTTGAATAAATATGAATACAAATCATTGTTATGAATGGACCAGTATACTCAAGTTGTGCCAAAATTGTTGTGGTAATTTTATAACGTGCTTAATTTAGAATAATGGGTGAAAAGAAAAGGTTTGAGGTGAATTTAGTTTGAATAAATATGAATACAAATCAGTTTTATGAATGGACCAGTATACTCAAGTTGTGCCAAAATTGTTGTGGTAATTTTATAACGTGCTTAATTTAGAATAATGGGTGAAGAGAAAAGATTTGAGGTGAATTTAGTTTGAATAAATATGAATACAAATCATTGTTATGAATGGACCAGTATACTCAAGTTGTGCAAAAATTGTTGTGGTAATTTTATAACGTGCTTAATTTAGAATAATGGGTGAAAAGAAAAGGTTTGAGGTGAATTTAGTTTGAATAAATATGAATACAAATCAGTTTTATGAATGGACCAGTATACTCAAGTTGTGCCAAAATTGTTGTGGTAATTTTATAACGTGCTTAATTTAGAATAATGAGTGCGAATCATAGAAGTGTATCAATAGGCAAGTTAGTGAGGAGAGGTTATTTGATAGATTCACATATACCATGGAGTGGTGAATACTTTAGTATAAGTAAAACTGGTGGGAGGCGTGGCACTTGTGTGGAGGAGGTGTCGGGAAACAGGTAAGTGTGATGAAGACCAATGTATGCAATCTTTTTTTTTTATTTTAACAGGAAAATGACTGCCACCACCACCACCACCATTAGGAGAAAAATACTGTTTAAAACTTACCAAACATTTCTAAGAGATCGTATTTGGAGTTGTGTGTTAGAGATGGGAGTCAAAAGGCGTAGCGTTTAGTTCCTGCAGTGAAGGAAATAAAGTATAAAGCTGTAAAAAAGTTGAAGATTTTAAGATTTGTGGGTCAAAAATGATTCTTTGCTTTAGCTGGATTAAGTGTCAGAACTTCAGGTAATAACAATAAGTTTGTTGAGTTCTGAGTATCAAAAAGATTTGAAGAGATATTTATTTTGGAACATGCATAAAAAGATTGTTGGAATAATATGATTTCAAATCTGTGTAATTTCATGTGCGTTGTGGTGCAGTTGATACTGGCTTGGAACGAGAAATTGGAGAGCCGAGTTTGAATTCCAGTTGAATTCATTGCATTCACTTATGCACAAATACCCTTGAGAAAGGTACTAATCTGTCTCTTCTCTCCAGCTATGAGTTAACAGATTGGTTCTATAGCCTTGGTTGGTAACCAATCTACTGCAGAATTTAACAACAACCACCTACTTTGGGAAAATCTTCTGCCCAGTGTGTATCATATATGGCACTTAACTGACTGACTGACTGAATTTGATTTCTTAAATTTCTTGAAAATATACCTTTCTCTTTCATCTAAACAAGTGTTGTTAATTTCAATCAATAAGGTCTGCCAATTTCCTGTTTTTTTTTTCGAATAAAATGTTGTAAATATTGGGATTAAAATTATTTCTTTTGTTTTGCTAAAGTGATTTTGACTGTCTCAGTTATTATAAAAAACTGGGGTGGACCTAAAAGAGACTACCACCACCTTTAAATTGGTTGTTTTTCATTTTTTTTTTTTACTTTTTACAGTGAATTCTTATTAATTATTACATAAAGTTAACAATTATCAAAAAAAATAATTGAAAAAATTTCAATATTTATACAATTTTAGGGAGTGCTCACTTTCTCATACAACGTTATAGTAAATCAATCCTCCATTTTGAAATCACTCACATTGGGGTCGCTTTGTTTTGGTTATTTTGGGATGAGTTGTTGCTCTTGTTTTTGTCTTTTTCAAGTATTCTTTAGTTCTTACGATGGCATCTTTCTCGGAAACTCCAAAAATGGCTTTATTCAAAAATTTCGCAAAGGATTCAGTAGTTGAATATGTGCAAGCAAAATAGTTAATTGCACAGGATTGATTTACTATAAGGTTGTATGAAAAACTGAGCCTCCCTCAAAAAAATTGTGTAAGTGTTGAAATTTTTACAATTTTTTTGTCAATTGAAAAGTTTAGGGTTTAATCGATAAGATTACACAAAAAAAAGGAAAACAAAAATTGATAATCAACTGATTTACAGGTGGTGGTAATATTGTACTGGCGAGTCATTCCAAAATGGAGGGTCAATTTACTATAATGTTGTATGAAAAACTGAGCCCCCACTAAAATTGCTGAAATATTGAAATTTTTCAAAATTTTTTTTGTCAGAGGGTTTTTTGAAACAAGTATAGCGATAAGTTTACATTTATATATGCAGTATTGTGCATAAGTATTAGGACAAGAGCTATTTTATCTTTTATGAGGCATCAAAATAAAGTTTAAAATCACCCCTGTTCTAACACTTTTGCACACTACCGGTAGTGTGCAAAAGTATTAAGAAAGGACTGATTTTCCTAAAAACCTCACTGAAATTCAAATACAGGGTGAAAAGCCAAGTAAATTGCTAATAAATATTGATTATTTATCTAAAAAAGAAGAGAAAGGAAGGCTTTGAAATTTGAATTGGCCCCCACGAAGCCCTGATCTCAATCCTATTGAACATCTTTGGGATATTTTGGATAAAAAATTGATAAATCTAATGTTACTTCACAAGATGCACTTTGGGAACAAATATAAGCTGCTTGGCAAGGGATACCATTAGATACATTGAAGAAGCTTGTGATGTCAATGCCTGACAGAATGAAGGCTGTCATCAAAGCAAAACGCTATTATACTAAATATTAAATTTATTTTATAACAAGTATATATATATATATATACTAGGTGCGATTGGTAAATTGTCGCAATGATTTTATTATTTCAAAGTAAAAGGCAGTAATACTAAATATTAAGTTTATTTTGTAACAAGTATTTTTTTCTTGTTAAAGAATTTGTTGAGAAAATCAAATAAAATTACTTTAATTAAATTGTTTATTTTCTGTCAATATGCCTCATAAAAGATAAGATAGTTCTTGTCCTAATACTTTTGCACAGTACTGTATATATATATATATATATATATATATATATATATATATATATATATATACTAGGTGCGATTGGTAAATTGTCGCAATGATTTTATTATTTCAAAGTAAAAAGCAGTAATACTAAATATTAAGTTTATTTTGTAACAAGTATTTTTTTCTTGTTAAAGCATTTGTTGAGTAAATCAAATAAAATTAATTTATTTGTTTATTTTCTGTCAATATTTTTCCCATAAAAGATAAAATATTACTTTTGAACATAACTGTATATATATCCTGGGTATAACAATAAACTATATCAGGCAGCAAGGTTTCTGATCAGGAGGTTTAGAGGAGTGTGAACCTGCCTCTTCATTGCTGTTGTTCTCAGGTCCACCCTGACCTAGCGTGGTAGCACCTGGTAGAGTCCAAGAAATGGGCAAATAGTTTATCCCTTGTACTGGGGATTAAAACACAATGAAAGTATAAAAATAGACTTTTATATTAAAAATTTCAGAAATACATTTTTGAAGGAAAAAATATTATCAGCAATACATTTTTTGAAAAAATACATTTGACTCTCGACAAAACCCACTTTACAAAAGTACATCAATGAAACCTGATTTACAAACTTATTACTTAAACGAAAAAATATATATTCTATTCATACAAATCTATTGCAAACATCTTGTCAAAGCACTACCAGACAAACAACTAAATTTCAAAAATACAAAACCAGAAGACATATTGACTTTTCTAAAAAAAAACTCAACTTTTTTATTGAAATCTGACTAAATCAATCTTCTCACTATAACTGAACATTTAAAAAGAAGAAAAGGAAGAAACAATACCCTAAAAACCCATCTTTTTGCTAATAGAACCCAAGTAGGCATCTACACTGATGACACCACTATTTACTCCTGCCTCAATAAGAAATTTGCCGAGGCTGACAAAGCAAACCTTGCTGCTGATCTTGAAAAAGACCTCCAATCTGTGATGAACTAGGGTAAAAAATGGCTTGTAAATTTTAATGTTTCCAAAACAAAGCTGCCATCCTTTAACCACTATAGACGATCTTTCCTACTCGCCATCAGTATGGATCAGGATAGTCTCCCTGAAAGCAATACACTGGAGCCTCCTCGGCCTAACTCTTTTAGCTGAATTCAGGTGGAATGACTACATTGAATCAATAGCTAAATCTACTGCTAGGAAGGTTGGGTCACTGTGTTGAGCCAGGAAGTTTTTCTCATCTAAATCCATCTTGCACATATACAAATCTTCCATTCACCCATGCACTGAATACTGCTGTCACATCTGGTTGGATGCCCTTGCTATTCACCTTGGGGTTCTTGACAAAATTCAAAGGAGAATCTGCAATGTAATCAATCACAACCTGGCAGCTCGACTCCAGTCAATTTCTCACCAATGTGACGTGGCTTTTCTCTGTCTCTTCTAAAAGCATTTTTATAGCTTCTGCTCCAACGAGCTTAGCTCTCTGTTGCCCCCTGTGCATGAATTTCCTCAAGCTACTAGACTGTCAATTAGGTCCTACCCTTTTACAGTGAAACCAATCAAATGTAACCACAACTTCTCTATCAGCTTCTTTTCTCACACTTCCTGCCTGTGGAATTCCTTTCTGTATTCTTCCCTGATAACTACAATCTCTGAGAGTTTAAATGCAACATCAATTGCCATCTCTTATCTCTTTGATTCCGAACCTTTCCATGACACCCCTTGTATCTTGTTGTTCTTCTTTTCCACTCTACTCTCATGCAGCTCTCTTCACACCAGTGTTCCCATCCTTCACTTACCCATTCTCTAACATCCTCTGTGAACTGTTCCTCTTCTATTCACTCTCTTCTTATGTAGCCCCTTGCGCACTAGTAGTAGTACTGCCTTGCTTGGGGGTGAAACTATTATAAAAACAGATTAAACAAACCACAGAGGTAAGTATGCCATTAAACAAAAACTCAAACTCATACTCAAATAACAATAGAGAAGTGAAAGTTCTGAAAAGTTGCACCTGTGGAAAAAAGAGTTACAGGGGAAAAATTTATGTTAACAGAAAGTAGGGTGATTTTCTAAACATAGTTAAGATGTGGCACAAGCCTGAAAGTGTGGAACACCCAGTGAGGATTGAACTCCTTATTTAGTCATAATTCTTCTTGCAAGACAAGCTTGCAAACCATTTTACCATGTCAAAGTGCCCAAATGATTTTCTGAGCATATCTTAGATGTGACACATAGCCTAAAACTGTTGGGCACTCAGTGAGGATTGGAATCACTTATAATTGATGTAGAGACAAGCTTGCTAACCATTTTGCAATGTTGAAATGCCCAAATGATTTTTTTAAGTGTAGCTTAGATATGGCACAAGGCCCAAATTTTAGAGCACCCAGTGAGGTTCAAACTCAGTTGTAAGATTTTCTAAGCATAGCTTAGATGCAGCACAAGGCTGATAGTATGGAGCACCTAATGAGGATTGAACTCAGTCATAATTGATCTAGCGAGATAAACCTGCTAATCACTACACAGTGCCAAGGTGCCATAGTAGTAGGAGACATGTTTGCTTATTAACATCTGAGTAATGTCTCATCTCAAAAACGGATTATCTTCTTATTAAGAAGTGGGATTAGGTTGGATATGTGATTAATAAGTAAAATCATAATGTGTTTTATATATTGCTTCTGATTTGTCGCCTTGACTCCAATTTTGATCCATGGCCTGAACCAGAGATTAAAATAAGAAATATCAGTATTTGCAGAAACTTTAATGAGGTTGACTGAATTTTGGCACCAGGGACCAATTTTCTATTGCCATATGATGTGAATAATTGAATGAAAGAAAAATTGCTTTTGACAAAAAATGATGACATAAGATATGAAAAGTTTTAACCAGGAAATCCTGAAAGTGTGTAGTTTGAGAAAAGAAGCAAAAAATCTCATGACTCTAAACAAAAAAAAAACAACAACAAAAAAAAAACATGTATTTAGTCTTCTCAAAGACAGGAATTAGGATGCTTCATTCTTTATTTTAGAACTGCTTTGGAAATGGTTTTACATTGTAAATATGAAGAGAAGGGTTGTCAAGGTTCAGGAATTAATATGGGTATTATTGAAACAATAGAATGACTATACATAATGGAAATATATTGCTATCGGTTTTATTAAAGAAATACGGAAGAAATCAGAAAGAAAGGGATTATCAGTGGTCAGAAATTAATATGGCTATTATAGATGCAACAGAATAACTATGTATAATGGAAATATATTGCTATCTTTTTTATTATAGGAATGCATTGGAAATTAAGAAGAAAGGGATTATCAGTGGTCAGAAATTAATATGGCTATTATAGATGCAACAGAATAACTATGTATAATGGAAATATATTGCTATCTTTTTTATTATAGGAATGCATTGGAAATTAAGAAGAAAGGGATTATCAGTGGTCAGAAATTAATATGGCTATTATAGATGCAACAGAATAACTATGTATAATGGAAATATATTGCTATCTTTTTTATTATAGGAATGCATTGGAAATTAAGAAGAAAGGGATTATCAGTGGTCAGAAATTAATATGGCTATTATAGATGCAACAGAATAACTATGTTGGTTGGTTGGTTGTTTTGTTTTTATGGCATATCAACCTCAGCGGGTCATTTATTGCCAACTAAATTTTTATTTATTTACTGCTGGTAATACCTTTTTCTTTCAATAATTTATTGTTGTTTTTATATAAATTTTGTGTCTAGTAATTCTTTTTTTTTTTTGAGTTTCAAGATTCATTGGGATTTGTTTTTAAGGGGAGGGTCTCCAATTCCCACCCTGTTATTTAACCCATAACTGGAGGGAATGGATGGATTAATACCTTTCCCAAGAGTACCAGTGCTTAAGTGAATGCAGGGTATTAAATTGGAATTCGAACTCGGCTCACCAATTTCTCTTTCCGAGCTGATATCCACTGCACCACAACGCACATCCGTCACTGAACGCTTATAGCACCTGGTATTCCGAAGCGGTCACCCATCTAAGTACTGACCAGACTCAATGTTGCTTAACTTTGGTGATTGAGCGAGAACCAGTGTATTCAACGTGATATGGCCGTAAGCCAAATAGCTATGTATAATGGAAATATATTGCTATCTTTTTTATTATAAGAATGCATTGGAAATCAGAAAGAAAGGGATTATCAGTGGCCAGAAATTAATACTGGTGTTATTAATATGATAAAATGACTATGTATAATGGAAATATATTGCTATCTTTTCTATTATAAGAATGCATTGGAAATCAGAAAGAAAGGAATTATCAGTGGCCAGAAATTAATACTGGTGTTATTAATATGATAAAATGACTATGTATAATGGAAATATATTTCTATCTGTTTTATTATAGAAATGCACTGGAAATTAATAACAGAGGGATGTTCAGTGGTCAGGAATTAATACAGTATTATTGATATGATAGATTATGATTGATATGATATTGCTATCTGTTTTACTTTAGAAATGCATTGAAAATATGTAAAAAGTGCTTATCAGTGATTAATATAGACATTTTTGATAGAATCAGGCTGTTACATGTATAACGTAAATGTATCACTGTTGTTTTATTATTGAAATGCATTAGAAATCGTAAACAAATGAATTGTCTATTGCTATTGCGAGAAAATTAAATACAATCAATAAATAAAGTAATAATAATGAATAAAAAAAGTAAAAGAAACACATTTTCCTATGATGCTGGTAATAAAGGAACTGAAGTTGCTTTGCTAAACGCCTGTTATTTGGCACTGTTTAAGTTCTATAAAAAGACAATTGCTTCACTCCTCTTCTTTCTCCCGCTTGCTCCAAGATTGTAGCCCAATGTTGAAAAAGTATATCCCTGCTTGGATGACATTTATTTTCCCCCGATCCACTTTCCGAATCACCCTTTTCTTTGGTCGTTCTCATTGAGATTACTTATAATTATGCCTCATAACTTTTTGTGCAATTCTTCTTTAATTGTTTAACATTTGAATATGCACTGACCATTACTACTTAATACTAAGTTTGATCTATCCTGGGTACTCCATATCTGTGACTTTGTACCAAACTAAATTTAGTAAATAGCATCACAAACTGTATCTGTTTATATAAACATATATATGCACAAAAATGCTTTATATATATATATATATATATATATATATATATATATATATATACATACAGTACTGTGCAAAAGTATTAGGACAAGAACTATCTTATCTTTTATGAGGCATATTGACAGAAAATAAACAATTTAATTAAAGTAATTTTATTTGATTTTCTCAACAAATTCTTTAACAAGAAAAAAATACTTGTTACAAAATAAACTTAATATTTAGTATTACTGCCTTTTACTTTGAAATAATAAAATCATTGCGACAATTTACCAATCGCACCTAGTATATATATATATATATATATATATATATATATATATATATATACAGTACTGTGCAAAAGTATTAGGACAAGAACTATCTTATCTTTTATGAGGCATATTGACAGAAAATAAACAATTTAATTAAAGTAATTTTATTTGATTTTCTCAACAAATTCTTTAACAAGAAAAAAATACTTGTTACAAAATAAATTTAATTTTTAGTATAAAATCCTTTTGCTTTGATCACACCCTTCATTCTGTCAGGCATTGACAAGCTTCTTCAATGTATCTAATGGTACTCTTCCCAAGCAGCTTGTATTTGTTCCCAAAGTATGTCTTGTGAAGTAACATTAGATTTATCAATTTTTTCATTCAAAATATTCCAGAAACGTTCAATAGGATTGAGATCATGGTTTTGTGGGTACTAATTCAAATTCCAAAGCCTTCCTTCCTCTTCCTTTTTAGATAAATAATTAATATTTATTAGCAATTTCCTTGGCTTTTCACTTTGTATTTGAATTTCAGTGAGGTTTTTAGGAAAATCGCCACTGTCCTAATACTTTTGCACACTACCAGTAGTGTGCAAAAGTGTTAGGACAGGGGTGATTTTAAATTTTATTTTGATGCTTCAAAAAAGATTAAATGGCTTTTGTTCTAATACTTTTGCACAGTACTGTATTTATTCAGTTACTACCCTTGTGATGAGTCATAGTTGCCACCTACGTGTATAAAATAGGTGTAAACAATGAAACAGACTAATTTTAGGTGTATGATCAGTTTGTCAAATGCTGTTGGGTGGTGCTACTTAAGTCTATAAGAAACAAATATTTCCTTGTCTTCTTTTTCTCCCTCTTGCCTCAAGATGGTGCAGCACATTGTAAAAAAAAAGACATCCTTTTTTCATAGGTCTACTGACAACTGAACTCCCTACCTTCCAACACATTGTGTTTCAAAACCTGCACCTATGAAAGAAATTAACCTTTTCTTTGGTTGTTCCAAATCAGTGCAAGGCTGACTTGAGTGCAACCATTATAACAACGCTTATACTTACTTACCCTAACTTCTGGACCAAAAAAAAAAAAACATACCCAAAAGACCTTAAGAAATTTGTTTCCCTACAGTCACCATAAAAAGGAGAATAAGCGGTTCATAATAGAAGCCCAAGTGTTTGTGTGCTTCTTCTTTAATTGCACACACCTACGATACATCCAAACACAATCTTTAAGATCCATATGTATGAATTCATCTTTTTCTCATCTTCTCAATATAGATTAAATAGCAGGATAATCTGGATCATATAGTCTTTGTTGGTAACCAGTCTTTCACAGAAAGTAACACCATTTCCTTCAGGAAAGTAATTTCAACTCGATGACATAGCCAGCAAACAGCTTGGATATTAATCCTACTAAAATTTCTTAAAAAATAGTCCATAACTAGTTTCCATCTGCAAAATGATCTCTTAACTTTCTTTGTCATGTGGCATGTCCCTTTAGGATGGAGACAATCATGGACTTCAGCTTGGCTCTGCCTCTTGTCCCTCAATAATTTTCCTCTTGGTATCTCTTCCAAACTCTGCTATGTCATCCATTCTTTTTCTACATGTGCTGTGCCCCTTCAGGACGTAGGTGATCATGGACTTCTACTTGGCTCTGCCTCTTGTCCCTCAATAATTTTCCTCTTGGTATCTCTTCCAAACTCTGCTATGTCATCCATTCTTTTTCTACATGTGCTGTGTCCCTTCAGGACGTAGGTGATCACGGAATTCCACATAGTTCTGTCTCTTGTTGCTTTTAATATTTTTCCTCTTGATATCTCTCTCAAACCCTGCTCTGTCATCCATTCTTCTTCTTCATGTGCCGTGTCCCTTCAGGACATAGGCGATCATGGACTTCTACTTGGCTCTGTCTCTTGTTGCTCTCAATATTTTTCCTCTTGGTATCACTTCCAAACTCTACTTTGCCATCCAATTTGCTCAGGCCTATCAAATGTCTTGCGCTGCTTCTATCTGTCCTGTGAATATTAAATTCTCCAGGCCCTCCTTCCTCATTATGTGTTCCAGGAACCTCAGCTGTCTCTTCCTGATGTTGTATAAGTTTTCTTCTCATTTGCATCCTCTCCAACACCTCATCATCGTTCACATGCTCAGTCCATGGTATCCTCAGCATCCTTTTGTAAAATCACATTTCTGCTGCCTCAAGCCTCTCCTTCATCCTTGATGAGGAAGAAGCAACATTCACTTCCATACAGAAGGACAGATTTCACATAGCAATCCAGTACTCTTTTCTTTGTTTCCAAATGAGATTTTCCTATTTCTCAGTACTCTGGTTAGCTTTTGAAATGCATCCTTGGCCATGTCAATGTGTCTTTGGATCTCAACATCACACTTTCCATCTTCTGTCAGAATGCTTCCCAGCAACCACAATTTGATAAAATTGGAGCTAGCTTGACAGTGTGCTTGTGTGTGGATGTTTTTATTAGTGGTTGTTTTTAAATGATTTAATTTATTTCTTTTTTGGCAGCTTATCAACACTTTGAAGGTTATTTAAAGCCAGAAAATATTTTTGTATATTTTTTTGTGATAACAATAAATTAGTGAAATAAGTCTCACTTATTAATTCATAGCTGGTGAGAAAAGAGGTGTTATTTGTGCATAAGTTAATATAATGAAGCCAATTAGAATTGTAACTCAGATCTGTGAGTCATTATTCATTGTGTAATGCACCTATTTGCTTACAGCATCTGGTATTCTGAAGAATTCACCCATATCAGTACTGACTAGATTCAAACTTGTTGATTGTACGAGAACCCTGTGTTTTTGCGTGATATGGCTGTAAGACATTATAACTGAAATTCATGCTCTAGAGAAAGGTCAACAAAGTACGAGTTATAATTATTTTTGGAAGGTTGGTGATTCCATAATGTTTTATCTCTATTTGATATTCAAAAAATATGTCATTAGTTTTAATGATATAATCCAATTTATTTGAGGTATATTTCAGGAAGCCAGAATGTCCAGCTAGACAAAAATAATTTTGAATTATTTCTGGGTTTTTTTTGTTTTTTTACAGTATATTCCACTCTCTAGAATGTCCAGGGGCCACTGGAGGGTAAAGGGTTACATTAAGGGGTAGTTTATATGAATAGGAGAGGAAGATAACAGTTAACTCTAGACTTGAGCAGGGTAATAATGTAGTGATTGGAGACATTTTCTCTTGGAAGTCTGTTCCACAGAGAAATTCATGCTCTAGAGAAAGGTCAACAAAGTACGAGTTATAATTATTTTTGGAAGGTTGGTGATTCCATAATGTTTTATCTCTATTTGATATTCAAAAAATATGTCATTAGTTTTAATGATATAATCCAATTTATTTGAGGTATATTTCAGGAAGCCAGAATGTCCAGCTAGACAAAAACAATTTTGAATTATTTCTGTTTTTTTTTTTTTGTTTTTTTACAGTATATTCCACTCTCTAGAATGTCCAGGGGCCACTGGAGGGTAAAGGGTTACATTAAGGGGTAGTTTATATGAATAGGAGAGGAAGATAACAGTTAACTCTAGACTTGAGCAGGGTAATAATGTAGTGATTGGAGACATTTTCTCTTGGAAGTCTGTTCCACAGAGAAATTCATGCTCTAGAGAAAGGTCAACAAAGTACGAGTTATAATTATTTTTGGAAGGTTGGTGATTCCATAATGTTTTATCTCTATTTGATATTCAAAAAATATGTCATTAGTTTTAATGATATAATCCAATTTATTTGAGGTATATTTCAGGAAGCCAGAATGTCCAGCTAGACAAAAACAATTTTGAATTATTTCTGTTTTTTTGTTTTGTTTTTTTACAGTATATTTCACTCTCTAGAATGTCCAGGGGCCACTGGAGGGTAGAGGGTTACATTAAGGGGTAGTTTATATGAATAGGAGAGGAAGATAACAGTTAACTCTAGACTTGAGCAGGGTAATAATGTAGTGATTGGAGACATTTTCTCTTGGAAGTCTGTTCCACAGAGAAATTCATGCTCTAGAGAAAGGTCAACAAAGTACGAGTTATAATTATTTTTGGAAGGTTGGTGATTCCATAATGTTTTATCTCTATTTGATATTCAAAAAATATGTCATTAGTTTTAATGATATAATCCAATTTATTTGAGGTATATTTCAGGAAGCCAGAATGTCCAGCTAGACAAAAACAATTTTGAATTATTTCTGTTTTTTTTTTTTTGTTTTTTTACAGTATATTCCACTCTCTAGAATGTCCAGGGGCCACTGGAGGGTAAAGGGTTACATTAAGGGGTAGTTTATATGAATAGGAGAGGAAGATAACAGTTAACTCTAGACTTGAGCAGGGTAATAATGTAGTGATTGGAGACATTTTCTCTTGGAAGTCTGTTCCACAGAGAAATTCATGCTCTAGAGAAAGGTCAACAAAGTACGAGTTATAATTATTTTTGGAAGGTTGGTGATTCCATAATGTTTTATCTCTATTTGATATTCAAAAAATATGTCATTAGTTTTAATGATATAATCCA
Source organism: Ascarosepion bandense (assembly GCA_037127315.1). NCBI lineage: Eukaryota > Metazoa > Mollusca > Cephalopoda > Sepiida > Sepiidae > Ascarosepion > Ascarosepion bandense. The sequence goes on from JBBBDQ010000707.1 coordinate 5,558,408, forward strand.
ATTTATTTGAGGTATATTTCAGGAAGCCAGAATGTCCAGCTAGACAAAAACAATTTTGAATTATTTCTGGGTTTTTTTTGTTTTTTTACAGTATATTCCACTCTCTAGAATGTCCAGGGGCCACTGGAGGGTAGAGGGTTACATTAAGGGGTAGTTTATATGAATAGGAGAGGAAGATAACAGTTAACTCTAGACTTGAGCAGGGTAATAATGTAGTGATTGGAGACATTTTCTCTTGGAAGTCTGTTCCACAGAGAAATTCATGCTCTAGAGAAAGGTCAACAAAGTACGAGTTATAATTATTTTTGGAAGGTTGGTGATTCCATAATGTTTTATCTCTATTTGATATTCAAAAAATATGTCATTAGTTTTAATGATATAATCCAATTTATTTGAGGTATATTTCAGGAAGCCAGAATGTCCAGCTAGACAAAAACAATTTTGAATTATTTCTGTTTTTTTTTTTTTGTTTTTTTACAGTATATTCCACTCTCTAGAATGTCCAGGGGCCACTGGAGGGTAAAGGGTTACATTAAGGGGTAGTTTATATGAATAGGAGAGGAAGATAACAGTTAACTCTAGACTTGAGCAGGGTAATAATGTAGTGATTGGAGACATTTTCTCTTGGAAGTCTGTTCCACAGAGAAATTCATGCTCTAGAGAAAGGTCAACAAAGTACGAGTTATAATTATTTTTGGAAGGTTGGTGATTCCATAATGTTTTATCTCTATTTGATATTCAAAAAATATGTCATTAGTTTTAATGATATAATCCAATTTATTTGAGGTATATTTCAGGAAGCCAGAATGTCCAGCTAGACAAAAACAATTTTGAATTATTTCTGTTTTTTTTTTTTTTGTTTTTTTACAGTATATTCCACTCTCTAGAATGTCCAGGGGCCACTGGAGGGTAGAGGGTTACATTAAGGGGTAGTTTATATGAATAGGAGAGGAAGATAACAGTTAACTCTAGACTTGAGCAGGGTAATAATGTAGTGATTGGAGACATTTTCTCTTGGAAGTCTGTTCCACAGAGAAATTCATGCTCTAGAGAAAGGTCAACAAAGTACGAGTTATAATTATTTTTGGAAGGTTGGTGATTCCATAATGTTTTATCTCTATTTGATATTCAAAAAATATGTCATTAGTTTTAATGATATAATCCAATTTATTTGAGGTATATTTCAGGAAGCCAGAATGTCCAGCTAGACAAAAACAATTTTGAATTATTTCTGTTTTTTTTTTTTGTTTTTTTACAGTATATTCCACTCTCTAGAATGTCCAGGGGCCACTGGAGGGTAAAGGGTTACATTAAGGGGTAGTTTATATGAATAGGAGAGGAAGATAACAGTTAACTCTAGACTTGAGCAGGGTAATAATGTAGTGATTGGAGACATTTTCTCTTGGAAGTCTGTTCCACAGAGAAATTCATGCTCTAGAGAAAGGTCAACAAAGTACGAGTTATAATTATTTTTGGAAGGTTGGTGATTCCATAATGTTTTATCTCTATTTGATATTCAAAAAATATGTCATTAGTTTTAATGATATAATCCAATTTATTTGAGGTATATTTCAGGAAGCCAGAATGTCCAGCTAGACAAAAACAATTTTGAATTATTTCTGTTTTTTTGTTTTGTTTTTTTACAGTATATTTCACTCTCTAGAATGTCCAGGGGCCACTGGAGGGTAGAGGGTTACATTAAGGGGTAGTTTATATGAATAGGAGAGGAAGATAACAGTTAACTCTAGACTTGAGCAGGGTAATAATGTAGTGATTGGAGACATTTTCTCTTGGAAGTCTGTTCCACAGAGAAATTCATGCTCTAGAGAAAGGTCAACAAAGTACGAGTTATAATTATTTTTGGAAGGTTGGTGATTCCATAATGTTTTATCTCTATTTGATATTCAAAAAATATGTCATTAGTTTTAATGATATAATCCAATTTATTTGAGGTATATTTCAGGAAGCCAGAATGTCCAGCTAGACAAAAACAATTTTGAATTATTTCTGTTTTTTTTTTTTTTGTTTTTTTACAGTATATTCCACTCTCTAGAATGTCCAGGGGCCACTGGAGGGTAAAGGGTTACATTAAGGGGTAGTTTATATGAATAGGAGAGGAAGATAACAGTTAACTCTAGACTTGAGCAGGGTAATAATGTAGTGATTGGAGACATTTTCTCTTGGAAGTCTGTTCCACAGAGAAATTCATGCTCTAGAGAAAGGTCAACAAAGTACGAGTTATAATTATTTTTGGAAGGTTGGTGATTCCATAATGTTTTATCTCTATTTGATATTCAAAAAATATGTCATTAGTTTTAATGATATAATCCAATTTATTTGAGGTATATTTCAGGAAGCCAGAATGTCCAGCTAGACAAAAACAATTTTGAATTATTTCTGTTTTTTTTTTTTGTTTTTTTACAGTATATTCCACTCTCTAGAATGTCCAGGGGCCACTGGAGGGTAAAGGGTTACATTAAGGGGTAGTTTATATGAATAGGAGAGGAAGATAACAGTTAACTCTAGACTTGAGCAGGGTAATAATGTAGTGATTGGAGACATTTTCTCTTGGAAGTCTGTTCCACAGAGAAATTCATGCTCTAGAGAAAGGTCAACAAAGTACGAGTTATAATTATTTTTGGAAGGTTGGTGATTCCATAATGTTTTATCTCTATTTGATATTCAAAAAATATGTCATTAGTTTTAATGATATAATCCAATTTATTTGAGGTATATTTCAGGAAGCCAGAATGTCCAGCTAGACAAAAACAATTTTGAATTATTTCTGTTTTTTTTTTTTTGTTTTTTTACAGTATATTCCACTCTCTAGAATGTCCAGGGGCCACTGGAGGGTAAAGGGTTACATTAAGGGGTAGTTTATATGAATAGGAGAGGAAGATAACAGTTAACGCTAGACTTGAGCAGGGTAATAATGTAGTGATTGGAGACATTTTCTCTTGGAAGTCTGTTCCACAGAGAAATTCATGCTCTAGAGAAAGGTCAACAAAGTACGAGTTATAATTATTTTTGGAAGGTTGGTGATTCCATAATGTTTTATCTCTATTTGATATTCAAAAAATATGTCATTAGTTTTAATGATATAATCCAATTTATTTGAGGTATATTTCAGGAAGCCAGAATGTCCAGCTAGACAAAAACAATTTTGAATTATTTCTGTTTTTTTGTTTTGTTTTTTTACAGTATATTTCACTCTCTAGAATGTCCAGGGGCCACTGGAGGGTAGAGGGTTACATTAAGGGGTAGTTTATATGAATAGGAGAGGAAGATAACAGTTAACTCTAGACTTGAGCAGGGTAATAATGTAGTGATTGGAGACATTTTCTCTTGGAAGTCTGTTCCACAGAGAAATTCATGCTCTAGAGAAAGGTCAACAAAGTACGAGTTATAATTATTTTTGGAAGGTTGGTGATTCCATAATGTTTTATCTCTATTTGATATTCAAAAAATATGTCATTAGTTTTAATGATATAATCCAATTTATTTGAGGTATATTTCAGGAAGCCAGAATGTCCAGCTAGACAAAAACAATTTTGAATTATTTCTGTTTTTTTTTTTTTGTTTTTTTACAGTATATTCCACTCTCTAGAATGTCCAGGGGCCACTGGAGGGTAAAGGGTTACATTAAGGGGTAGTTTATATGAATAGGAGAGGAAGATAACAGTTAACTCTAGACTTGAGCAGGGTAATAATGTAGTGATTGGAGACATTTTCTCTTGGAAGTCTGTTCCACAGAGAAATTCATGCTCTAGAGAAAGGTCAACAAAGTACGAGTTATAATTATTTTTGGAAGGTTGGTGATTCCATAATGTTTTATCTCTATTTGATATTCAAAAAATATGTCATTAGTTTTAATGATATAATCCAATTTATTTGAGGTATATTTCAGGAAGCCAGAATGTCCAGCTAGACAAAAACAATTTTGAATTATTTCTGTTTTTTTTTTTTTGTTTTTTTACAGTATATTCCACTCTCTAGAATGTCCAGGGGCCACTGGAGGGTAAAGGGTTACATTAAGGGGTAGTTTATATGAATAGGAGAGGAAGATAACAGTTAACTCTAGACTTGAGCAGGGTAATAATGTAGTGATTGGAGACATTTTCTCTTGGAAGTCTGTTCCACAGAGAAATTCATGCTCTAGAGAAAGGTCAACAAAGTACGAGTTATAATTATTTTTGGAAGGTTGGTGATTCCATAATGTTTTATCTCTATTTGATATTCAAAAAATATGTCATTAGTTTTAATGATATAATCCAATTTATTTGAGGTATATTTCAGGAAGCCAGAATGTCCAGCTAGACAAAAACAATTTTGAATTATTTCTGTTTTTTTTTTTTTGTTTTTTTACAGTATATTCCACTCTCTAGAATGTCCAGGGGCCACTGGAGGGTAAAGGGTTACATTAAGGGGTAGTTTATATGAATAGGAGAGGAAGATAACAGTTAACTCTAGACTTGAGCAGGGTAATAATGTAGTGATTGGAGACATTTTCTCTTGGAAGTCTGTTCCACAGAGAAATTCATGCTCTAGAGAAAGGTCAACAAAGTACGAGTTATAATTATTTTTGGAAGGTTGGTGATTCCATAATGTTTTATCTCTATTTGATATTCAAAAAATATGTCATTAGTTTTAATGATATAATCCAATTTATTTGAGGTATATTTCAGGAAGCCAGAATGTCCAGCTAGACAAAAACAATTTTGAATTATTTCTGTTTTTTTGTTTTGTTTTTTTACAGTATATTTCACTCTCTAGAATGTCCAGGGGCCACTGGAGGGTAGAGGGTTACATTAAGGGGTAGTTTATATGAATAGGAGAGGAAGATAACAGTTAACTCTAGACTTGAGCAGGGTAATAATGTAGTGATTGGAGACATTTTCTCTTGGAAGTCTGTTCCACAGAGAAATTCATGCTCTAGAGAAAGGTCAACAAAGTACGAGTTATAATTATTTTTGGAAGGTTGGTGATTCCATAATGTTTTATCTCTATTTGATATTCAAAAAATATGTCATTAGTTTTAATGATATAATCCAATTTATTTGAGGTATATTTCAGGAAGCCAGAATGTCCAGCTAGACAAAAACAATTTTGAATTATTTCTGTTTTTTTTTTTTGTTTTTTTACAGTATATTCCACTCTCTAGAATGTCCAGGGGCCACTGGAGGGTAAAGGGTTACATTAAGGGGTAGTTTATATGAATAGGAGAGGAAGATAACAGTTAACTCTAGACTTGAGCAGGGTAATAATGTAGTGATTGGAGACATTTTCTCTTGGAAGTCTGTTCCACAGAGAAATTCATGCTCTAGAGAAAGGTCAACAAAGTACGAGTTATAATTATTTTTGGAAGGTTGGTGATTCCATAATGTTTTATCTCTATTTGATATTCAAAAAATATGTCATTAGTTTTAATGATATAATCCAATTTATTTGAGGTATATTTCAGGAAGCCAGAATGTCCAGCTAGACAAAAACAATTTTGAATTATTTCTGTTTTTTTTTTTTTGTTTTTTTACAGTATATTCCACTCTCTAGAATGTCCAGGGGCCACTGGAGGGTAAAGGGTTACATTAAGGGGTAGTTTATATGAATAGGAGAGGAAGATAACAGTTAACTCTAGACTTGAGCAGGGTAATAATGTAGTGATTGGAGACATTTTCTCTTGGAAGTCTGTTCCACAGAGAAATTCATGCTCTAGAGAAAGGTCAACAAAGTACGAGTTATAATTATTTTTGGAAGGTTGGTGATTCCATAATGTTTTATCTCTATTTGATATTCAAAAAATATGTCATTAGTTTTAATGATATAATCCAATTTATTTGAGGTATATTTCAGGAAGCCAGAATGTCCAGCTAGACAAAAACAATTTTGAATTATTTCTGTTTTTTTTTTTTGTTTTTTTACAGTATATTCCACTCTCTAGAATGTCCAGGGGCCACTGGAGGGTAAAGGGTTACATTAAGGGGTAGTTTATATGAATAGGAGAGGAAGATAACAGTTAACTCTAGACTTGAGCAGGGTAATAATGTAGTGATTGGAGACATTTTCTCTTGGAAGTCTGTTCCACAGAGAAATTCATGCTCTAGAGAAAGGTCAACAAAGTACGAGTTATAATTATTTTTGGAAGGTTGGTGATTCCATAATGTTTTATCTCTATTTGATATTCAAAAAATATGTCATTAGTTTTAATGATATAATCCAATTTATTTGAGGTATATTTCAGGAAGCCAGAATGTCCAGCTAGACAAAAACAATTTTGAATTATTTCTGTTTTTTTGGGTTTTTTTTGTTTTTTTACAGTATATTTCCACTCTCTAGAATGTCCAGGGGCCACTGGAGGGTAGAGGGTTACATTAAGGGGTAGTTTATATGAATAGGAGAGGAAGATAACAGTTAACTCTAGACTTGAGCAGGGTAATAATGTAGTGATTGGAGACATTTTCTCTTGGAAGTCTGTTCCACAGAGAAATTCATGCTCTAGAGAAAGGTCAACAAAGTACGAGTTATAATTATTTTTGGAAGGTTGGTGATTCCATAATGTTTTATCTCTATTTGATATTCAAAAAATATGTCATTAGTTTTAATGATATAATCCAATTTATTTGAGGTATATTTCAGGAAGCCAGAATGTCCAGCTAGACAAAAACAATTTTGAATTATTTCTGTTTTTTTCTTTTTTTTTTTGTTTTTTTACAGTATATTCCACTCTCTAGAATGTCCAGGGGCCACTGGAGGGTAAAGGGTTACATTAAGGGGTAGTTTATATGAATAGGAGAGGAAGATAACAGTTAACTCTAGACTTGAGCAGGGTAATAATGTAGTGATTGGAGACATTTTCTCTTGGAAGTCTGTTCCACAGAGAAATTCATGCTCTAGAGAAAGGTCAACAAAGTATGAGTTATAATTATTTTTGGAAGGTTGGTGATTCCATAATGTTTTATCTCTATTTGATATTCAAAAAATATGTCATTAGTTTTAATGATATAATCCAATTTATTTGAGGTATATTTCAGGAAGCCAGAATGTCCAGCTAGACAAAAACAATTTTGAATTATTTCTGTTTTTTTTTTTTTGTTTTTTTACAGTATATTCCACTCTCTAGAATGTCCAGGGGCCACTGGAGGGTAAAGGGTTACATTAAGGGGTAGTTTATATGAATAGGAGAGGAAGATAACAGTTAACTCTAGACTTGAGCAGGGTAATAATGTAGTGATTGGAGACATTTTCTCTTGGAAGTCTGTTCCACAGAGAAATTCATGCTCTAGAGAAAGGTCAACAAAGTACGAGTTATAATTATTTTTGGAAGGTTGGTGATTCCATAATGTTTTATCTCTATTTGATATTCAAAAAATATGTCATTAGTTTTAATGATATAATCCAATTTATTTGAGGTATATTTCAGGAAGCCAGAATGTCCAGCTAGACAAAAACAATTTTGAATTATTTCTGTTTTTTTTTTTTGTTTTTTTACAGTATATTCCACTCTCTAGAATGTCCAGGGGCCACTGGAGGGTAAAGGGTTACATTAAGGGGTAGTTTATATGAATAGGAGAGGAAGATAACAGTTAACTCTAGACTTGAGCAGGGTAATAATGTAGTGATTGGAGACATTTTCTCTTGGAAGTCTGTTCCACAGAGAAATTCATGCTCTAGAGAAAGGTCAACAAAGTACGAGTTATAATTATTTTTGGAAGGTTGGTGATTCCATAATGTTTTATCTCTATTTGATATTCAAAAAATATGTCATTAGTTTTAATGATATAATCCAATTTATTTGAGGTATATTTCAGGAAGCCAGAATGTCCAGCTAGACAAAAACAATTTTGAATTATTTCTGTTTTTTTGTTTTTTTTTTTGTTTTTTTACAGTATATTTCCACTCTCTAGAATGTCCAGGGGCCACTGGAGGGTAAAGGGTTACATTAAGGGGTAGTTTATATGAATAGGAGAGGAAGATAACAGTTAACTCTAGACTTGAGCAGGGTAATAATGTAGTGATTGGAGACATTTTCTCTTGGAAGTCTGTTCCACAGAGAAATTCATGCTCTAGAGAAAGGTCAACAAAGTACGAGTTATAATTATTTTTGGAAGGTTGGTGATTCCATAATGTTTTATCTCTATTTGATATTCAAAAAATATGTCATTAGTTTTAATGATATAATCCAATTTATTTGAGGTATATTTCAGGAAGCCAGAATGTCCAGCTAGACAAAAACAATTTTGAATTATTTCTGTTTTTTTTTTTTTGTTTTTTTACAGTATATTCCACTCTCTAGAATGTCCAGGGGCCACTGGAGGGTAAAGGGTTACATTAAGGGGTAGTTTATATGAATAGGAGAGGAAGATAACAGTTAACTCTAGACTTGAGCAGGGTAATAATGTAGTGATTGGAGACATTTTCTCTTGGAAGTCTGTTCCACAGAGAAATTCATGCTCTAGAGAAAGGTCAACAAAGTACGAGTTATAATTATTTTTGGAAGGTTGGTGATTCCATAATGTTTTATCTCTATTTGATATTCAAAAAATATGTCATTAGTTTTAATGATATAATCCAATTTATTTGAGGTATATTTCAGGAAGCCAGAATGTCCAGCTAGACAAAAACAATTTTGAATTATTTCTGTTTTTTTGTTTTTTTTTTTTGTTTTTTTACAGTATATTTCCACTCTCTAGAATGTCCAGGGGCCACTGGAGGGTAG